>CM060260.1:20356975-20899475 GCA_030684275.1 Acipenser oxyrinchus oxyrinchus
GACAGCGATGGCATGATCTCTAAAAGACAGAGTAGGAGGGGCGCAGCAGATCAATGCAATGAAGCACTGGAGCTCAAGAGGCTACCCCAGTCCTGTTCATGCCCAGCATCACTTCCAGGATCACTGTGTTAGATGCTTTTTAGTAAAAGGAATCTCATGAAAATGCCTAATCATTCCTCTAATAAAATTACCTAATGGTAATGGTAATGCCTAATCATTCCTCTAATAAAATTACCTAAAAAATGGATCAAGTTTATAGTTTGTGATCATTTTTAACAGGTACTACAGGTGCTTTTTTATTTGACTGTATTTTGAAGCAGCTTGCTAAAGAAGTTGTTATTAAATATAGTAATTTGCTATCATTTTACAAGTCCCCTGTTTGTCAAAAAGAATGATTGCTTAAACCTGCTTTTTGTTTTATGAACAAAAACCCCAAACTGGGTCTTTCTTTTTTTGTTTTATTATTAAAGCTAAATGCTTAGTTGTTTAAATGATCTATATATAGGATAACCTATAAAAATAAAAAAAGAGGAGATACATTGCAAAAACAAATAGCGTAATACCTAAACAGGGTTCCCACCCTTGGTTAAGAATAATTTTCCAGGACTTTTCTATGACATTTCAGCCATTTTCCATGACACTTGATAGCCTTGCATCACCCTGCATATCTACCCCATCCTCACGGCTTTTCAGTTTTTTAAATTTAATTAACCACATTACAATCCAAAAAAGTGTTAATTGCATATTTTGTGTAACCTAATGGGATTTTCAATGGTGTATTAAAATAATTTTTAACTAATTTGCGTAGCAGGAAATAAAGAAATTAAACTAATTTCAAAAGTAACATGTATGATAATTAGGTAACTACATGTCAGATAATTAGGTGTAATTTTTACAGGGAAGTAAAAGATGGAAAATAAAATGAAAACCCAAAAGCGTGTAATTATATATATATATATATATATATATATATATATATATATATATATATATATATATATATATATATATATATACACAGTACTGTGCAAAAGTTTTAGGCAGGTGTGAAAAAATGCTGTAAAGTAAGAATGCTTTCAAAAATAGACATGTTAATAGATTACATTTATCAATTAACTAAATGCAAAAGTGAGTGAACAGAAGAAAAATCTAAATCAAATCCATATTTGGTGTGACAACCCTTTGCCTTCAAAACAGCATCAATTCTTCTAGGTACACTTGCACAAAGTCAGGGATTTTGTAGGCATATAGTCAGGTGTATGATTAAACAATTATACCAAACAGGTGCTAATGATCATCAATTCAATATGTAGGTTGAAACACAATCATTAACTGAAACAGAAACAGCTGTGTAGGAGGAATAAAACTGGGTGAGGAACAGCCAAACTCAGCTAACAAGGTGAGGTTGCTGAAGACAGTTTACTGTCAAAAGTCATACACCATGTGCAAGACTGAGCACAGCAACAAGACACAAGGTAGTTATACTGCATCAGCAAGGTCTCTCCCAGGCAGAAATTTCAAGGCAGACAGGGGTTTCCAGATGTGCTGTCCAAGCTCTTTTGAAGAAGCACAAAGAAACGGGCAACGTTGAGGACCGTAGACGCAGTGGTCGGCCAAGGAAACTTATTGCAGCAGATGAAAGACACATCAGCCATCAGCTCAGAACTGGTAGAAAACAGTGGGACCCTGGTACACCCATCTACTGTCCGGAGAAGTCTGGTCAGAAGTGGCCTTCATGGAAGACTTGCGGTCAAAAAGCCATACCTCCGACGTGGAAACAAGGCCAAGCGACTCAACTATGCACGAAAACACAGGAACTGGGGTGCAGAAAAATGGCAGCAGGTGCTCTGGACTGATGAGTCAAAATTTGACATATTTGGCTGTAGCAGAAGGCAGTTTGTTCGCCGAAGGGCTGGAGAGCGTACACGAATGAGTGTCTGCAGGCAACAGTGAAGCAAGGTGGCGGTTCCTTGCAAGATTGCGGCTGCATTTCTGCAAATGGAGTTGGGGATTTGGTCAGAATTAATGGTCTCCTCAATGCTGAGAAGTACAGGCAGATACTTATCCATCATGCAATACCATCAGGGAGGCATCTGATTGGCCCCAAATTTATTCTGCAGCATGACAACGACCCCAAACATACAGCGAAAGTCATTAAGAACTATCTTCAGCGTAAAGAAGAACAAGGAGTCCTGGAAGTGATGGTATGGCCCCCACAGAGCCCTTATCTCAACATCATCGAGTCTGTCTGGCATTACATGAAGAGAGTGAAGCAACTGAGGCTGCCTAAATCCACAGAAGAACTGTGGTTAGTCCTCCAAGATGTTTGGGCCAACCTACCTGCCGAGTTCCTTCAAAAACTGTGTGCAAGTTTACCTAGAAGAATTGATGCTTGATGCTGTTTTGAAGGCAAAGGGTGGTCACACCAAATATGGATTTGATTTAGATTTTTCTTCTGTTCACTCACTTTGCATTTAGTGAATTGATAAATATAATCTATTAACATGTCTATTTTTGAAAGCATTCTTACTTTACAGCATTTTTTCACACCTGCCTAAAACTTTTGCACAGTACTGTATATATACACACATATACACACACACATATACAAACACACACTCTTTCGGGTTTTCATTTTACACAATTGCCAAAAAAAGTTTTGTAATTCTAAATTTAGCTACGCTTTAATAATGATATGAATTACTTTAATTAAAGAATTTTATAGAGAATACACGTCTGTTTTGATTTGCTTTAACGCAAAAGTTAAAGTAGATTCATACTAAGGGACTAACAGGGTTTAACACTTGTTTATAATATAATCTAGTCCAGGGACATTACAGTTGTAATTATTTTATTAATTACAGTAACTGCAACCATGGACTCAGAATTGAATGAAAAGCATGTTCAAATCCTGTCTATTTATTTCCTTAGACGCTCTCAGCCCCCAGAACAGAGCCCACAGCTCTGACTACAACACAGGATTCACTACCAACCATGGCAACCAGCACAACAACCGGAACGGCGCTGCAGCCCTCCTTACAGGCTTAGCCCGCCCCTTCTGCAAAAGAATACCAGGCTTAGAACACATCCCATTGGCCAACACCAGGGCCAATGGGCACAGACATATGAATAAGAACCAATGGGAACAGTCCACGGTAGACAAACAGCGGGTTACATGGTACAGGAATACACAAACAAAAGGTAAACAAGCAATGGCGGAATACAGTGTGGAGGGAATAACACACACAGAATGCAAACACAAAACGGTACATAAACACAAATACACACATCGCTGCAATACCTACTATTCAATATTAAAAGGAGGCTGAACTTTTCCAAATACTGTATCTATGTTGTATCTGATCTGCCTTTATGCAACAGAAAGACTTTGATTTAAAATAAAAACGTACCTAAAAATAATACTATGAAATAAATGTGTACATTGAATGCCTATAATCTGGAACAGCACCTGCAGCAGCAGAAAACTACAGTTTAGTCGATTTTTTTTTTAAACACTATACAAAATCAAAACTTGTTATAAAATCATAACTCTTGTTATGTAGCTAAATCACTGACACTACAAAATATGCTTATGTATTGTTATTATTATTATTTGTTTATTTAGCAGACGCCTTTATCCAAGGCGACTTACAGAGACTAGGGTGTGTGAACTATGCATCAGCTGCAGTCACTTACAATTACGTCTCACCCGAAAGACGGAGCACAAGGAGGTTAAGTGACTTGCTCAGGGTCACACAATGAGTCAGTGGCTGAGGTGGGATTTGAACCGGGGGCCTCCTGGTTACAAGCCCTTTTCTTTAATCATTGGACCACACAGCCTCCAGATGTTATCCATTTGTTATATTTACATTATCCCACCTAAAATGTTCTGAAGTTTGACATTAGAAAAAAATAAAAGCATACAGTAGATATGCTTGTTTTTAGCAATGCTATAAAGTGTACCTGTATTTGTCTTCAGTGTAGCTTCATCTCCCTTATTGTAAATTAGCTAAATGCTACCATCTGCACCGATCTGTGTAAGGTTAAACCTTGTAAAATGTTAATTCGCTGCATAATGTCAAAGTTGTTCTTGTGTTGTAGATAATATACCAAGATGTAGTATACTTTTTAAATATTTGAATCTTTACAGTTCAGATTTTATTTAATTTTGTATATAAAATGCAGGAGTGAAGACAAGGCTTTTGGTAACAATGATTTTTTGTGAAATGATAAACCTTAGACTTAGCACATAATCCATAATAACTGTCATTAAGGTTAAATAAAACGTTCAACAGTTAATGCCATGGCGGGAAAAGTGCACTGTTAATCTGCTCTTTTAATTAAATGCAATGATGTTGTTCGACTTAAATAATCCAAATTATGATGAAAAAAAATCACCACCATGTATGGTAGAACATAAATACATTCTCTGCCATATTTACTTACTGAATTATCTTTCCGGTCCCCACACCGACAAACCGAAATTTCACTCACAGCAATATTGTACTAGCAATTTGCCGCCCTGCCAATTATCCAGCAACACAATCACAATAACAGTGGTTAGCACTAGACAGGCAGCTTTTACCAGCCTTGTACACAGCCCCCTAGCCAGCGTATACTTCATTCATTCTTCTAATATAAATTGTGTCATCGTTTTCCATGGCTTTTCCAGGACATTTATTTTTCTCCATGTTCCATGACTTTTCAAGGCCTGGAAATTAAGTTAGACATTTTCCAGGTTTTTCAGGATGCGTGGGAACCCTACTAAACCTTCAGTGGTGTTTTATGAGTGTGAACCCAAGACCTTAAATCAACCCTAGCAGGAACAGTTCCACTGATTTAAACCAATAAAAGGGCTGCAGTGATCAGAGATGCTGTTGACGGCTTTAAGCAGCCTAACAATCCCCTCCTCTTGAATGCCCCCTGTAGTATTCAGTACTGCCCTACATTCGTTAGTTCCAGGAATCACCATGGCAATGCTGGGGTTCATGTAATGCTCAGGCTGTGTTTGTGATCGGAAAGTCCTGAGGCAGAAGTCTAATCCTCCAATCCAGCCTAATATGCACGATTGCCTAGTTTCTTTGGGGTGTATTCTAGCCAAGGTATTCAATACATATGCACTATGCGTTAAACCTCTTAATGTCTACATACTGTTTGTTATTTCAGGGTTTCCATGATGTAAACCTGCAAAACCTGTGCATAGCTCTGTGGACTGGATATACACTATCTCCAGGCAAGTCCCTCTCCTAACCTACCCCTCTTGTAACCAAAATATAAAACAAAAACACATTTTTCTAATAGGACTTGAGTGATGGGGGTCAGTGCGGCCTAGTGATTAGAACAGAACATGGACGCAGTGTGATTCTGTAACAATAGAAATACTGGCTGAGAGATGGTGCAGCGTAAAGGTTAAATGAGGCAGTGTGGCCTAGTGGAGACAGCAGAGAAAGAAAATAGCATGGCACTGTGAGGGAGAATAGGAACTGGAAATCACATATTCATTCATTTGTACCTCCCCATCATTAAAACCAGGTACAATCGCAAAAAAAAAAAAATGTTGCCAAAAACAGAACAAACAAGAGCTCAGCAAAAGTCCAAAAGAGAACCAAATAGCCCAGCACCCATACAAATTAAAACCAAAGAGGTAGAAAATGAAACCTGGAAATGGGACAGGGAGATAACAGCGGGCTTTACAAAGCAAAGAAAAGGAGCTAGATTGCAAATCACTGATGACGGCTTTGTGCCTCCAAATAATCTGAATTGTTAAAGACGAGAAGGAGAAGGGAGAGAGAGTGTTTAATGTTTATAGAATATCAAACTTACTATAATTCCATTTGCGTGCTTCTGTTCATTACTTTGGTCCTTTAATTTTGGAAAGAAAAGATTATTTTACATTATTATCCAGATTTTAATTCAGTTGAGGATGTCAAAAAATCAGTTTTAATTTTGTTTGTTCTTGATTTGCCTTCATTACTTGGAAATATTTTGCAGTGTTAAATCAAAAAGGAATATTTCTTCTAATTAATCAAGTTATAAATCAATCAAGTTAAATACATAGGTTCTTAGTGATTGTTCGACTGGGTGGAATGAAACGCTCAGGAGTTTGTCGAACAACCTTTTTATTTTGTGGCATATGATTTCAGGGTGCAAGGACCCTCCAGAAAATGTATTTTACTTAATACGAAAAAAACAAAAACAAAATCTGCTTCCCCCTTGGCAAGACAACTGTATACTTGGCAGTGCCGCACGTGTGGCAGTCTGGAAAAAACAAACAATGACTCAGCAGGACTGCAGACATGTCTGCAGCAGGGATAGCAGCTTTTCTGAAATAGCAAGGGCAGAAATACCTCAAACCATATAGCTGGGTTATGCCAAGCACTGTTAGTAGGGAGAGCTGGTGGCTAGTTCGTGCACTCGCAAACAGACAAAGTCAGACCAAGCAAAAACATTTACAGTACATCTGGTTGCATAGTAATACTAACAGTAACCAAGTCACATGTCAACAGTAGCAGAAAGACTTGGGCACATAAGCAATAATGTTAGGTTATTATTATCATAACCTTGGTTTCCTGAAATAGAAATGTATCCATTACATAATGGGTTAACATTAAAATTCTAAGACCTCCCAAAAGCAACGTCATCACACCACTCTCCGCCCCTCCTGGAAGGCACTAGACTCCATGATGACAGTTTAACAGCGGCAGTCCATTTTTTTCTTCTTCAGCCTGCTGCGTGTAATGTACTCAGCAACCGAAGATTGTAATGGATACATTTCTATTTCAGGGAACCAGGGTTATGATAATAACCTAACATTCCCTTTCAAGTATGAAATGTATCCATTACATAATGGGTAATTATACCCAAGCTGTTGCAAAGGGTCAGACAGTAAGGCTGCCACATTATAGATTATCTTTTTTAATTTTTTAATTTTTTTTTTACATAGCAGGAATCAATTCTCTGCAGGTGCTTCCGGTATCGACATAGAAGCTGCCATTAGCACTCTAGTCCCAAAGCCAGGGTTTTGAGGATCCAGCACATTTAGCCTGTAAAAGTATGGGGCGTGGCCCATATTGCAGCATTGCAAATGTCAGTGACAGATGCACCCTGGAACAATGCCCAAGAGGTAGACATACTTCTTGTGGAGTGACCAGTGACCTTCACAGGATGGGGCAAGTTGGCTTGTTTATAAGCAATCTTGACCGTCTCTGCTCCAACTTTTTGTTCTGTCAACATAATATGCTAATGTCCTAACAGGGCAAAGTGCATGGAGCTTACGCTCCCTATCCGACTGGAAAGGAGGGGGTTGGAAAGCCTCCAGCTCCGCCAATTGGTTGACGTGGAAGTTAGAAATACATTTGGGCTAGAAAGCAAGGTTCATGCGGAGCATGACCTTAGTCCTAGACTCCGCGAAAAAGACATGTTTTTGCCACAGAAAAGGCTTACATCTCGCTCACGCGTTTGGCAGAGGTGATGGCAAGCGAAAATGCTGTCTTAAAAGATGCTTCAGCTCGGCTGAATGCAGGGGCTCAAAGGGCGGCTTCATGAGTGCCTCAAGCACTATGTCAAGGCATGCACTGAGAAACCGTGTCCTTAAGGGGAGGGCGCAGCCTCCAAGCCACTTTCAAAAATTGCCCCGCCAGGAAATGAAATCCTGGGGAGACAGAGTCGATTTTAACATGACAAGCAGAAATCACTGCCAAGTACACCTTCAATGTCGAGGGTTATTTCCCCTCATGCAAGAACTGCAGAATGACCGGCATGGGACATCTAGTGAGGTTGAAGTGTCGCGTGAGACATCAGGTCTGGAACACAGCCCACTTACACCCATACTGGGCTCACGTAGAAGTGGCCCTGGCATTCTGAAGAGTTGAAATAACACTCTCAGACAGCCCAAACTGGCTAAAATGCAGCCGTTCAGGAACCAGACCCAGAGCTGTAGGCTCGATGGGTTGGGGTGACACCAGGTCCCTCACGCCTGCCTGAGCAGGTTGCAGTGGAGAGGCAGTTGCCAAGGGTGGTCACACAGTAATTGGGACAGCGCTGAAAACCAAGTCCTCCTTCATCCCAAATCCACCATGTTGGGATGAAGTCTCCATTCCGATCTGCAGGGAACCTTCCTTGATAGGAGGTCTGCTGCCCCATTCATAACTCCCAGCAGATGACCTCTGAGATGGAATGTTGTCGTGTGCCCAAAACAGTAGTTTGCCAGCTACTCGAAGGAGGAGGGGTGACTGCAGGCCACTTTGGTGATTTACATAAGCTACCACTGTAGTGTTGTCCGTCTGGATCAACACATGCCTGCCTTGAACCTCCCGAGAAAAATGCTGCAAGGCCAGATACACTGCTTGCAGTTCGACGACATTGATGTGGTAGCCCACCCAGGGGGGTTGCCACACACCCTGCACTCCTCGTCCGTTCCACACCGCGCCCCACCCTGTACCAGAGGCGCCAGTGGTGATGACCTCCCTCCTGGTAACAGTACCCAGAGCCACTCCCAGACACAGATGGGTCAGTTGTTTCCACCAGGATTGAGTCACCATGCAGTGATGCATCACTGTAAGCAAGCAAGCAAGCAAGCAAGCAAGCAAGAGACTGGGGCTCACCACAGGCTGAAAAACCTTGTGATTGAACCACACTTAGGAGGGGGTGCATTCGGAGACCAAGAATAAGTAAGTATCTGGGAAGCTGTTGCCATCAGGCCCAGGAGCTGCTGGAAGGTGGACACCTTCAGTCTCTTGCCGAGCTGAAAAAGCTGTAGGCAGGACGAGAACCTCTGAACTCTTTCGTCTGGCAAAGTGGCGTGATATTGCTTGAGTTCAAGCGGATTCCCAGGTAGGTGACAACCTGGGAAGCACTAGCTGGCTTTTTGGTACGTTTACCATAAGACCTAGCTTGCATAAATGCTTGATAACTAGATCAGTGTGAGCTGCTGCCTGTGTTGGAGAGTCGGTGCAAATTATCGTCCAGATAACTTATCATTCTGATTCCCTTGAGTCTCAGAAGGGGCAGTAAAGCATCCATGCACTTTGAAAAGTTGCGAGGAGCTAGTGATAGGCTGAACGGCAGAACAAGGAACTCATACGCTTTTCCCTGGAAGGAGAAGCGCAGGTACTTTCTGTGGCCTGGCAGTATGGGGACATGGAAGTAGGCCTGTCGCCTGTCGCCTGTCCTGACTGTGCATAAGTGTTGTTGTGTGGACAGCATCTTGAACTCCTTGCACCTCAGGAACAGATTGAGCTGTCTATGGTCGAGAATGGGTTGGAGACTGACATTAAGTTTGGAGACCAGGAAGTAACGAGAGTAAAAACCAGACTTCAGTTCGAGGGGGTCTACCACTTGGACAGCCCGCCTTAGTAACAGGGTCGTCATCTCTTGGGACACCACCAGGGCGTCATGAGGGTTTGTGACCATATTATTATTATTTATTTCTTAGCAGATGCCCTTATCCAGGGCGACTTACAATTGTTACAAGATATCACATTATTTTTACATACTGGTTACCCATTTATACAGTTGGGTTTTTACTGGAGCAATCTAGGTAAAGTACCTTGCTCAAGGGTACAGCACCAGTGTCCCCCACCTGAGATTGAACCCACGACCCTCCGGTCAAGAGTCCAGAGCCCTAACCACTACTCTACACTGCTGCCCATAGCCATAACCACGACCACTCCCGCGAAGCGGGGAGGGCCCTGTTTGAACTGAAGCCGGTAGCCGAGCTGAATTGAGCTGAGTACCCAGATGTCATTGGTGCATGATCGCCAGCCAATGTACCAGGTGGTTTTGAGAGAAAGAGCCCTGGGACGGTGGCAGCAAACCCTCAGGGCTGCTGAGCCACGTCAGGTTTCGCGAGATAGGTATAACTGCAGGCTCGGAGACCTTGCTCGTGTTGGCCTATGCACGCGCTGCTTCAAAACACGCCATGGGGTTGTGGCTCAATAGGCATGACATTTGAGACGAAAATAAAATCAACAGCAGCACACAACGTTTTTCAGACCAACTGGAGAAGAGAAAGGTGATGAATGCGGTAAGTTTAAATTCGTTCTGTGTGTTTAATAATGCACATTATAAAATTAAGAAAATAGTTGTTAAAGGCATCATTTGAGAAACGTTTAATGTAAGGACAATCGCATAAAAATCGTATTTATTTATTTATTCACAACCGAAAATATAATTTAGTAATAAAAAATGACCTAAATGTGTTTATAAAAATGCACATCAGCAAAACCACGTGTGTCATAGCTATATATATTCTCTGTGTCTGCTTAAATTAATTTAACTAACATTTTTACTACCATTTGCTAAATGAATGAGTGTTCATTACCCTTACAAGAGGTATAATTGATGTGTAAAGTTGAATATTTACAACGTTTAACACATTTGTAAATTACATTGCTACAAATAGTGTAAATGCTTACGACTACAATATATGCAAATGTCCATACATCGCTCACGAGCACGATTAATTTACTCCACATATGTAGTAGGACTTTTTCTAGTTATCTGTAGTAACCACCCTTCAATGTGCAGTATTCCATTTAATTAACTTTTTTATTTGTGGCTCCCGAGTGGCGCATCCAGTAAAAGCACTCGTGTAGAGTGCAGGATGCGCCCTATAGTCTGGACGTCGTCGGTTCGAGTCCAGGCTATTCCTTTGCTGACCGAGGACGGGAGCTCCCAGGGGGCGGTGCAGAATTGGCCGGCCGCCCAGGGGAGGGAGGGTAGGTCAGCCAGGGTGTCCTCAGCTCACCGCGCACAAATGACCCCTGTGGTCTGGCCGGATGCCTGTAAGTTGCCCAGGGCTGCGTTGTCCTCCGACGCTGTAGCTCTGGGTGGCTTCATGGTGAGTCTGCAGTGTGTAAAAAGCGGCGGCTAACGGCACACGCCTGGAGGACAGCGTGTGTTTGTTTTCACCCCTCCTGTGTCAGCGCTGGGGTGGTAGTGGTGTGCTCAGCCTAAAAATAATTGGACACTACTAAATTGGGGAGAAAATAACAAAAAACAAATTGGCGACTACTAAATTAAAAAAAATATATATATATATATACAGTACTGTGCAAAAGTTTTAGGCAGGTGTGAAAAAAAGCTGTAAAGTAAGAATGCTTTCAAAAATAGACATGTTAATAGATTATATTTATCAATTAACTAAATGCAAAGTGAGCGAACAGAAGAAAAATCTAAATCAAATCCATATTTGGTGTGACCACCCTTTGCCTTCAAAACAGCATCAATTCTTCTAGGTACACTTGCACAAAGTCAGGGATTTTGTAGGCATATAGTCAGGTGTATGATTAAACAATTATACCAAACAGGTGCTAATGATCATCAATTCAATATGTGGTTGAAACACAATCATTAACTGAAACAGAAACAGCTGTGTAGGAGGAATAAAACTGGGTGAGGAACAGCCAAACTCAGCTAACAAGGTGAGGTTGCTGAAGACAGTTTACTGTCAAAAGTCATACACCATGGCAAGACTGAGCACAGCAACAAGACACAAGGTAGTTATACTGCATCAGCAAGGTCTCTCCCAGGCAGAAATTTCAAGGCAGACAGGGGTTTCCAGATGTGCTATCCAAGCTCTTTTGAAGAAGCACAAAGAAACGGGCAACGTTGAGGACCGTAGACGCAGTGGTCGGCCAAGGAAACTTACTGCAGCAGATGAAAGACACATCATGCTTACTTCCCTTCGCAATCGGAAGATGTCCAGAAAACAGTGGGACCCTGGTACACCCATCTACTGTTCGGAGAAGTCTGGTCAGAAGTGGCCTTCATGGAAGACTTGCGGCCAAAAAGCCATACCTCCGACGTGGAAACAAGGCCAAGCGACTCAACTATGCACGAAAACACAGGAACTAGGGTGCAGAAAAATGGCAGCAGGTGCTCTGGACTGATGAGTCAAAATTTGAAATATTTGGCTGTAGCAGAAGGCAGTTTGTTCGCCGAAGGGCTGGAGAGTGGTACACGAATGAGTGTCTGCAGGCAACAGTGAAGCATGGTGGAGGTTCCTTGCAAGTTTGGGGCTGCATTTCTGCAAATGGAGTTGGGGATTTGGTCAGAATTAATGGTCTCCTCAATGCTGAGAAGTACAGGCAGAAACTTATCCATCATGCAATACCATTAGGGAGGTATCTGATTGGCCCCAAATTTATTCTGCAGCATGACAACGACCCCAAACATACAGCGAAAGTCATTAAGAACTATCTTCAGCGTAAAGAAGAACAAGGAGTCCTGGAAGTGATGGTATGGCCCCCACAGAGCCCTGATCTCAACATCATCGAGTCTGTCTGGGATTACATGAAGAGAGAGAAGCAACTGAGGCTGCCTAAATCCACAGAAGAACTGTGGTTAGTTCTCCAAGATGTTTGGGCCAACCTACCTGCCGAGTTCCTTCAAAAACTGTGTGCAAGTGTACCTAGAAGAATTGATGCTGTTTTGAAGGCAAAGGGTGGTCACACCAAATATTGATTTGATGTAGATTTTTCTTCTGTTCACTCACTTTGCATTTTGTTAATTGACAAATATAAACTATTAACATGTCTATTTTTGAAAGCATTCTTACTTTACAGCATTTTTTCACACCTGCCTAAAACTTTTGCACAGTACTGTATATATATATATATATATATATATATATATATATTTTAACTTATCAATCATGAATGTGCAGGCATTGTATTGAACAAGATTATCTCCAGCCAGAGTGAACTGTGACACAGAGAGGAGGGTGAAATTATCCGCAGGGGGGGAGGTGCAGGCAAGCTGCAGGCTCCCGGTGTGCCACAAGACCGCGTACGGACTCACAAAACACACTCAAAACCTCCGAAAAAAAAGCTTAAAATTATAAAATAATTCAGCAATTAATTCTGCAAGGAAACATACAATCGAATGATATACGTTTTTTAAACAAAAACTTAGCTTTCAATGAAGCCGTTTGAAACTATGAATCTCTCTGCAGCTTGCTCGAATCAGGCTGAAAAGAAAATGGCGCTGTTCAACTGTCATCATGGAGTCTAGTGCCTTCCAGGCAGGGCGGAGACTGAAAGCATGATGCCGTTGCAGGTCACTGCGTGACAGCTTTGGCAAGCTCCGAATTTTCAGGTAAACAAAGTTATCTAATGGATACATTTCGTACTGAAAGGGAAATGAGATTCGTTTAGTGCAAGAAAAAAAAACAAAAAAACACACAACAACAAAAACAACAACAACAACAACAACATTATAAGCAGAATTGGGCCGCTGCAAATACAGGCTCCTCTACAGGCCTATCAGTGAGCAGCTTTGTGAGCCACATGTCCGGGTCAACTCCGCACACCCCACCCCATCCCACAAACAAAGGGACAACCACCCTCCTCAAATCACAAAAACGGAGCAATCCATACATTTTTAGCAGAAACTAAAATCCCAAACTGGAACCTAATGCATTCAGTGCAGAGGCATTATTTATGGCTTCTGTTCAATAAAGAAAGCATCTTAAATCAAGCACCTTGTAAATTAAGTAATCCATAAAAATAAAACAAAGCACTTTCATGAATGTCACCCCCTCCCAGACCCACGCCTCAATTTGTACCGACAATATCCTCTGCCCATCTTGTCGAGTTATTTAGACGTTAAAAGCAACATGAGGGTTGTTTGTTTCAATATCAGAGCAGTGAAGAGAAAGAGTTTGACCAAACAGACTTATTGTCTGAAAACGCAGTTTCTTTTGTTTACTGTCACAAGTCTGCTTTGTTTTTGGCAACAAATGCTTCACCCACAGTCTCTGCTGTCATAGTGTATCAAACTTCATTCTCAGTCAGTTTTGTTTTAGCCTTGCTTGCTTTGCTTCTATTGCCAGGCTGAAATGCCCTTTTGGTATCAGTCTAATATCGATTGATCTTTTATATCTACACATCTTTTTATATCTATTCATCTTCCCTGCCGGTGTGAGCGGCAGCGTGTGTGGCATTCATGCAAGGACATTGGGAAAGGAAACTGGCTGTTTTGGGGTGTTTCTGTGTTGCTATGTGTTGTGTCATTTTAAAATGCTTCTAATTCTTCATTTGCTTTTATATGTCTGCTGTGTCTTTCCGTCTGCCATTTATCTGATGCTCTATCATTATTCCCTTCTGTAAATGTTACTTTCTTTGTATTATTTTCTTTTTCCGTTCTTGTGTTTGTCCAGGGACTGCCAATGAAAATGAGCTCATAGCTAAATCTGGGTGCAATACATCTTATGACATGTCATAAATGGTAAACATTGTCCCTGTCAAATAAAAACATAAATAATACAACAACAACAACAACTATTTTAAACCTTACAATGGAAGCCATCTGTACAGGTCATCTTTGAGTTCTAAAAAGTCTTGAACATAAATTAAATGGAAGGCAAAGAAATTACATGTGTCAAGGTCTTGGATTAAATAAAAGGATGGCTATTATAAAGTCTAGCTTTGGCACTGCCATAACACTTAAAATTCAGGCCAAGGTATCAAATCCTTCTAAGCAGTACTGCTATGCACATTCAGCGTGTATAGTGTATATGCCAACAAACGCCATTTTTGAATACCCCCCGACACACCATTCTCTTTTTCTTTTGGTTAACAATCATTCCGAGATGTTCTGATTTCTGTGGCTTCAGTGTGAAGATCTACAGATTCACGTTTACTGTCCAGCTGTCTCAAACTGTCCAACTGCCTTTGGTCATGCATGGAGAAGGCATTGTTGCTTATGGTTCCTGATTTCAGAGAAATCATATGACTGGGCATGCTCTCAAAGCAGGTAACAGTCTTTAACTTGTCCGGTTTGAAAGAGAAGAAACAAGAAAAACTAGAAAAGCAAACAATTATTCAAGGTCCCTTCTGCTTGGTTTCTTACTTTGTAATTGGAATCTCCTCCTTTCAAATTAAACAGAATTAAAGACTGGAGTAAATGATTTAAATCTGATGGCCCCATCTGCTGCTGTACTACAGCGAGAGCAGATGGGGCCAACAGACAAGGTAGAGCCAGCTGTAGTAGAAAAACTGGATGGATCTCAATATTAGAGCATAGTTGTGCACCCACAATAAGCCCACAGTGTTAAGGTTCCCCAGTCAATTCCTTGTAGAAATTGAATTAAAATTAGCTCTGGGGAAGCCCTTTGGATCTCGGAATTGCAATAATGGGCAATGTGTGACATTCTGAAACCAGTTCTCTCAAACTAGTTATGCTGATCGTATCCCCTCTGCAGGCATGACTCAGTTTAAAAATAAATAAATACATAAAACTAAAATGAGTTACCTTGGCAATCTGCAGCAACACTATACAGTGTTTGACTGATTCTACCATGCCCTGAAAAATATAGGAAATGGCATGTTACTTTAAAAAGCAGTGACAGTTTTAAAATAAATAAATACATACATGGGTGGGAAACGAATAGCTTGCTTCAGTGGATACTCACACATGTGGTTTCCTTTAGGTTTTCAATTTTCTGTAAAATATGAAGAGGGAGCAATAATCACAGATATTATAATGAAAATCGACTAGGCTTTACCACACTTTAGAACCAGACACATAACTACATGGTTATCTCAACACCTGTTCATTTGCATTAGTTGTAAATCCTGAAGAGTAGGCTATTCAAAACTGGTAGGAAAAATGGGTGTGTGGGTTGATGCAAATTTCAGTACAATCCTTTCGAGGTACAAACTTAAGAATGTAAATATAGGCGACCCTACAGCCACGTGCTTTTCTCTGTAAGCGTTGTATTAGAAAGCCTTTCAAGTCTGTATATTTTGTTTGCACAGTTGTTTATGGTGTAATGGTGACAAATCTTGGTGCCACACAGCAGTGAAAAGGAGAAGATGCATCTTGAAAAAGGTGCGACCCAGATGTGGAAAGTGCGACCAGCTGCTTACATTTCACTCGGCCAACTGTTTCCAAAGAATAGCTAACATTTGTTAAGAGCCACCCAAATGCAATGATTGGCAAGACTCATTATTTAGTAGTATTAAATGGCAATTACTGGCACCTACAACCATAGTAATCACTTTCTCTGCTGCCTTAAGGATTGGCAGCTACAAGTGCAGCTTGTCAATTTATATGGTAAAAAAAACTTCATGGCTACATTACTTTATTATTTATGAAGTGTGCCCAATTAATTTACCCCTGATTTTCTCCCTAATTTGGAATGTCCAATCCATTTTTCCCCCTCACCGCAGCAATTTCCCCACACAACTCAGGAGAACCGAAGGCTCAGCGGGTGTCCACCAATCCCACAACCGAGCCTGCTTCCTCTCTTACTCCCAGGAACTCGACAGCGGATGTCAGCGAGCTACCGGCCTCTGAAGCTTTAGCTTTTGGTTGTGGTTTGTTATTGCTGTTTAGCTATTTGCATGGTGCATGAGGAGGTAGTACTAGGTTTGCGTTTGGGTTGGGAATTTCCTTTTTTTAAGTAGTAGGAAGTTTAATTTGCTTCTTAATTTTAAATGAAGTTTAAGAACAGAAATGTTAGCATGAATGAGAATTTAGAATGAATGTCTTTCTCATTAGTGGGTGAGTAAAGGCAAGGCAGATGTTGGACAGGATTAAAAGTAAAAACTAAGAATTTCTTTGACTAATGCTCTGACTAGAAGTCTCTCTCAGTGTTTTCAAATTGACACCCAGCTGGCTTTACTTGAATATCCCCTTCACACTCAGTTAGGCACTGAGAAAGGGAAACAAGTCATTATATTAATATTCCTAACATTAGGCGAAGAGAATATTTAGTTTGATTAAAAAGGAGCATCCAGAGGAATGAGTTCATGTGTTGTTGGAGCTGAGCAATGTGCAGAGATGTTGCAGATGCTCAAGTAGTTTAAATATTTCTGCTCACACCACATCAATAGGAAGTGTTCAGTCCAGCATTTTTCACTGGGCGACCCCAGTCTGTCAGCAGTGGGATATCACCACAGGAAGACCAATACCCAATCCATGTGAATTACAAAATGTGAATCTGAAATGCCTGTGGAAAGTGCTGGACTGCCCTTGCAGAACCACCCTCTTGGGGAAGTTCAGCCCAATCTTTGGCCTCCATATGTATTGGTGCCAATTGTGATGTGCACCACATGGAAGTCATTTTACAGCCATCAGGTCAATACACTGAATCACTACCATAATTGGATGCTAAAATAACAGGTAAAAGGCTGACTAACTCTAAAACTGATGACCAATCTAGTAGTATAGGAAGTAAAACTCCAACATCAGCTCCGTAAACTAGCCAAGAAAATACTCAGCTGGTTTCACAGATTCCGATTAGCACTAACCTCGGACTACCTTACCTACAGTAACATTGGATAAACCAAGATTAGTGCTAATCAGGGTCTGTGAAACCTGCTGATTGTATAGCCATGTTCATTTTTATAATTTATTTCAGTATAAGACGCTGAACCTTAGTTAGTTATCCTAGGGGTAATCTTTCTATAAAGACACTTCGCGCTGAACAGATTAATATCCCTATTGCCAATCTACGAACCAATTTCTTTAAATCATAAACGTAATGGTCTACTGCTCAGTCTTAACTGTGCACCTACTCAGGCTTAGTATTTAGCATACAGGCTATGATGCATTTGAAATTACTAACAAACACTTATGACAAAGTTAATATTTATAATTCAAGTCATGTTCAAATGATATTGTTCAGTAAGCTAATCAGTGTTGATTTAGTTTTGGAGCACTATGCCTTTAACAAGGAAGTGCCACCTCATCAGAAACCCCACCTTCTCCTTGAATATGCTTGGACCATGGAGAATAACTGTAAAATGGCACCCCTGTTCTAATTTTTAAAAAGTTTAAAACACAAGAAAGAAGTTAGTTCGACTTACTGTTCTCTGCTCATCTTCTTTGCAGTTCCCGATCTTTTCATCAAACAGCTGGAAGTGAAAAAAGGAGGTTGGTTATTTTAGACTTTCAACAGGATGCACAGAACACCCAGTGGCATTCACTGGGACATTCCAAACCAGATACTGTGTGCAACGAGTGGGAGTACACATCTGCACCGCCAACTGTGTGGACAGCAATCCACAAGGATCCTCAGCTGATTCAGCTCTGAATGTGTGCAGTTTTTAACCTCTATGGATTAGAAAGTGTACCACGCATGTCCATAGATGTGTTTGTGCATCGCTACGCTTGCATACATTGTAATGTGTCTCTTGTCTGCACTGGTTTCATATTATCAATTGCTATTTTGATAAAATGTCAAGTACTATAGGTAACTGTAAATTAATAAAAGAACCTTAAATGGCAATATATTTTCCTTAAGAAGTGCATACACAGTGGTGGTCACAAATATGGCGTTCGACCAAAATACATTTATATAGGATAAACGTCGGTAAAACCACTCGCAATTTTTTTTTCTTACCAAAAATAATAATTTAGAAATTATTTCTAGTTTTTGTAGTTTTTATACTTGCTGTCTGACCCGTCTCCGTTCCGCTCTAATGTCAACTCAGTGGTCCCTTAATAGGCTACTGTAGTTTCACCGTCAGTCCTTTCATCTGGTAGGACAGATCTCGTTGACTGAAACAGCGCTAAGATGCTCTCATTCGTTTAAATGACTGTCAATCATCAAGACCTGCACCGACTTTGCACTTTCATTTGCCAGCTACAGCGCCTGTCATTCAAAGCGCCTACTTTGAAATTAGTGGATTAAGGTGTAGGTAAGCTTTTGCTATAGGTATACGGTAACAGTTACTAGTTTGACTTGAAAATGGGGCGCAAGAGGAAACCACTTAGAGTACTGTGCACAATACCCCGACCGACAGCTGAAGTCTGCCTTGCCTTCCCAGTGACTCCGAGCTGAAGCGGGGAGTGCAAGTTAGTTCTGTTCAACTATCTAATGTTTTGTTCTGTGCATATTATTTTTACTGGTAAATGTATGCTATAAGAGTCTTTGTAATATACTTTTATATGCTGCGTTTTCCACGATTTGAGACCATTTTTAAATTTGTGTTGGATCTTTATCTATACAAGGTATAGCTCCGCTGTGACCAAACATTATTTAAAATTAGAATGTTGTTAACCATGGTTTTGTTGCATGTTAAATATGATAAAAGGGGTTGAACTAAATTAGATGTTTCTCAATGGCATAAAAAAATATATATATTAAGCATAAAGGTCTTTATGCTTGAATTGAAAAATAAAGATCGAAAAAAAGTTAAATCCTTTAAAAAAATAAACGTCAATATTAATTGTCATTTGGCAAAAAAATAAAAATCGAATAGTAGCAAGCCTAGTTATGCTGCATTTAAGATCAAGATTACTGTAATTACATTAAACCTAACGATTGTTTCAATAAGTCTTGGGTGGGTCCTCCCTTGCCTGGCATTGTGCATGGATATTCTCTATACCCAGTTAATGATACCATTCCCAAGGCAGTCTGTAATAGTTCAGTCCTATTTATTGTTGAAATACAGTCCTATTTAATAATTCCATATTCAGGAGGAGATATACATGAGCCTGTGCCAAGTAACTTGCACAGTAGAGTTTCATAGAGGGCGGATTTCACAGAGCACAACAAGCATAATGGACTACTTTAGCTGGGTAAAGCAGGTAAGGTAACAGTTCAAGATTTGTCCTATTCAAGGTTCTCCATTAATCTTTTAAACAATGAAATGTGTAAAACATATTTACTTTTAATTGGTCGATCAGAATCTGCAAGTAGGCATCTGCTTCAGCGAGCTTCTTGTCGAAATCTTGAACGCTGGGAACAAATTCTGTTTCGGCCTCCTGCAAAAAGAAACACACAGGTAGGCATCAAACTCCATTCCAGAGAAGACAAGCGGTCCAATGAATGACTTCACAAGGGGCATGGCAGATGGTGCCAGTACAACCAGCTTATCACTCAATGCTGTGGCTGCACTGACCATTGCATTGTGACAAGCAACACACTTGCTACAGTTGCCCAAAATCACAGAAACCATTTGAACCTCTTAATTACCTCCTGGTTGAAGCGCACTGGAGAAACCATGGCATCTTTACCTAAACCTCAAACAAGCAGTCTAGAACAGCTACACCCAAGAAGGACCAGAGCAAACAACATTGCAAGCGCCACATTTAAAAAAAAAAACCACACACAACAAAAAAAAAAATATTACAATATATAATGATCGATACAAACCAACACAGTACTTTGTATCTAAGAAGTGAAACTGGAAACTTCAATACCAGAAGTGAAACATCAAAACCATCAGTAGAGTATTGGGATTCACTGTAGCAAGCAAAGTTACAGAGAACACAGACTAATAATAACATACTACCAAATCCAATTGAGAGCACTCTGCAACAGGACACCAAAGTGAATGCTTCACTCCCATGAAGTCCTACCCTGTGACTTCAAACTCAGTTTGCTGCAGTGCTCACATTGATCACCTGACATGCACATTTAAAAAAAAAAAAGTCAGGACTGCAGAACACTGGTGGGGCTGCTGCAATGTAGAAAAGCTGACCTACAGTATGCAGCTGCTTACAGTATACTACTCCTGAACCACAGTTCAAAAGAGTGCTCCTGTTACCAGAGGTGCCAATTTACTGTCTTTCCAGGACACTTAACAAATTCACCAGGTTGAACGCCCCTGGCTGTCTGGTGGAGGGAACTCCGACCCCCCCAGTGAGTATTTAATGCCTCTTTACCGCTAGTGCTAATGACGATTACTGTATAGCTGGACTAATCTTTAAAAGCTGAAGTGGTCTGTTTGATCCGCTGCGCTCCTTTAGTCCTGCTGGGGGCTGGGCCATCTGTTCATCCGCTCCAATCTGTCAATGTACTGTACAATGTTACAGACATCTGTTTACCTCTGCTTTTGCCAGTGTATTTTTTTACGATCTCTAATAAAAAGTATCGTTTTAAAGATGCATGCATATAGTCTACAGTACATGCCATAAGTGTATATATTGTGGTTTATTAACAGACCAGGTCAGCACCCTCTCGTTTCCAGACACATGTTCTTGACTGAAGCCCTAAAGGCAAAAATACAATAGCTTTGATTATGCTTATTGTATAATTGTGCGTACATTGCTTGGATTATTAAAATCGGTAATGGAATGAACGTGTGTGTCCTCAGAACCCCTTTAAAATGGTGTCACTGTATATCTCCAAAGACATACTGAATGAAAGAGTATCAAAAAAATTAAAAAAGAAATGCTGATTTTATATTTAATATGTTATTAAAATGTACGATTTATTGATACTCACAATGGTGTTTCTCCTAATCCTACAAAGTGAATAAAAAAAATTAAGATTGTTTTCAGGTATTATCACTCCATATCAGTCCATTTTTTGTCGTATCATCGTACTGTAAGGCAATATTTAGTACATAAATAGCTATACATATGCACCAAACATTGGGGGTTCATGTATAGAGGCTGTACACTTAACAAAAAAGGCATTATGGGATATCAGCTGAATCCTTGTCAGCTGATCAAGGTTGCCAGATTGGGGCGGGGGGAACCCCTCCCAACCCACCCATCTGTGAGGGAAATCAAAGCCATGTGGGGAAAAATATGGGGAAAAATGTTGCATGGGGGGGAAACATGGAGGGGAAATATTTTTCAAATAGGGGGCTTCAGCTAAAAATGGGGGATTTTATGTCCTTTGTAGTGAGCTACTTAGTACTTTCCCATAGTGCTTTCAAGATCTTTTAAAAATATTAACCCTGCCTTCTGACAGCGATGGCCTACTGCAACAGCCAATACTACATGCCTTTTACCATAAGTCCCGCCTTATGCTCCTCCACCATCCACACACACACACACTCCTCCACTGCATTGAAGATAGGTAACATGTAGATTTTGTATGGCTTTTGATTTACAGAAAATATTTTCAGAGAAATTATTTTTGAATCCTGGGACGGTAATTACTATCTATGAAACTCCCCCTTTCCAATACGGGTATTGTGTAAATGGGGGGAAAAAGTCTGAAAATCGGGGGGAAATTGGTTGACCAATAGGGGGATTTTATGAGTAGCACCTGGCAACCCTGCAGCTGATATACAAATGCTTCAGTGCAGAGCGGTGCTGTATAGTAACACCAGCAGAATACGATTACCCCAGTTTTATGCAACAGTTGTGATGGTGATCAAACGTGTGAGTACTGTTGTGTAAAAAATAAAAAAAAAAGAGGATGCTAAAATAAAAACACTTAAGGTTTGTGTGTTGCACACATGCATTTAACAAAATGTCCTGAAAACTTAAAGAAAATAATTGTAATTAAACAAAAAAGGAAGTGAAAAGGCTACCATACCAAGCTGGACTTTTTTTTTTTTTTTTAACTCCAATAAACCTACTTTATCTTTTTATCTTTTTCATATCAAATTGCAGTGCCGAAATAAAGTTGAGTCCCACAAACAGATTTGTTTTTCGTCTATTGCATCATCTATAGCAGCTGCAACAAAGTTTACTGTCAGGGGTTTTTCCTAGTTTGCAGCAGATTCCTTAGTTAGATGATCTCTTCAGCCAAAGAAGCAAGCATAGTCATTTAAGATGTTACCATAATGAAAAACAGTAATATAGCTGAGTTTTTTTTACAAACGCAGGGTCAGCTGTTGAAGCGAAAACAAAGTTTATTTCTCCAACTGACCAGAAAGGTGACAACAGAATGCATAGAAATACTTGCGAATGATCAGGACTTGACTAATGCCGAGAATGGGAGCTGCAGTATGCTATTTGCCATATTACAACTGTGCACAATTAAAAGGTGCGGACACCAATTCCACACACATTTTCATCCAGTCTTGTATTGCAGAGGCCTCCAAAAGTCCACCATTTTTCTTCCTTGCCTTCTTGTGAGCAGTACTGAAATAAAACTCCTTCATTGCACTAATGGAGTACTTTGTCAGACACTACAAGCAGATCACTGCTAGTCTTGCGCATGCTTAAACCACCCAAAATTGTGGCAGAATGCACCATTTTAATACTTTTTTTAAAAAATGGGTGGGGGGACACGATGACAGACACCCCCACACTCTCCCCCATTGGCCCTACACGCCAAGGTGGGATCAGTGCTCCCTACTACCTTGTAAGTGCCACATACCTTAAAACTAATTGAAAACCCTGCTAACATTATGTACATCCAGCTGGTCATCATTGTGATGCAGAGCTGTTGTATCACTAAGGCTGTATCTAAGCCTCTAGTCTAAAATCTATGTATTAGTCACTGGTGTGTGACCGGCTTTAGTAAAAAAAAAAACCTAAAAATAAACATGAATATTTTTTGCCAAATTATCCTTTGTATGTTTCCATTATGAAAGTTTGTTGTATTTAAATTTTACACCATTTTATTTTTACAATGGAAAAGTGACCTATATTTTATTTTTGTAACAATTAGTATGTGAATCACTCAGAAAACATTGATTTGTGTTTGTTTGAATACAAATTTCATCAACATAATAGGCTTTCTGCATTTCTTTTTAAACCTGCAAATATGCAGGTCTACATCTCCTATGCATTTTGAAAGTCTGACAGCTGCATTACTCTTAAGAATTCCAATTAGAAACCGTCACACTGGCATTTAGTTATTGGATGCAACATGTTCTTACTATGAATTGCACTAATTAGTACAAAATGCATACTGGCAGCCACCAGTTGACCAAAGTTTGCCCTACAACAAATCTAAAATCAATTTCAACTCCTGATCGCCACACTACACACCATGACGACTGTTTACAGAAGACACAGTTGCAAAACTGCGTGGCTCACAGCTACTCTGTGCCAGAAGCACATTGTGCAACAGATCTCTGCGCCGATCTCAACTTCTCATTAACTGAGCTAAACTCAAAAAGGAAGAAATTATTCAGGACCTCTGAAATATAATTCTGTAATGGACCAGGATCTTCAAAGGAAAACCATGGCCCTTTGTGGAGCCCTCTATATAACCTACAGAAGCAATGGTAAGAGTTGAAAATGGACAAAAAGAAACCTGCTGACTGGCAGTTATTCTCGGTCTCTATTTCTCTCCCTCTCTCTTAGTGCAAACAGTGGTCCTGTCTTAGTGATGTTTCTGCCTCAGCAACCTGATAACAGAAGCAAACAGCTATGCAGTCTACCAAATGTCACATATGCTCTATAAAACAAAAGGCTCCCTTTACAAGCCATGTACTAACCCTGGCACTGCCTCAAACCAATAGTTTAAACTCCATCTTAACCACACTCACAGTTCAGAGCAGACAGCAGGAGTCTGACCCATTTTCCCCTCCATGTCGTTTTTAATGCTTGCAGTGACGTGGTACTTACAGGACGTAGATCTTTGTGGGACATGCCTCTCCAAGCATTACAGGCAAGATTAAACTTCTGCTTCCCAACTCCGCTGGAATCAATAACAGCAAGTCACTGCTCTCCCTTCTCAACCCAATACTGTGCAATTAACAGAAAAATACTAAATGAAAACCAAACTGCAGAGCTGTTAAAAGGAAGTCAACACTTCCCTTACATTAAAAAAGGACTGCACCTAGCAAAAAGAAACACATATCATCAGATCACCTCATTGGCCAGGCAGTGTGAGCAGAGCACAAAAGGAGAAAAGCAATCCCCACCCCAATTGGCTCAAGTTTTACATCATGTGACTGCCTATTTCCTGTAGTGGATTTTCCAGTGCGTACATGATACAGAAATGCTTTTGGGTACAGCTTGCCTACACTTGCAGTAAGAGATTTGACTTAGGTTAAAGCTCTACACATTTTAAGAGGGTGGTAGTTTACTGTACACCCTTTAGAAATCTGTCTGCTTTGGAGCTGCACGCTTCTGCTTAGCCTATAATCTTAGCTGTTTTCCTTCTCTGTTCTTGCTGTGTCTTAAAGCATACCTTCATAAAGCTGCCTTAACTTTTTTACACCAAAATATTCTTCATTTACTATATTGTTCTTTCATTCAACAAAACCTCAGTTTAGAAAACCTTGTTGAAAGATGTCTAACATTCACATAAAAATACATTTTATCTTTAACAAAAAAGCTCTTCCACACAAGTTCAAATCTGGTAGGCTACTATAAGTCAGGAAGCAAAACAAATATATAAAAAAAGGAGGATTAGCATTTTTTAAATGGTGCTTTTTTTTTTTTTTTTTTTTAATAACACAGCCAATAATTTCAACATTGGCTTGTAAAGTAACAATTTTCTTATGCAAAAAAAAAAAAAAATTTAAAACAGAGGTTACTGCACCTCTAATTGTGTCCCACCAATCAGAACTGACCTTTGCATTACCTGCTGCCAAGACTAAACACACACAGTATCAGTTTCAACGGGACAAATTGTTCTTGGAAAGAGGAAGCACTTTCCTTGTTGTTACTTTCAGCTAAAGTAAGGGGAATTGATAAAGTTCAATACCTGCCACAAATGCACATTAAAAACCAATCTCTTTATTAAATACCATAATATCAAAACAAGAAACATGCTTCCACACTAACATTCATTCCTATTAATGTTTCCATTTTAAATGAATCACAATTTTACCAAAGAAAGTTGCGACACAAAAGTGTGCATTCCTACACACACACGGTTATAAAAACAGCAAGTAATCCAATCACAGTGCCATCTGATTTCGAATCTATTTCTACGACTCTTTGACAGAACACTTTCGTAAGGATTGTGCCTGGTTGAAGATTCAAGTTTATATAACCATGCCAGACCCCCTTGTACAACAGGCGTTTGGTAATTATAAGTCCATGTTGCGTTTCATAACTCCACTGTTTCGCTTTTGGGAATACTGAATTAGCCTGGGAATTAAACAGCCTTTAAGCACCAGTAAAGCACAGCAGCATGGGTAACCTGGTATGAACTGCAAATTGCAAATTTTCTGGAACAGTAAATCTAACTTCAAACAAATGCAAGAGTATTATTGGAGCTTTTACAGTAACAGTCATGAGATAAAATCTTCGAATGTTTGCTTTAAGGTTTTACAATTGTTAATGATATTGGCCTACAAAACAAATAGACAATTGCATTAGTATCCATAGACTGTGTGTACAGTGCAAGATTAATGCTTGCTTTTATATTCAATATTTGTTCACATTCTCCATTTACACACCAATGCTTTATTACAATATGTCTGCACTATTGAATGGCTTTTCTCATTGATTGCATACTATATATGGTTAAAGGTGTTTATTATTAATCCAACACACCTACAGACAAAAAGCAAGAGTCAATCGTTCACTTTTTGTTCACTCCTGCTTTGTGGGCATTATTAAGGGGATGGTTGACACCCACATGTTATTTTATCTGCATTACTTGAAACAGTTATACTGTACAGTTGGTTACTCACATTCTGCCAAATCATGTTACTGTATGAATAACTAAAACTGAAATGTGCCCGAACACCCTAGAACCACTCACCGTTTCAACATACACCAAAACTAAATTCTCAGCTCCTAAATATGGTCAAACCGCACCCCAATACGTCAAATTCCATAAGCTGTTAAACTACCTTTCTATACAGACCAAAGTGGTTGAAATGTCAGAACGTTAAAAAATTACACTTTTATTACTAACTAATGTTTCAAAATCATTTTTTTGCATGGCATAAATAGATATGCAATTGCATATTAAATTAATGTATAGAAGTGAAAAACTTGTGTAACTTTGCCTTACGTACAGAAAGCCAGAGTGTAGATACTGTAAGGTTTCGATTGGGCTGCACACATGGTCGTAACTAGCTAGGAGGACACAGAGGTCGTGTCCTCAGTGTTTTGTGGGCATCATAAATGCTGAAGAAGTACAAATTCGGTGCCGAGCAGTAACAAATTACAACTACGTCTCACCCGAAAGACGGAGCACAAGGAGGTTAAGTGACTTGCTCAGGGTCACACAATGAATCAGTGGCTGAGGTGGGATTTGAACCGGGGACCTCCTGGTTATAAGCCCTTTTCTTTAACCACTGGAGCACACAGCCTCCTCCTTGTAAATGTATATAAACACTGAGAGCGCTTAAAGCCTCAGTTTGACCTCGGTAGAATGTCCGCTCTGGTTACTGCCCTGGTGCACTCATGGATTTAATGTCTTAAAAAAAAAACCCACAGTAAATCCATGATCGATCGTCCAGTATTATAAAACACTCTTAAGACAAGCAGAAATATTTAAATAAACTAGCATAATTATATCAGTATTTTAATGCATATGACAATCAATACAGGACAATTAAAATGAATTATTTTGCAAGACCAAAAAGACTTAAAAACAATCTAATTTGTTGAACCATTACACCTTGTTTTTCTGAATTGTGTAGCTCTTGTTCTGCCAAACAGTCCAGTCTCTTCAATGAGTAGTTCCAAAAATGTGCTCCTGTTCACATCCAACAAGCTGAACATGCCCTGGTCTGTATCACTAAGCAACTTTAAAAATAGCAGCTTTTAAACAATCCACTAAATTATCCCAGTAGTCGTACAGAACAGTAAGTGTACCTGGGATTGCAGAGATGCACCTAGCTGATCATGCAGTGGCCTCCTGTCCATGCTCTGGAGTGCAGCTGAATCTCCCTTCCCTACAGCCCTGCAGCTATACCACCCATAGCCACTCCCAGCTCTCTGCGCCAATCTAATGACAGAAAAACTGAAAGAAACCTTTCTGCCGCACGTAGAAGGGCATGAGTCACCACTAATCCCATGCTCCTTCAGAAAAAAAAAAAAAAACCTCTGAAACTACATAACGGTATTAAAGCATCAGCCATTCACTTCATTCTGAATGCCGCTTTAAGTCCTTGAGCACTCCCTGAGACACTGCAGGTTCCTAGAAACATAAGGCTAGTGTGATCCTGAGCAATCAGATTGCTTGTTGAACCTGCAACGCCAGCATTATAGCTATGTTGTGAAGTGATTTTATTTAAAAAGTTTTCACTTTGTGTAATGTGCAACTAATGAGACTTGAAAACATGTTACAGAGTAGGTACGGCATATGAAATAAAGAACACAACTCTCCAAGTGGAAGACCAAGTTCGTCCAAGTTCCTTTGTAACTGATGCAACATTTACTCCAGTCATTTATGTATTCTTAATTTGCATACCGGCATAATTGGGTTACACAATTTAAAAAAGTAACCATTTTAATAACTATGTTTCGTATGCTACTGTATTTGCACAAAACAAACACTGAATCTGGATAATTCCTCTGAAAGGCTGTCTGTGTGTGTGTGTGTGTGTGTATGAGATTATAGATATAAAACAGAAATAATATGGACATATCAGAATGAACCCTCAATGTAATGTCTCATGCAAAGTTTCCACTTGTAACTGATGGGGTATACTGTAGTTGAGCAAGACTGTCTAGGCGTGGTGTACAATAGTTTACAATGGCTTCCACCACTTGTGTTTCTTTGTTGTTGCACAATTTGTTTTTTTTAACTAACAATGATAAATATCACAATGCAGGCATTAATCTTTGTCTAAAGCCATCCAAATCTCAAGGACTTTACCACAGCACAGAATACATTTCCTCATGCTACCTGAGAATAAGAGTCTTACAAACCTAGCCAACACCAACAGCAGACAACAAATTATACCAAATGAGACTGGTACAGGCATAGGTTAATCTATATATAAAACATGTTGTTCAGCTACAAGCCTCCCCAACTACTCTTGAGCACCACCTGTGCATACATTTTATAAATGGCAGGCTGCTTTTTAACAAGCACCATTTAACCTCAAACAGCTTACTCCAAATACACACAATAAAGCACACGCATATTACAGTACAGATAAAGACTCTAAAACAACTGTACCTGCGAGACAACAGGCTTCATTGTTGAAGCAGCAGGATGCAGGAATGTTAAACAAGCACCTTACCCGCAGTTGAAGTGTGTGCCGGAGAATAGTGCCCTCTAAGGCATGGATCCACTTTTCTCTCTCGTCTGCATCACGAGCTGCAGGGGGAAGGAAAATAAAAGAAATGAGAGGCAGAATCAACAATAAAAGTCAAGCACGTTTGTGGGTTTCTAACCTCATTGCCCCCATCCAACACAGTATGGCTGACTATACAGACACGCCACAAGCAGTGAGCAGGAGAACAAACTCAAGCACCAAGGGTGTTGCTTCTGTATTGCTAAATGTGATATCTTGTAAAAATTGGAAGTCGCCCTGGATAAGGGTGACTGCTAAGAAATCAGATCATTTATCGCCTCATCTCTGTAAAATGTACAATAAATAACCGTTGATCGTGCTGCCGTCATATGAAGAGATTGCTGTGGCTCATATTTGTTAATGTACCCATTCATCATGTGCGGTACAATGAAATGATCCCTTATGCCATATTAGTCTTGGGCACATTATTTTAGTCAAAAAATAAATGAAAAAAAATTAATATGAAGGCAGATCACTACGAGAGAAATGTATCTGCTTTCAAATATATAAGTCCACAATATGTTACTCATTGTTTTTAATATGATCTCATCTATGTACTTTAATTGAGATGTGGCACACCCTGTAATCTAAAAAGAATTTAAAATTATTTTTGCATAATGAACTGGAGATCTATAGTACAGAAAACAGATCTAAATGTCTGATGTTAAAATAGGGAATAAATGACCAATAACCATAGTAACCGCTTACACTACACTACTACAGCAACTTATTTCTTGGGAAGACTGATACTAGTTTGGAAACTGGGAAGCATTTGACAATGGTCCAATTTGCAGTCTCCTGAAAACGTACTGATTCATCAGAAACAGTCTGTCCTTCCACTTTCACATCCACCAGGAAGATGACACCTTTCCACAGAGTGATAAACATATCGGGACATTCTCATCATCACAAGGTTATACCCTTGCTGGGAAGCAGCATTGTCTCACGCCTCAAACAGTGCCTGCCTTGTGTGCCTTCTGCACAGGGTGGGGGAAAGGACTTTACAATTAAAGCAACACAGCCAAAGTTAACAGCCATCATCCACAGTACGTACCTGTACATGTAAACATGTGACACACGTTTGAACAGACATGTGCACGTGACAGACAGTCACGTGCACATATCCCCAAATTATGATACTCTCAAAAACTTGTGCTAAAAGAATGTCCTTACCAAGTTTCATCACAATTAGATAAGCGGTTTTCTAGATATATGTTCTGGTTATTGAGTTAGAATCTCAAAAAGTATGAAAATAGCAGTAAAACTGCAGTGTAGTTTTAAACGTAGACACCTCCCTCCAGATCAAAGCATTTTACCTCCCCACCATCCAAAAATAAGAAAAATTATACATAACTTAAAAGTTTATATAAAACAGCATACACTGAGAAACTACCAATCATAAAGCTCAATGAGCAAGCCAGAATTTTATCACAGAACTGTGCATTTGATTTTGTTATATATACAGAACCTATTACGTAACACTGGCCCAGAATGTAGTTTACTCTTCACACAGCTAGCAAGTAGAAGCATTTTTCAGGATTACATAACACATACAACAAAACTTGTGTCTGCCACTGCGTATGTTAAGCAAACTGTCCACTTAAAGTGCCGCCACACTAAGCAGCATCAGCCGAAAAATCTTTTTGTCACGAGTACATTTTACTTCATATTCCTTTTTAATCAAGAAAAGCCCACAAGCTTTGCAACTTATTCCCAGAGATGTACCACATGAGGAATGAAAAAACACAATCCTTACTTGTACTGCAAATATCAGACAAACATAATCCAAGATTAAAGCTTTTACACACAAGTAACAAACTCTGGGTGTAGACACTGTAGTATACTTTCCAAATCCTCCTACTGCTAACAAGTTACTCCTCCCTACGATTCCAGATAAAACTGTAATATATACTTAAAAATAGGCCACAGTTACAGTACAAGGAGACAGTTCTAAAGTAGGTTAAATAACCTCCCCAACACATCCCTACCATATTGTGCAGGTGTTGCCAGCTAGGCTGAAATAATTAGGAACGTTTCTGTTCCATACCGTTCCGTATCGTTCATGTTAGTCTATCTAGCCCTTTAAGGCACTCCCTTAATAGCCGCCCTCCAATTAAAGCAAACAAGCTCACACACATACCACCAGATGTATCTGACATCATAATGCATTGCTTTGTTGCTATGGAAATGGTGACAAAACAAGACAAAGTGGGCTCGGTCAAAAGGGTTTTGGCACAAATGGTTCAGTTCAGGTTCTTGGCTGGTGCGTCAACACAAGGGCAAATTGTAAATGCCAGTTATCAGCTACTGTATATGATGGACTTGGACAAATAGGACTTTAGCTCATGTACCAGATGTAAAGAGATAACTATTCCAACTTATTGTTTAAGATTCGCTTTGAATCATTTTAGTTCTCAGATCCTGGCGACTTTTTGAAAAATTTAAAAGCACCCTGGTGGCCTCAACAAGTAAGGGTGGTACCCCAGACAGAGTACAGCCATTTATATGTCCCCGTGCAATACCCTTCCCAAGATCCAAGAAATATCACATTTATTCTACGGGATTTTTCTCTCGCATGCATTTCTTACATCCACTAGAGGCATGCTGAAAGTATTTTTAAAAATAATATGAGCATTTTATAATTCACTCCAACGAACATCCTACAGACTTGTGCCCCAGGCCAAACAGACAACTGGCTTTTTTATTTGAGTGCATTGTGTTGGTATACTGTTGAGTAAGCATTTTCTCAGTGCCTTAATGGCATTTATTACCTTGGTGGGAGTGGGTACGTCCTGCATATACAATTTTCCAGTCAATTATTAGTAGTAACAGTCAGACAAATATTCAATATAATCAAATTAACACTCCTTGAAATGTATTCAATAGAAAAAAGAATGGAATTTAAACATGAACTTTATCAGAAGGAAACCAATGCATAGGTTTGAAATAAATAACACACATTCTACTGTCTCTCCAGTCTTTAGCAGGTAATCGGATGGGATACCTGGTTTATTTTACTCCAGACAATCAATTGAACATTGAAACTTCATCTACTTAACTGTGGGAACAGTATGTGCAGTACCAAAAATAAGCAAACCAAAAAACACAACCTTCTACAAAGAGCACACAGCAAGAGCTGGAATGAGATTTGGAATGTTCTTCCAAATTTTTGAACAACCATCAATTCTCCTGCTGTTCCCGGTATTTCTATTGAGGCTATGTGTCCTCTCTGTGTCTCTCTGTACAACAGCTGTACACTTCCACCAACACAGCAGCACCAGCCTCTCAAAGGGTTTCATAGGTGGAGCACTTCAGCACAGAGTTAAAACAATCAATGCAAATATAATTCTGCAATCCTTAAGATTCATCCATGTGTTGGGCATTTCCTTCAGTGAAAAGTCAAGAGATTTTTCTAGAGAAACAAAAACGTAAAGCATGTTCATCAGTCAACTACTATAACATTTTAACTGTCAGTTGCATTCTCCTTGGTGTTTGCACAGAACAGAACACTGTGGGAGAGTGGCAGGCAGCTATGAACATTATCTTACAGTTTAATGCACTGCTTCCAGAATGCGTCTGCTGAAAGATCCTTAGGGAATATTTATCATTTGTTGTTACACTAGTCCCCTGGTTTTGAATTTTAAATTAAGTATAACCCAAACTGGCTTGCATTTTCCCCACGCTCATAGTGACAGCAACACCATTCAAAATTAAAAGACAAGTACGTCAACCACCATGGCTGTAACAGGAGTGCGATCAAGATTATAAATTTAGATAACCATGACCTGCTGTACATACTTCACTCCCCCCTGGGAGGAAACAAGGATATCAAATACAAACCCAAAGTACATACTTCTGGATGGAGTGACATCACTGCAGGATGTCCACTATATATTCCTGGCATTGTAGGCATATATGACAGTAACGCTCTTCTGCCTAGATATTTCCAGCAATGGCATGTATGGATTAAGGACAATATAGAGCTAGCTTTGAATCCAGCCCACTGACTCTTAAGATCAGCAACTTCAATTATGATATAAGGCTACTTAGGGCTATTATTATGTACATTACACTTAGTTAATGCCAATTCTAACCAATTTCTTAATATACCCTGCCTAACAGATTTGAAAATAAAGTACCTTTACAGTTGATGATATCTATTTTAATTTTAAAAAGACTAAAACTAAAAGATACTCAAATACAAGGTTACAGGATTTGGGTTTTCAAAAGCATGGTCAAAAGCAGTGGTATTTGGTTTGAGTCAAATAAGTTACCAACCCTTTGAACAGAAGTTTGGCCATCCCAGTTGTAAGACACTTGAACCGACTGCAGTGTTGATGTACTGTACTAACAAGACAATGAAAAGCTTGACATTCCTTTCTGTTTTCTGCATGCCCTTAGCAAAGGCTGCCTTGATAAATCTGTAGTACACAATTTAAACAGTTAAGAGAATCACCAAATTTATTATACCGAATCAACTGCTATCATGCAAGATAAATGCAGTTATTTTTTATGGATACGGTCATACTTGCCAACATCTGGAAACGCTGATCATATATATTATTATATAATAGATCTAATATACCCCAACTCAGCACGACACGACCATCATGACAATAAAAATAGACAGAATGAAGCGCTCTTACCTTTGTATAAGTTAGTGATCAGCAGATGTGTCAGCCGCACGAACAGCATGAGCACAGCATGTGGTTTTAACTAACCACTGTGCAAAATAAATGATTTTTTTTTCTATGGGTGAATATTGGGACGCGTGACATTTGCTAGGAAATCGGGACTGCCCCGACCATATAAGGACTTTTGGCATGTATGTACGTTATCAAAAGACAGTAACAAAAACTACCTACATTACAACTACAATAATGTTAAAACGACTCATGACAAGTGCTTGCATTGTTGTACATATCCTCTTTGATAACTGCACAGAGTGTAACAACAATAAATGGAACATAATACAACAGACGTATTTTAACAGTTTAATCTGCAGGAGTTAATTGTTGTTAATCTTGGCTTTTTTCCCCACTCTGCTCAGCGGGTGACTCAGTGGGTAAAAGTTACAGTCTTTGGCTCTGGGGCTGTTTATTATTATTATTAATATTTGTTTATTTAGCAGACGCCTTTATCCAAGGCGACTTACAGAGACTAGGGTGTGTGAACTATGCATCAGCTGCAAAGTCACTTACAATTACATCTCACCCGAAAGACGGAGCACAAGGAGGTTAAGTGACTTGCTCAGGGTCACACAATGAGTCAGTGGCTGAGCTGGGATTTGAACCGGGGACCTCCTGGTTACAAGCCCCTTTCTTTAACCACTGGACCACAAAAAAGCTATTTTCGAGTTTCATGTAAATCGTTTTTTTCGGGGCTTTCGTTTTTTATATACTGTATGAAATTACTGTTTTTGGTTACTTTCCAAAATGCTTGAGCATGGTTTTCTGTCAAAATATGTATAGTAGTAACTCAACAGTACTTGCACACTTAAGTTGTACCTTCTTTCCTTTGCGGTCTTCCACAACAAAATCCCTATGGTCACAGGCACAAGCTTCTGCGGTTTTTGTGTGTAGGCATATTTGTACATAATTCTATTTTAATTCCTCCGTATCTTAACTGTAATACAGCTTTAAATCCCACTAACAAGCCGCCATCCTGATTGTTATCTCGTTTTAAATCTTGCAAGCAGTCTCCTATAGAAATGTAGGAATGTGCTGTCACTCAGTAGTTGGGGCAGGTTTAAAGTATTCAGAACCAATCAATGATAGATCCAAGTCAGGAAGGCGGGACATTGCCGAGTAGCACTGGGAAATATATTTATTATTATTTTGGTGGTAGGTTTTATTTTTTGAATGGAAAAAGGGTAAAGTCAACATGACTCGATTAACCATTTCCACAGTTTTTCCGGTGTTTTCTGGTGTTTATTGGCTATCCACCGATGTCATTTTTTTTGTATCGGGAGTGTTTTATTGGGTTTTATCGGTTAAAGCCGAAAACCAGAAGCCCTATATATATATATATATATATATATATATATATATATATATATATATATATATATATATATAATCACAGCCTACTGTACATCTAGCCTTGGGGTAGCTTTGCTTCAGTAAGTTGTTGAAATCAAAATACCTATTTTGTCCTCAATTTCATTCACTGAAACATAAATCAGAATGCACAAGGGCAGGAGATGAAATATAGACAGTAAGCTATACCTACCCACTGTTCTATCCCTATAATGTGCTGAACACAGTGCACAGCCTGGCTCTGGTGCAGTGGGGGAATCTCAGCATCTCTGTGGCTCTCAGTGACTGACAGGAAGTGACACTTTGTAAGCTGCTCTGAAGGTTCTCCCGTCAGACACAAAGCAATAGATCAGACTGTCAAAGCTTAAGTGATATTCAATTCCGAGAATGGCTTTTCAGCCACCAGTGTCCAGGGGGGTAGAGTATTAACCACAGGGATTCTGGTTATTCAGGAGCAAGATGGGCCCAACTCTTTAAAATAGAAACTGAGAAAAAAAACTCCTTGATCACCACTAACAAAATAAAAATAAATAAATATATTTAAACATCAATATGTTTATTAAGGAAATATTATACAAAGGAGATGCATTATGACATGCACTTGAGTGTGCAGGTTTACAACAGTCAGTTGAATGCACATATTTCAGTATTTTAAAATGACAGGGTGCCAGTCTAATCAGAGAATCTGGGACCAGACACCTTTGTATTTTATTCAGATTTTATAAAGATCAGGGCAACAGAGAATATTTTAATCTACCTTGGTGGTATAAATACGTTTAAATCAGAGACCTGCAGGAGAGGTTGAAATAAGACGATATCCGCGGTCACAGCAAACCCTAAACTGCAAGGCAATTGCAGTCATTACACTGGAAATCTCTCTACTGCATTGCTTTGCCCCCAATCCAGTGAACCCTTCATTAAGGGAAGAGAAGAGTTTCATAGCTCCTCAGAGACCCGCCTACGTAGAGTTCGCAAACAAACCTGACCAGCTGCCCCCGGCTTCTTTATACACGAAGGAAGGTTTTTTTCTTTCAAAAAATTGGGAGCCGCCTGTCCCTGACAATCTTGAAGCAAGGATGAGTGATACAAAGCTCCCATTCAAACTGCACTAGCCTATTCTGAAAACACCTTATTCATACAAAGTCATGCTGCACTTTTGTCCCGGAGATAGTGCTCTACCCTTTATAGCATCGAGAAAGTATTCTCCTGTGGGCTGGAAATCCAGAGGAGATAGGATTCTGGTAACCAGAAAAAGATACAGCATTATCCCTTCCTTATAAGCAGGTTATGCTCCAACAAACAATATCTCTTGCGTATTAATATCTGAATACTCCTCTATTTTATATGTCTAGTTTCATTAGGATGCTGTACTTTGCATTAGAGTTTGTTGTTTCATAATAAGAGTTACCTTTAGCCACTGTGAATAATTTTATATATATGTATATATATATATATATATATATATATATATATATATATATATATATAATATGGATGAACCTTGTAATCTTGAGCAGAAAGAAAGTCTGTGATAAAAGTTTAGAGAAGATGTGAAAATATATAAAAGTGGTTCCTGTTCACCACGTAGAATGCGAGACAGACAGACACTTGTGTTTGGGTTATTTTCACACCTTGCAGTAGTCAATGGTTAGACCTTCCAGGTATCGAGGTATTTATTGAAAAGGGTCCTGTGAATTGCTTCCTAACTTGAAGCAGCGTGCAGACTGCTTCCCCATGAAGCAAAACACTAAAATATTTTCCACAGCTTAAAAAGGACTAAAAAAAGAAAGAGAGCATTGTTTGGAAATCGCAAAAACACACACATCTGTGCAAGATTACTGAAACGATCTGCTGTTGGCAACATACATTTCTAGTATGTTGTGAAAATTATAATTTAAAATACCAAATACAATCTACAGGACAGTCTGTGCAAAATATTCACTTTGCGGTTGATCTTTTTATTTCCAGACTTTGAGTCAAGGGAAGTTTTTCTTTATATATATATTTTACACACACACACAAAAGGTTGGATCCAATTACAAATGTACTGCAATAACGTTCTTACTGGAAGTTTTTTTTCCATTGCTTATAAAAAAATAAATAAATAAATAAAATAAAATGTATATATATTTATATTTTCCTTGGCGTTTGCACATAGAACACTGTTTACAAACTCTTCAAAAGGTGAAAATAGTTTAAAAATTGTATTCCATAGTACTGTAATTCATCCTAATCAATAATATGCAACTGTGTGCTATATAAGCAGACATGGTCCATATATTTTATGAAAGAGTAGTTCAAAATTGTCATGCAAACTGCGGACACCATGAATTATTTATGCGGTGTAATACAAACAAACAGATCTATCTAGTATTGCTCAGAGTCACTGGTACAAAGTGCAAACACCACTTCCTGCAGTCAATATAGCCAGAACATCAACACACACCTTTCATTCAAAATGCATGCAAGCAATCAAACCTTGTGCTCCAGAGATGCAAGGGCAAGGAATGGGATTGTGTTCTATTGTGAACTGTACTGTTTACACTTTAGTGGAGATATGCAAGGCCATCTTGGATCTTCAATCCACACAGTCATTTAACCTCCGAGCTCTCAACTGCTTATATCCCTGAATGAACTATTAGACAGAACTCCTCTGATTAGTTATCCAACCAGCATCCTTTCAGATGCACCTTGTATCTTTATTTGATCCTGTGATCAGATGAATTGTTTCTTCTTTCTTATTAGAAGATATGCAATGGGTCAACGTTTGAGTTAAGTGGCTGGGCAACTAAGCTGAGGGAAAGTTTGGATCTCCAGTGCTAGTCCATAGTTGTCCCTGGTGTGTTTTTAAGAGGTAGAACATAAAGTCAAGGGCTGTGCCAATATAACTGACCTTCCAAACGGTGTATTAACTAAAGTTGTAAAAATGTATTTTACAAATAAAATAATCCAAAAATATACTGGTTTCACAAGTTAGTTAGATTTTTTTTCTAAAATATTCCATCGTTTAAAAATCAGAAAATTATAAAACATGTGGCTATAAATACTAAAATCAAGTTTATTGACAATAAATAATTTTTTTATATATATACAGTACTGTGCAAAAGTTTTAGGCAGGTGTGAAAAAATGCTGTAAAGTAAGAATGCTTTCAAAAATAGACATGTTAATAGATTATATTTATCAAACAACTAAATGCAAAGTGAGTGAACAGAAGAAAAATCTAAATCAAATCCATATTTGGTGTGACCACCCTTTGCCTTCAAAACAGCATCAATTCTTCTAGGTACACTTGCACAAAGTCAGGGATTTTGTAGGCATATAGTCAGGTGTATGATTAAACAATTATACCAAACAGGTGCTAATGATCATCAATTCAATATGTAGGTTGAAACACAATCATTAACTGAAACAGAAACAGCTGTGTAAGAGGAATAAAACTGGGTGAGGAACAGCCAAACTCAGCTAACAAGGTGAGGTTGCTGAAGACAGTTTACTGTCAAAAGTCATACACCATGGCAAGACTGAGCACAGCAACAAGACACAAGGTAGTTATACTGCATCAGCAAGGTCTCTCCAGGCAGAAATTTCAAGGCAGACAGGGGTTTCCAGATGTGCTGTCCAAGCTCTTTTGAAGAAGCACAAAGAAACGGGCAACGTTGAGGACCGCCGACGCAGTGGTCGGCCAAGGAAACTTACTGCAGCAGATGAAAGACACATCATGCTTACTTCCCTTCGCAATAGGAAGATGTCCAGCAGTGCCATCAGCTCAGAACTGGCAGAAAACAGTGGGACCCTGGTACACCCATCTACTGTCCGGAGAAGTCTGGTCAAAGTGGCCTTCATGGAAGACTTGCGGCCAAAAAGCCATACCTCCGACGTGGAAACAAGGCCAAGCGACTCAACTATGCACGAAAACACAGGAACTGGGGTGCAGAAAAATGGCAGCAGGTGCTCTGGACTGATGAGTCAAAATTTGAAATATTTGGCTGTAGCAGAAGGCAGTTTGTTCGTCAAGGGCTGGAGAGCGTACACAAATGAGTGTCTGCAGGCAACAGTGAAGCATGGTGGAGGTTCCTTGCAAGTTTGGGGCTGCATTTCTGCAAATGGAGTTGGGGATTTGGTCAGAATTAATGGTCTCCTCAATGCTGAGAAGTACAGGCAGATACTTATCCATCATGCAATACCATCAGGGAGGCATCTGATTGGCCCCAAATGTATTCTGCAGCATGACAACGACCCCAAACATACAGCGAAAGTCATTAAGAACTATCTTCAGCGTAAAGAAGAACAAGGAGTCCTGGAAGTGATGGTATGGCCCCCACAGAGCCCTGATCTCAACATCATCGAAGTCTGTCTGGGATTACATGAGAGAGAGAAGCAACTGAGGCTGCCTAAATCCACAGAAGAACTGTGGTTAGTTCTCCAAGATGTTTGGGCCAACCTACCTGCCGAGTTCCTTCAAAAACTATGTGCAAGTGTACCTAGAAGAATTGATGCTTGATGCTGTTTTGAAGGCAAAGGGTGGTCACACCAAATATGGATTTGATTTAGATTTTTCTTCTGTTCACTCACTTTGCATTTAGTTCATTGATAAATATAATCTATTAACATGTCTATTTTTGAAAGCATTCTTACTTTTACAGCATTTTTTCACACCTGCCTAAAACTTTTGCACAGTACTGTATATGTATATATATATATATATATATATATATATATATATATATATATATATATATATATATATATATAGACACACACACACAAAATGATGTAATCTATTAAACAGAGCCTTTGACAAGACTAAAATGCAACCTTCTCCTTTCTGTTAGTATTAAGTACATCCCCTTCATCTTGCAAAAAACAAAATGGCAACAGTCTAACCATTAGTAAAGTGATGCACTATGAACCAAATGCACTTAGAGGTAGATTCAATCAAAATGAAGAGCAGTGCTTCATAACACGTTATTTACCTGTTTTAGGGCCCTATTCAATTAAAAAAAACACAAATATGGCGCCACTAGAAATTTGATTGAATGTTGCCAAAGAACAGTGAAATAACACAGCTGCATTTTCTTATTGAATTCTAGAATGAAATAATAATGCTCATCTGAGTCTGTAGGTTAATAGTTGTTGAGAGCTGGCTTGGTAGTTCTAGAGAAGCCATTTAACAAGATCAGATTAAAAATGGAATTGCTGAAAACTGGTAGGAGTTCAAATGAGAGCTGAATAGTTTGGGATCCCAGGACTGGGTGCCAGGCCTCTGCCACTTCCTTATGGTGCTGAAGTCTTCTATGCCCCCACATCATAGGTTTTCTTCCTGTCAGCGTTATTTCAAAATTTATCATCAACCCTCGTGTGCCAAACCAACACTCATGAGTGCAAATCTCAGCTCTGTCAATTCATGAAATGCTCGATATGCTAATTGCCTTTAATTATCCTTCAGATTATTATACATCAATTAAAAATCTTAATTATTCTGTCTAATACCACATCATGAATAAACTACAGAACAGCAAGATAAGCCCCTTGCACTGCAGGAAGGATTTTTTTCAATATTACAAAATAAACCCAGAAGTCAGTTGGAAAATCAAACCAGAATCTCTAATCCAGTTGACTAAATGCAGTACTTTAGGGACAGAAGAATCAGAAAGCTACATACAGATTATTGTCTACTAGGATTCTAACCAGCAAATTTAATATAGAGACTTTGGTACCAAGGTTATTATTTTAAAAAAAAAATCTGTTCTAAATATGCTAGTACTGACAGAATTTAGTAAACAAAGAGAAACGGTGATAGTGATTAAAGCATTTCTCATCTTGGGTGCATCTTTATAGCAATACCATTTACAATTTGCTCCACTTGCTGTAACAGTTTGAAGTCAAAACAATATTAAAAGAAGTTAAATATTCGGGACAGCAAAGCAAACACTTAGAAAACAGGAATCTATGATCTGTTATAATGTTTTGAAACGCAAATAAACTATGCTATAAACTGTCCTATTTTGCTTGCTAGCATCAGGACATACTCTATTGAAAGACAAATACCTTTGAAAGCTTTAATTTCATGTTACAGAAATACCGACAGCTCAAAAAAAAAAAAAAAAAATCTAAAATCTGGTAGGGGATGGTAGGGGTTTCCTCTTTTCTTCCCTGTAGCAGACATGGAGGGTCATGGAGAGCAAGCCAAAGAGACAGAATGAAATAAGAAAATGGGCTTACCCTTCCTACCGTAGAACCACAGCATGCAATGCCGAAACATAGCAATAGGAGATGGCATGAGCGTTGTATGGACAGGATGAAATGAAGAGACAGGTGATTGAGAGAGGAAGGCTGGGCGAGGGGATGGAGGTCAGACACCTGGAGAAGAGTCCTTGAAGCATCGCTCCAGTGGAGAGCCAGGCAATGGGATCCGACTGCCTCCGAGTCCTGCGTTGTCGGGTAGCCGAGGGGACCCTCTTTCACTGCCAGTACTGCAGTGACACTTTAGACAGCAGATCTCCCAAAGTTCAGAAATCAAAAGCCCACACGATCGTGCCCAGCTGTCTGCAGCAGAAAGGCAACGTGCTTCCCCCAGTTCTGTTCCTCCTTAATTTAAAATTCTCCTGTTGATCCACAAGCTTTGCTGCATCCATAAACACACACATACACACACACACTTACACAGCACAAACCTGCAATCTGAATCCAGAATACTGTTCCCCTGCCCTGTGCAGTGTACAGATATAGTATATGCCTACATATATACATACCGGTATGTGCACAGAGAGGCATACGCAAACTGATGGATAATCCCTTTTTTGCAAAGGAGGGGGGAGAGGGAGAGAGAAGCAGTGCGCGTGCGACAGATTACCGGTCTAACTGATTGATGGATGCAGATACTCCGAGTGGCAGCGAAGGAAGAAGCAGTGCCGAGCTTACCTTGAAAATGGAAGGTTTTCTGGTCCACTGTGATGGTGAAGGTACTGTCGTCCTCGTCATCTATACCAATCACAGCTCCCTGAGAAACAAAGAGAGAGGAGAGAGCCTGAGCAGAAACCGAGACGTCATCGGCACACACACACAAACACAGGGAGGGGGAGGGGGGGCCGGGCAAGGTAATGGACTGAAAAGAACAGAGGCAGGAGAAAAAAAACACTGCAGAGCCAGCCAACCTAGGGATCAAGGCAGCTCCTGATGAAAGGGAAGAGGAGAAAAAACGATCAAGGAAAGAAGAAATCTTCAGCCACTTACTGTGCCTTTAACATGTTACAAAATATATTGTAATACACATTTAATATTGACATTGTCCCTTTTAAAAAATAAATCCCATGCACAAATCATATTAGGAAAACACAGTGTCTAAAGCATATCAAGATTACATACTGTAATAGTTTAAATGGTAAAGCAGTTTGAAATGCAGCCTTAACTAAACAGCTTTATGTTTAACAGCTAGACATCCTATTGCTGCTGCAGCCCTTATCATTGTTAACTACCAAAACCCTGATTTTACCTCATAGCTTCTCAGCCATGTGTAGACTAAACACAGAACTTGTTCTACAATCATTTCTCCACATCAAGCATGCACCATTCTGAAAACCAATTTTAAGTACTTTCCAATGGAAAGAAACTCGATACATGACTAATTTCCTTTTAGGTTCTTTGTTCAGTCCCTTTTACATGCTTCTTATTTCAAGATGAGAAATAGCTGGATTAACAGCAGCGATCTGCGAGTCAGCAGTGAGTCATAACTCTGGAGGAGTTTCTCAATGACTAGAACTCACCTTAACATCCACCAGAACACATTTATTTGATTCGAGTCGTAACACTTCCAATCCCATGTTCAATCCCACATCAGACAAAAAAAAAATGCTTGGTTATAACAAATCATACCTAACAGAGGAGATAAAGATCCCAAAACAGTAATAGCTGCAGTGGTCTAAAAGCATTTGTTAAGTGTAAGTGTGATACTGTATGCAAAACGAACAAGTTCCACAATTCTGTTTAACAGCCAGCAACAAGCGCTTTTCATTTTAAAAGCTGTCATTTTCTGTTTCATGAAAATCCCCCACCTTTTTGTCTTAAAAGTATGGAAGATATATTGTTTACTATTTAAATGGTAGCAGTATTTAGATTTGCCTTGGTCTAGATCAAGAAAATACCCCACTGTGTTCTTAGACACAGCTTTTATGGGACCTTAAATGTGGTGAATCATGTGTGCATGATTCACGTACTGTGCTTCTTATGAGACACAAGCAACCTACATGTATTAGTGGTTCTCACTATAGCCTTGCTACCCGACCCCAACCCGATGGGACCCGACAATAAGTGTTGGGTTGGGTTAATTTGTATATTCTAGGTTCTTTGAGAATTTACCTCTTTTAATATCACCTCACAACCTCTCTTATTCATTTTGTGCATCCTGTCAAATGCTGCGTGGCTGGGCTTTACAATGTAACCACAGGATATAATTAAAATTTCCAATGCAACTACCAATAATCATCTTGGCTGATAAACCGACATTTTGTGCAGCCTGTCAATGCTGTGTGGGTGGTCTTTACAGTTCAAAAGACCAATGTCACCAAATTAAGTCAGTTTTATACAAATGCACACAAAAAACACCAAGTATTGCTAGCTCTCATCAGTCAAAAATTCATGCCTTCAGATAACGACACAAACTGTTTCGTTCCAGTTAATGATACAATGCGTATTTGTCCTGTAGTAAACTATATGCATTTGTTTAAATGTAAAGCAGAACTAAATGTACAGTATTAAAACACTGTAATACTCATAATGTGTGGTCAAAGGCAAACAGGACACTAGGTTTATATCATGACCCACACACAAAAAAATTAATAAATAACAGGAGAATGTGTAGCAGTGGAACGTTCAGTTGTTGGAAACGGTATGTCAAAATCCACCGTTTGCAAAATTACGAAATTGTTGTATTCAGCGATAATAAAAGTCCATGTGGCTTTATACAATGCAAATCTAGCAAAATATTACTGAAATATAACAGCAAAGAGACTGGAAATTCATTTAGTCCTGTAGCTGTTTTAAAAGCCATCGTTACGGTGTAATATTTGTTGAACATTAATTTAGAGGTGTGATATGATATAGGCTTGTCCAAAATGAGTATGCGAATTTGCTAAAGCACCTTCTGTGTGGCTATTTATGGTAACAAAGTTCTGGAGAAGCCTGTTTGTCTTCTTTTAAATCATGCAGTGTTGGATTACTAGGAAAGGAAGTAAATGAGATATGATTGAGTGATATTTTTTTTTTTTTATTTTTTTTTTATTTTTTACATATTATCTGGAAACCAGGAATACTCTACACTGAAGATACTTGGTTGCAATAGCGTATGTTAGGAATATATCTGTGGAGATGGCCAGGTCGGGTATGCAATTATTTCAAAGGCCTCGGGCTCGGGTCTGGTTTTAAATTTAGGCCCGAGCAGACCTCTAGTTCTCATTGTGTTCTATAAAAAACTTGACGCTGTAAACACAACTTTTTCTGCATCAGCACTAATAAAATGGCAGCTATAAATCATGGCCAGAAGCAATTAAGCAACACCTTTATATAAAAAAAAATTCAGTAAACAAAAGAAATCCCCTTCAGGAAATCTCAGGGTTGGGATTTGAGCCAAAGTTTAAAAATGACTTAGGTTTCTAATAACATGTCTTGTAAGGCCTGACAAACTTGAGAAGCATTTGTTTGCAAACAGTACAGTTTTAAATGGTATATTTTACACTGCTTGCTACTCAGTTTCTATTGTATTAGACTTGGTTGTTCATTAACAAAGCATTACATTTCAACTCGCAACAGACAACTTAATGGTAATGCATCTGGTCATTTTAGTTATCTGGCACCTGGTTCTATAAGGCTGTCACACAAGCATTGCCCTGCATGCAACTGTATAAAGCATAGCACAGCAGGATTTTTTTAAAATGAATGTTCAATTTATACAAACACCCAAGCAATTGCAGTAATAGGCAATAATTACCAAGGGGTGTGTAAACTTCCTTTTGTGCTTTTCATACTGCTAATTACAGAAAGAGAATGTATGAAATATCTGTTATCGGACCATTTCAAATTAGTTTGAACTTAAATCTTGTTAGAGTAAAAGACAACAGAATTTGTGCACTAAACCCTTTAAAAGTACAGGGTGTGTTGGATTGTCTCTAGTACTCCATCTTTCATGCAGACTAAAAGCTTGTTTTTATTACGTTAGCTATTTATATTTCATATCATTGTTCTGCAAAACCCTTTGGAAAAACTAATTCCATAGAGCTGATACAATTCGATACGTGCAAGATGCTTTAGAAATTCACAGATAGGGATTGCAGCCAAGACCATACTGTCACTTACAGGCAAAGCTTTACCTCCATTCTGACATTCAAAACGTGCAGGGTAAAAACCTAGAATCTCACTATCAGAATGGAAACATGTTTGACAGATAATACTGGAGATCTCCATGAGAGTAACAAAGGGACAACTGATTCCCCCTCCAAGTGACAAAGAAAGGGTGTAGTGTACAATTACAGTATTGACACTATTATTAAGTTGACGTTTATTAATGTTGTTATTCAATTATGTCTGATTTTAAAAGTGCATTACCACATAGTTCCTTGTATTTAGACTGCAGTTTGAGGGCTAGGCGATTAGCATGTTTAGCTTGGTCCTCAAAACAGAAAACATCAGTGCTGTAATGTTTTAAATGAGATGTTTTTCAGTTTTGGGAATAAACACTTGACAAAAATAGCTTAAGTTATTGTAATTGTTTTTGCAATTCAGTACAGTACATTCGACAAACATAACAAAAACAATTTCTCAATCCACCACATTTATTATATAAAAAATACTGTTCTAGACACAACGCTTTGCTGCCCCCATGTGGAATGTATGAGTAACTCATCATAACAAATATAACCCTCATGCTGAAAACATCAGCTCATCAAGCTTCCTGTAAAACGTTACCAGTATAACAAAACTACAGCTTGGAATTAAGTCGCTATAACTGCTTGAAGATGTCATTTACTCTCAGATACTAAGCCTATTTGACTTAGAGGTTCAGAGTGAGAGTGAGAGTGAAGCTTTCAATGGGAGGATAAAGCTGGTGTTCTGACCTCTAAAACTACCTTTGGATAATGTAAACAATATTGTCTGCCTGTTGATTAGGGATGTAACGATTCATTCTTTAATCGATAAACCGTGATACATTCTTTACATGAGGACTTCTCGTTGTTGTGTTGGAACTAAGTTTTGTAGTGGAGGGTTTCAAATGGCCAATATCTTTTTGTATGCTATGGAATCCATTTTACCATGTATTGGAACTAAATGTCCTGTGCCATTAGAGGAAAAACAGCCCTATAGAGGGATATTACCACCTCCATGCTTGACAGTAGGTATGATGTTCTTTTCTTTGGACTTTCTCCAAACGTAACAACTATCAGCGTGACCGAAATATCTCGAATTATGTTTCATCACTCCACAAAACCTTTGACCAGAATTCATATCCATCATTCAAAAGCCGTTTTGCAAACTTTAAGCGATTGTCCTTGTGATGTTTTCCTAAGAGTGGCTTTTTCCTTGGTCTGCGACCATTGAGACCTACTCCATGCAATACTCGACCTATCATTGAAATGGAAACCCCAGTCCCACTTGCAGCCAGTTCATTTTGAATATATTTGGCAGTCAATCTTGGATTGGTATTAACCTTCCTCACAATTCTTCTACTTGTTCTTGGTGAAAGAACCTTTTCTTCCAGACCGAGGGAGTGTTGTGACAGTACCATGAGTCTTGTACTTCTTGATGATAGAAACAAAAGAAAAATTCTGATACTCAAATGCTTGGAAATCTCATATCCTTCTCCAGCTTTATGACAATAAATAATTCTGCTGGTCTTCAGATAGCTCTTTACTTTTTCCCATATTGACTTATTGGTAATGACAGCAATCATCTTATGCCTAACCCAACATTTTCTAGACTTCTCTACAATTAGGTTGTGCATTATCATATTGAAATTTCTAGCTCATTGTAGACAATAATATCATAGCATCAAAGGGTATGAATACTTTTGAATTAGCATTTTTGGAGTTTTGCAAAAATTGCTTTAATAAATAATTGTAGACCATCTATTTCTTGTAACTTTTCTTCATCCACAAAAACAAACCTTTTGCTACAAAAGATTTTTCCTAAAATTATTTGAGAAATTTCTAGAAATTATAAATTTCCTAAAGCAATCTGCTGCAGTTAGTTTGATACACTGAGCCGGGTACTCACGAGATGGCTGCTGTTTCAGATAACCTTGTAGCGGAAATAAATGTCACTTATGGTTTCCTCCCTTTTCGCTGGTACAATGACTGCAGTTTCTGGGAGTTACACAAACACCACAGGACGAGCCTGTGGATCTTGCACAAACCCATCAGAGGACACGGCAAGATTAAGTGACAAGTCCTTAATGTTTGGTTTAAAATCCAAACTGCAGAAGTTAAAATCACGAGCTACCGTACATAAACATGATCACTGCTTGTGGTCAACTGCTCTAAATACTGCTTTCATTCAATGTGCAACAAAGAATTGTGAGGTAGGAAAAGCTTAAAAACATTCACAGGGGTGCATTACTGAAAATTAATTTTAAACTGTCCCCTTCATCCACACCAGCTCAAAGCATTTTATTTATTGTGCACCAGCTTATTTTGTGTCTTCTTGGTGGTATTTATGAAAAGTAGGTGGTTTTGAAGCATCATATACTTTTGGTTGCCCACGCCACATCAAAGGCTAACTTAAAGCACCTCCTATTCCCTACTGAAGCTGTTTAGGCTCAAAGCTTGTAGTGCAGTGGCCTAGGTCTGAACAAGCCTGTTTCCATGGTAACACATTTACATGTTACACCATCGTTTTTATATATTGGGCTTGTCAGTCTCTTTGAAAAAATGTTTTGATTGGTTCGTTCTTCATGGGGAGGGGCTTCTCCAAATTGAAAAGAATTTTAGGATTCTGTTTAGGGCTGGGATGTTAACCAATAATTGGAAAAGGTCAACAAAAACCCTAAAGCTTTGTCATTTATGGAATTTTTATGCATTTAACCATCAAATACTGTAACTGAAAATGAACGTACATTTTTAATAAATAGAAAACTAAAACATTTACATTTTAAAATGAAACGTACATTAACGTCTCTTAAACACTGATTAAAAATTAATTTTAAATATTTCAATTTCTGCTTTATCGTGTTTTAAATCTGCTTTTTTTTGTATTTCTACACCCAATTTTACAGCTGGTTAACACTGAAGTACAACGAGCTAAATGAGGTCACTCAGCAAGACAGATGCACACTTAGACAGAACAGGGATGATATGCATTTATTAAGGATCCTCAATCAAGATTTTAACTATCATCACATTACAAATATCATCTGTGGTGTCCCACAATGATGTTACATTGTGCACATAAACATTTGATTTTCCAGTTTCTTTACATTACAGTAGATTTGGGTGTAGGGACAACTTCAATCTCTAGCAAAACGTGTATGGTCCTGCATCGATAGCAGAAGGTATAAATTACATGTTTGTGATTTCTGTTATAGCAAAACAGAAATCATAGTAGATAAGGGGATTGCCTTCAAATACGAAACACATCACATACTGTACCAGGTAAAGCACACAGTACATCGTTACTTACCTGAAGTCGCACACAGCCTCTTCGGGAACCCCTCATCATTTTGTCCTTGGACTAGAAAGGAAACAGGAGAAAAAAAAAAAAATCAACAGGACCATTTCAACAGAGATCACTAGTATATACAGTGCGATGCTCAGGGCTCCAGATATACACAAGGCCTGCGATAAGAAGGTTGACAATCCTTGCTAGATAAGCAATTCCCCCCAGCAAGACCTGTTAGTGAAATCTGGTCAACCAGCCAATGACCTGTCAATTTTCATTCTTCAAGCAGCTATTCAACAACTTTTGTCATGCCATACTACAGATCCAAAAATGCACAAGTAAAATAAGGAATCTATAGTGCACTTTTTCAGCTGGATCAGTGGTTTTTCCAAGCCATGTCAACACTTTGACTACTGGGCTGTGGTGCTGGGGCATGCCTTCAGAGATCTCCATATTCTGATTCTCTCAATAACTTGTGCTAAGGAATACCAGAGATTGAGGACTGGAACAGGACAGCAGGGGAGAATAGCCTTGCACACACCTCAGTGATAACTGGGGGTTGATGCTTCGATAAGAAGAATTATATATATAACTAGTCCAGAGATCTCGCAATCACAGATTATTCAGTTACAATCACAAGCAGCTTAAACCTCTGAAAATAATGCACATAAAGGAATTTTGGAAAACAAAAATATGCACAGATACTGATCATTGTGACAGGGAGCTAAGAAGAAAATAGCGCAGCATGACCATTTCAGTTTCCCTGGTATTGATACAGGACAATTGCTAATGCAACACTGCTTGGCAAGGCTTTACTCAGCGTGCATGACCACCACAGCAACTGAAAACGCAGCAGTTACTGAAGCTTGGCAGACCCAGAATTGATTAGAAATTCTATTGAGAACTAGAATTAATGAAATGACAGGCTTGCTGTCTCAGTCTGTCCAAAGGCCAAGAAATTGCAGTAGTATAAATGAACATAGTTATAAAAAAACATCCATAACTCAAAATTCTCAATCATAAAATTGTTTAACTGGAGAACAAAAATACTTAGTAGCTATAGGCTGTACAGATGGTTAGGTTATAAAAATGATAATGCCTGTAATGATAGCTGACCCTGGCTGATTTTGACGTATGAGATACATAAACCTTCTGAAGTGTCAGTAACTCTCAATACATGCTAAAGAATGCCCTTATCAATTTTATTAATTATTTTAGAGATTGACAACAATAGTTTTAAACTATAGCTGAAGAATGTTCTACCAAGTTACAATAACAATTGGATAAGATCATCAGCTTGAAAACAAAATAAAACCTGAAGGATCTACCACAACCAACCATGAAAATATTCCTGGAATAAGAGAAGGGCTGCTAGTCCTCACTAACACAGTTTCCACACAAGCAGTTTGTCACCGGGACTGGAAAGATTAGAAACCTCTGACTTAACAATTTAGTAGACAGATTCAGTTTGTCAGGTGTTGAAAATGTTCAGGAGACATACTTCAGTGCAAAGCCTCTTCTTAAGAATGGGCCATGCATACGCAATCAGTCAAGCACCTGGACACAGTTGCCCATCTGCCATTTTAAACATCCTTTAATCACTCATTTCTGTTTCCAACACACTACAGTACAATGCCCATTGGTGTTTCCGTTGCAGACAAGTCTGTGGAATGCTGGGATTGTTTGGGATACAAATGTTTAAACATACAATATGCCAGAGGGGCCATAGTTAGTTGTTCTTTGCTCATGTAATGTAACTGTACAATTGAACTATTGCCTACTGTGCACCCTAAAAGAACTTTAGAAAAAGAAAACACAGTATGTAATAGGAATTGTGAAAATCTAGCCAATCCGCCACATGAATGCTCGGTCTCATCTGAATTTGCTGGCTCTTGTGTGGACTGTGTTGTCAGAATTTTTTGCTGACTCAAATATCTCAATACAGAGTAGTACAATAAACATTATTAATTGGCTCCGATATCGCGATTGCAGATATAGTAGCAGGGTGGCATTTAGCGAATGATATTTGAATATCAGTTCACAGTTACTATCACCGATAAACCAAGTTTGCCAGCACTTTATGTACAGTATCCGTTTTTGTTTGCAATGATAAGCTCTGCTTTTTGTACATTTAATCTTCTAGGGTAGTAGTGACCCATTTGAGTCTCTTGCGTAACAGAACTGTCACGTTATTTGTTTTTACATAACGCATAAATCAAAATGAACGACCTTTAGTACTGAATTTGTAGCGATTAGCCTAGAAAAACAAAGACTGCGAGTGGCCGTTGCTGGCTACTATTGCAGTTTAAAAAAAAAAAAGCGGTAGGTAATATCGGAGAAAGGCATTTAGGCATTTTCCGCCGCATTACAATTTAAACGACATCAAACACAGTCCCCTAAAAATTAGCAAACATCGATTTAGCCACAACCCTAGCTCATGCCTATACCTGCTACATCACGAACCAAAGACACACAACTCAAAATTCAAGGAGGAAAACCCGCCTTCTATATATTCTTATTGGCTACTCCAAACCAAACACACACGGCTAGTGGATAGATTTGCCGTCGATCTGAATCCCCGCCCCCTTTTTCCGCATCGGAGATTCCCAACTCCTGGCAAAAGGCCTTCCCTCGGCCCAGCAGTTCTGTAACACACTTACACAGAAGTATAAAGGGCAGTTTCACACGACCCGTACCTATACAGATAATCTGTATTTGCTCAGCATTCTTACCGTATAGTAGGATAGCAGACCGGCGTTATAATCTAAAACGAACCAACGATACTGCCAACCTTTCATGACGTTAGTCCATTTGCTGAGCGGCCCTTCCATGATGGACGCCATCTTTAAACTTCAGTTCGAGACAGGAGGGGGCGGGCAGGATAGGAGAAGTGGCTGGCGAACGTCACTGAGTGCATCTTGGAGAGGGCGTGCCAATGGGAGATATACAGTAATAGGAGATTGTCAATGTGTGCGCTTAATGTAATAATTCGCATACTTTAACAGGACATAATACAACCCTGGTCATGCTTGTTAATGCTGGTGTTGATTCAACAAAAAAGCACAATACCAAAGCTGCAGTCTCCCAGAGTTACGCTTAAGTTTTTGTGTCTAACATTATACAAGGTTTTGTTGTTAAAAGTGTGGTTATTGGGAGTTCCCAGTGGCTCTCCGTATAAAATAACTATCGCATGGAAACTGGCTGGGGCTACTCACAACAGTGACACCTATTGGTCAGTCGCCCAAAGACTCCAAGCGGAAACCAAACAGCATGGTCTCACATCTAGGGCTCATAGTTCAAATATAACAGAAATAAATGTATTATTATTATTATTATTATTATTATTATTATTATTATTATTATTTATTTCTTAGCAGACACCCTTATCCAGGGCGACTTACAATTGTTACAAAATATCACAGTACAAAGTATCACATTACAAATCATCACGTTATAAAATATCACATTACAGATAAGAGCAGCTATAAAGTACAGTAGATATATTTCATAGCTATGCAATCGCAGATTTTAACTAGACTCTCAAAGATTATTGATTTTTACCTCTTGTGTGTAGTTGGCATTCTTTGAGCACCCAAATTCCTTCATTCTTATTTAATAGATCTAAACTTTACTGGGTATCAAAGGTGGCGGCGGCTGTGCTACCCAAACCCCTATGACCTCACCTGTATTCGGGGAGTGATCATTGCACATTTACCCGCCTACCCAGTGATGTCCATTTAGGATACACAGTCAACCAAACAGCAAGCAGAGCCCTTGGTTTATTTAATCCAATTAAAACATTTCAGGGGTACAAAAACTGCCAAATAAAGGGACCAGTCCTATAACCAAGTGATGGAAAAAGGACTGTGCACTACTACAAAATGATTTGTTGTATAAAGATGTGATTTCTACAAAAAAAGTTACACAAATTTGGTTAGTCCTATAGACGTTGTATATCAAGTTAAGACACAATTAGGGCTAACTCGACCCTCCCTATCTAAATATATAAAGAAGAAAGTTTGTATGTCTGTTCAGAGACAGTGCAGCCAAACTTTACATGGCCTCCTCTTTCATCCAGGGGAAAGTCAAGGGCTATGTTTGGATCCAAAATTGATCCCTGGGGTACTTTTATTTAGTGAATCCATTGCTGGATCACCATAGTAGCCATGTATCTCAAATGAAAGAAACTCACAAAACCAAAAAAAATAATGGCAAATAAAAAGTTTAAAAAAAGGGAAAGGGGTCTGAGTGCTTTGTGCGACACCCAAGATTGGTAACTTATAGGAAACCATAAGGCTACTGTTCCCCAACTTGTCATGCATGAGATATTGAATTCCCCCGGGCAACACCGGGTACTTCAGCTAGTCAATCATAAAACAATACTTGGCAGCTCTTCAAGTTTTAAAATCAATATTTTTTTACCTCTTATAAAACACTAGCAATAGTGCAAATCAGTTTAAGGTTCGTTGCTTGTATGCTATAATTGAATTTGTAATGTGAAGACATTTCAAAGACGGCACTATTGATGAGATGTCCATGCTGCTGCTTCCTGTACCTATTCATTTCACGTGTTGTGATTCGGCTGCTCCAGTTGCAACCCGACCATGTGACCTACAGCAAACGTAATGTGAAATATTTGGCCTGTGGGCCAGTTTGTGGGTGTGTGCTGTTTAACCTATTCAAAATAAAATAACCTGCTGCTTTCGAAGTACTACTTGCTTCTACACTCCTTCTTTCACAAGCTTGTTACAGTACTAAGCAGTCCTACAATTCCTCATAATTTATCTTTAATCTTTTTATTTTTGTTGTGATGCTATTTTGCTCTCTGACACTTCAGACCATGCATAGTTCCCTTTTATAACATACATGTCTCAGAATCGGGTACTTCTCTTATTTAGCCCACTAGTTAACCCACGTTACTCTGGATACATCTGAGGCACGTCTACACAGTGTACAACCCCAGTAGGAAACACAAATGAACTACACACGTTCTTTAAAAGTACAGTAACCAATTAGTAAAGGATCATTAGGTAACCATGCAAATACATTGATTATTCAGTCAGTATCACAACAAGGGATAATCCTAATATACAATAACATGATAGGTTACAGAAAAGAACATGTGATGGTAAATACTAAAATAGTACATAACTTGGTTAAATGATTAGTGGTAGGTTTTCAGACACTGTAGCCCAGTAGGTGGCGCAATTGAACAATATATGTAATTTGAGTGCCTCAGCATTAACACATTCACGGGCACTGTGTCAGCCTGGATTTGGCCATCAGCAAGAAATATTACCTCCGAATACTTATCTGAGACGTCTCTATAATAACTGGACAAACTCTGACAAGATGCTTAATCGTGTATATTATTAGCAGATACAGTGACCAATTATACAACTCTGCTATCACTTGAGCAGTTCTAAACAATCAACTTTATGGATTCAGAAGCAGATACAGTATCATTATATTGGAAGGATGTACAAAATGCATTGGAACATATGCAGCTATTCAAATATTGAATTCTACACCACAGCCACTATAGCAATTGAAGTTATTCAATAGGTAATTGTCAATCTACCTTGCAATACAGCTGATAAAAATAACCATATCCATTAAAAAAAAGGGTCCAAATTAAATGATTTCACTACTGTCTGCTATGTGGAATGTTTTGATGACAGGGTTAAAACTCTACATTACTCAATACTGTATACTTATCTAAGCACAAATTAGTTGGAAAACAACACTGGCTGTAGCTAACCCTTAATGAACAGCATGCAATTCCGATGCCCTACTCATTTTAGATGATATAAAGCCATACTGACACTGCATGTGTCAAGTTTTTAATCACTCGACAACACCCACAGTACAGAAATGTTCATTAATGAGCAACAAAATGAAATGAAATGAAAAAAAAGAAATGATGTAAAGCTGGTACATTCGTCTCAGAGAAACTAGAGAGGATTGGGAATTTAAAACAAGGTAAAGGCAATCATCCAAATAAAGCTGAAGCACTAACGGAAAACAACATAGAACGTCTGTACAGCACTGAATCACTACGTTTAAAAAAACCCAATTGTACTGCTGAACCTCATCTTCTTTAATATTAGCATCGCAAGGGTATCCATGTATTATAAAAAATAATAGATGGACCTCTTCAGTGAGTTACAGGAAAACAATTTCATCTCGGGTTTCTATGACAGTTTATAAATCGGTCTCATAATTTATGACGTCACAGAAACCCTAGATGGAATTATTTTCCTGTAACTCACTGAAGCCCATCTATTACACACACAACACAACTACTTTCAGTAACAAGTCCTTGAATGTCAAGGAGGTCCCCGGTTCAAACCCCACCTCAGCCCCTGACTCATTGTGTGACCCTGAGCAAGTCACTTAACCTCCTTGTGCTCCGTCTTTCGGGTGAGGCGTAATTGTAAGTGACTCTGCAGCTGATGCATAGTTCACACACCCTTGTCTCTGTAAGTCGCCTTGGATAAAGGCGTCTGCTAAATAAATAAATAATAATAATAATAATAATAATGTAACATTAGCTTATGCAAGCATCAGAGACTAAACCAAAATGATCTACAGGTATCAACACCCATTTTTACATCTTCACAGCTACAGAAATAGACTACAGAAATACTATGTTGCTGTTCATTCACCTTGCAGTCACCTTGATCTCATTAAAACCAAATGAAGAGGTTTCATGAATCTTTAATTGGGCATTTGGCAAGCGCAGCGTGACAGGGTTGGTTCACTTCTCCTTAACATTACAGCACAGTTTTCATTTGTTTATATTCATCAAAATGTCTCAGCACCCCTCCTGAAAGATAAATCACTCTGCATCATGAAGGATACACAAGGACAGAAGTCACGAAAGGCTGCAAACTTTTCTGTGAAAATAAAGTAAGTGCAAGCAACCAGACACCATGAAACCCTGGAACTCCAAGATACACCCTGGAGCTAATGACTTTAATGGCTACTGTGAATATGGAGGAGGGGTGAGTCGAGGTAATGGTACTACGAGAGGTTTAGAGCTGACAAACTTTGAGCTTACATCCTCGAAACATCCCCAGGACCAAAATGTGGCTTTCAGTTGCGGTAACGCTGTTAGTGTTCCCTGTTCGCTGTGTGGCTGCTTAGTGAATTCAAGCACAGTGGCAGACTCTGGTGGTGCAGCAGCCAGTTTTCAAGACTCAGAGCCCAAACTTGTCACTGATCTCATTGCTAGTCCTAAATTCCACTTGGATCCCAATCCTACGGAATACCTTGGCAATGGGGTCCTGGTTCGAGCACACTGGATTGGTTTGGATGCAGGGTCTAGGGAGTTGTCTACATCATCTTTACAACTCTGTGGCAACCTAATACCAGATCCTGCCTTTGAGGCTTCAAGACATACCTTCAGTGGACAGGTTTTGCCTCATGAAGGTAGGAGAGTAAATCAGTTTTTATATGGCAATGTTGTATTCATGTAGGATTTAAGTTAACAGGTTACTTTATATCATTTAATAATTAATATAATGTTACATGTGTTCTGTTTGATTCTCTATTGGTGTTTCTGCTATTCCATTATTTGCCATACTAACTAACTCACCAATGGTGATTGTTGGTAAGTGGAGAAGCACATACGCGTTGAGCTGTGCACTGAAGCCTGTGTTTCCTTACCTCACTTCACCACAATCAGCCTGTTTTTTCAGAAGCAATTTGTGCTGGAATAGTTAGTAAGCATGGGAAATAATTATCAAAGCACAAACAACAATAGAGAATCATAACACATAATAGATTATTCAAAATTAAAGTGAGAATGTAAATGCTAGGATAATAGAGATGGTATAAAGAATCCCTATAATACTATCCAAATATCTATATGGCTGTTTATTTACTGTCACTGTTTTACTGTATGCAATGGTAACACACAGCCAAGTGTAGACATGCATAGCAAGAACAAGGCAATTCAATGGTAAAAACAGGGGTGAATTGACTGTATGGTAACTATGGGAATACATAGTAAAGTGCAACATGTGCTAAATGATGTAGCTTGATAAATTTTCCAAGGGAAGGGAACAGAATGTGTTTCTATTTGACTTTTTTCAGTTGTGGAAACAGGTGAACTTTTGTTTGAATGATTATTATTGGTCTTGGTTTTATTTTGAAATGCCCCATTAGTTTTAATAATACATTGACATGTTATAACACTAATAGGGTTAAATTATTGATGTTCTTTGTAGGTTTTCAACACAGTTACGAAAAAAATGAGCTGCCAGGTGCTTTTGCAAAGGTAAGATGATTCCAGCTTTACTGGATTAAAGGACTGGTTTAAAATAATTATAAATTGTACAGTACAGTACAGTATGCCCTGCTTTGCTCAATTAAAGTTCTAATTAAGTAAATTTATATAAAACACGCATGAAAACCCTAGGCTAAAAAAACAAATGAAAATTATTCTGTGCATCCAATAGAAACTGCCTGTGTTAATATTCAGGTTATAAGATGCTACTTCTATCCCACTGCAGGTCATAGTGGATTCAGAGGAATTGACGCTGTCAACACCAGTATGTCCAGTGTGCCATCTGGTTACAACCAAACTCCCCCAGAACTCCTTGGACTCCTTTGATATTCCGACCCCTTGTTCTGAGATGCAGACGGTTTATCAGCCTGCTCCTTCATATAAACACACTTCACAGATAAAGTCTGCACCCTTTAAACAACGGATCAATCCCTTTGGGAAACTTGCAGCCTTAAGAGCAGAATACGCGCAGTCCCTGAATTCATTATGCACATCCTGGCAAGGCACAGCATGTTGCCGCCATTACTATGCCATTGCAGTAATATTCTGGTTAACATTTATAGTGGGTACTGTTTTAGTTCTTATTACAAGTATAGTTCTTAGATAGATCCATTTAGGACAACACCTAAATAAATATAATATGAATATTCAGTTTGCATTGTGTATGAGTGAAACATCTTTTTCTCATGTTTATTCAAGTATAATAGGCCCTTTTCATAAAACAGAAGTGGCTGTTAACATTGGCTAAGGATTGATACAGGAGAATAAATGGCTAACCCTTTTTAGACACATTCAATAAAAGTTTATTTTCTATTTCTAAATTCAGCCCTATTGAGTGTTTAATAGTTAGGGTGGATCACATTTAATAAAAGCAGTCATTGACACCAGAACTTACTCATCAAAACAAGCAAAGTATTTCAATAAAATGTGCCTTGAATGTTTTATGAATAAGGTTTTTTTTAATGCATGTTTGTCATAAATAAACATGCATTGCGCTAAAACTACGGTATGAGAAACAAGACCAATGCCTTATGTACTGCAAGTATGTTTTGCTTTTAATTTCTGTTACTGCTTTCTTGTGCAGCCTTTGAGTTGGAAAATATCAAATTAAAATTGTTCGATTAGGCGAAAAGAGGGTCAGCAAAATTCCTGACCCCTGAAATCACCCCATTACAAACTTAAACACTTTGTAGAAGATTCCTTGGAAGCTTTACTGTGGTACACTCAAAGAGAACAAAAGCTTTTTGTGGTGTTCCACCGCAACCTTCTCTCACCTGCCAGCCTTGCTTGAATGAGCTCACCTAACCATTTGAAAGAAGCCGAGTTTTCTCTAATGTAACAGAGCATACACACAGTTGGTTAAAGGGTAAATACCCCTTTTTATTCTGATCGCATTTCTGTTCACATCAATGTTCTCGTATGCAGCAGTGAAGCCTCTACTTACAGTTCATCATAATTTGGATTAAGCAAAACAAACTAAACAGTTAATAGAATTTTAATTTATCTTGTATTTCAAATACTGTGTATTAATTATTGCTAAAAATAGGAAGAACATTAATCTATTCAACGCACAATGTATTTTTGTTTTTATTGAAGTGTTTTCAAATTATATTTATTAGGTTAATTGATTTTAACACCTAGTCAACCTTGTTTAGAGGTCACCTGTGGAAAGCGAGATTGGGTTACAGTAATTATTTCACTGTTTTAAAACATTCTCAATTCTCATTTAAAACAGAAAACACATCTGAGTCAAATATAACATAATTAACAATGACACTGAATAAAACTTCTTCCTCCTGATTATTGCCTCCACGATTCGCTTGCACCACACCTACGGTGTCTGTAAAACTTTGACATAATCTAGAATTGTATTTCTGCTTTGAAAAGAGTGTTGGTCGATGATTAAAGCAAAGCTGCCACAGACAATCAAAGACAGGTAACAATCATACTAAACGCCCAACGAATCATATCTGCAGTTGAGGGTAGTTTAGTCTTTTTTTAGGTTTTGGTTTACCTGCACTAGTGCCAGTTTTACAGCATACACTTTGGTATCATTCATTATGCAAAGCTCTCTGGCAGGCATCCAGTGAAGAACAAACCTGTTACTAGTATTCAGTGCTATTTTGGTAGTTTTCTTAAACCAGCAGATCTCAAACAACATTAAATAAATGATTAAAGGCTGCACACCACCCTGTTGACCCCAAAACCTAGATTTGTAATCCCTCACAAATTACTGGTATGGTACAGAACTTAAAAAGACATCTTTAAATTCCTTTGACAGTGGACTGCAGATGTCGTTTGTACTGGAAAGCAGCAATATAAATGGTATGGTCCATGACAAGGCAGAGTGCATCTATCTTCTATCCTCCTGTGATTTGTGTTTGTCTCGCACTCTGCCTTCCAGCTCTAGTAATTTTTCATAGAATGTTTCTGCCGTGTCTTCATCCAGGTCCATCTAATAATAAATAAATAAATAAATAAATAAATAAATATAATAATAATAATAATAATAATAATAATACTTCCATCAGCAAACCATTTGAATGCAATTTACAATTGTAGCTCAAGCAATTAATCAATAATTGAATCATTCTGACAATATATTTTAAACAGGTTTGATTACATGCTGAAGACTTGACCAGTTGAACATGCAGAACGTTTTGTTCATGAAACACAATCAGGACAGTCTAGAGAAACCTGTCACAATAAACTTTTCCTTACCTTTTGTGGCTTAGTGTAACCGTTTCCCAGTCCTGAAGTATAGCTGTGGTATTTTGCTCGAGGATCTAAGGATTCTGGCTTCTGATTAAACAACCAAAACTGTGGCAAAGCAAACACATTCTATCAGACATTGCACAGACAACACGATTTACTCTCATGATTCCTAAATGCATTGACATTTTTGGGGGAATTCACTAGAAAACTGGTCGTTGCAGAAAATGCACATAGGTTAGCAGTGTTAACTGTTTCTGCAATACTAAATATTGAAACAACAGTCACTGTAGAAAAATTACAATATTGTGAAATGTGACTACATTTATTATTGTTATTTTGTCTTCATTTCTTTACTGAAAGTTAATACCTGTATCCAGTATTCTAAACTACAGCTCCCAGCAGTGACATGCATTCACATGATCTGATGTTGCCACACAGATTTATTGGGCAGTGTGGAGCAACAGCACTTGATTCCATTGGGTACATGAGAATCAGGGAACGAATTGCTCCAGTAGTTAAATGCATACACCATCTAAATATTTAATTTCTTACGTGTTTAATAACCTATTATGTGGGTTCTCTATCATTCTGCTATTATTTACAGTGAAGTACCCCTTTACTGTCTACAGATTGAGGATTTTATATTTCGGTAGGAGTTAAGTAAATAAGTGTGGAGGCTTCTCCAGTTAAATGTCATACATACCAAAGCCTCTGCTCCATTGTAAGCAGTAAGAGTGAATGTGTTGGTGAATATTCTAATCTGAAGGAAAGAGGAACAAAAAACATTTATTGACATGGATAGGCAAAGCTACAGATCTTTCTTATAGATAAACTGTACAAAGGAATCTTGCTACACAAGGTTACTGATGGTAACAAAATGCAATCCTTTAAGAACAGGTGGAAAAGTGGAACCGGTCAGTATAGATGTACATTTACTAAAAGATGTGTTAATATATTTAAAAGTACCGCTGTAGTGTTAAACGTGACTGTGCTTACCAGCCACATAATTGGCATAATCAGTGTCCAGAAAAATGATGGAAGGATGCCATAAGTTAAATTTGTCATCACAAGTCCAGGACAAGTTACAGATGAATACAGGCCCTGTAAGAAAAAAATAAAATGAGGAACTATATAGTCCCTCCAGGATTCTGTGATTGCGGAAAAAATCACGAAATTTGCTCTCTCGAGGAATTTTCAATTAAAAAAATAAATAAATAAAACTAAAACATTTGCTCCCTACTATCACTGTACATGTCACTAGAGCATATACACCCTATTTGTATAGTGAGAAGTGTGGCGGGTTTCAGTGCAAGCTTTAGTTCAGCCTTGGAGAGATTCCTAAGGCCACCGGTGAGTTCCGGAAACAAATCTAAATTAGCACCGAATATAACGGCAAAAGATAGGGAACAAATGCAAAATGCAAGTCTAGTATTACCAATAAATCATTGTCATAGCTTCTGTTAAAACGAAAGAAGACCATGGCAACAACCATGGATAGACAAACAGGGACTACTGAAGAACGAAATAAGGTAAGGTAAGATTATTATTATTATTATTATTATTATTATTATTATTATTATACAAAAATATATCATAGTTTAGTCCTGAAAGATGTCATTCTAATTATATATGAAAATACGCACGTTTTTGTATATGGTGTAGTAACACGAATACTCAAAAAAGGAAGGGGGTGGTGAACTATATTAGATATTATCCGATTACTTGGGATGACTTACTATTTTTGTGAAAATCCTCTTTTGTTTTTTAAATCGTTACTTTCTAGTTTGTTTTGTGGTATGTGATGGTAGCACTTTCACATGTGGCCTTGGTCAAAGAAACAAAAATGCTAGTTTATCAGCCAATCAGTGTCGTCTGTCACTGTTTCCAAGCACTTGTCACAGCTTCCAAACTATTTCTATGTGCCGTCTTGATTTGGATACATTTTAAAATTACAACATTTTGGTGAACAACACGTTTCTAAATGCAAAAAATGCTCCAAGCCTAGTACACATTTGTAAAACAGTGCATTTGTAAAATGTACCAATGTTAATCTGAATCCCAGTGCACAATTACAATCTTATTCTGCTAGGCAAATGTTATTATTACGAATGTGATTAAATATAGTCATATGTTTTGGCCATAACTATTTCAGTTTTTAAGAATTGTCATGTTTTATGTACATTTAAAAAAAATGGCATCCAATAGTCAGTGCTGTAAGAGTTTAAAAAATGTGAACTCCCTTTGCTTTATTGTATGTGTTTTTTGTCTTCTTTGATTTCCATAAAATATGGCAAACATGTTTGTTGTTTTTTTTTCTCCAGATTTTAGTAATGTGATTTAATAAAAAAATGAATTTAACTTACTGTGACTTACTTTTTCTTATTTATTTATACTCATTAACACGGTTTTTTATTAAAAAGTAATTGCCACAGAATTTTGCACAAAACACTCTTTTCTCATTGCAGATTTTAGGCAATTTTACTGCAGATTTCCGTGGGGACTAACTATACTATAAAATTACTTGTTAAACATTACATTAAAATGCATATATCATCATTTATCAAAAGATTTCATGGTGTACTGTGAACAAAACATCAGAAACACAAATAGTAAAGCTTATAAGAAACTCAGTACACCGAGGAAGCTGAATTGTTTGTCCCCTTGACTATATAGAAGTTGTACCTTCAACTGCTCATATGTAACTTCTATACTGTAAACGCATGTGTCTGTTAGGGAACGTCCAACACTAAAATAATAATAAGGGTGTTCATTTTAAATTAGGAAAAATCAAGTGGGATTAGACTTTCTTTCGAAAGGAACAGTACACATACAGTATTGACAGTACAGATATCTGAATTGTTTTCCCAGATGTTCGCTGTCAATGGAAGATTCATTAACCCACAAAACTACCAGCCTTCGGTCCATTTGAACCCGTTCTCATTTCTGGGTTTTGACTTTACCTGTTTGTTACAGTGCCTGTTCAATGCCACACTCAGCAGATCTGAAGCGTATTTAGAGGAGCTGTAGGGCTCCACTCCTTGAGTGTGCTGGTAGTCATCCAGTCTGAACGCAGAGCTTCTGGCATTGCTGGATGATGTCCATATCAGCTGGGATGTGTTTCCAGGCTGACACAGTAAAGGCTCCAACTCTCTGATCTAAAAGAAAACAAGTTACAATCTTGCTACCACTTTTAAACATGAACAAAATCAACTACCATCAAAACTGATATTCTTGTGTGTAAGCAAGTTCACTAGAAACATGTGGGTTGTTGAAAAAACAAAACATAATATAAGGCTTTTTTTTAATTATCTCTATCATTTCAGTAATTAGATTTTATGTACAGTTCCAGCCAGTGGGCAAATGTTTTAGCTCTAATTCCTCAGAATTAGTATAGAACATTCAATTTGGCAAGAACATATCTGTAAACATCCACACTAAAACAATATTTTTTCTTTACCTCATCTTATCAGTGCAATATCTATTAAAACCTACTGTATTTTGGTTCCCTGAGATACAGGCACTTTGTTCAAAAGCATCCTGTCTGCATCAGAAGAAGGCATTATAGAAAAACTGCACACAATTTTTCACTAATGACATTTTAATGTGACATACAGCCACGGACTGTATTACAAATGAATAGTCCTATTTTCTTTGAATTCAAAAACTCAGTATGACCACTGACCAGTATACTGGCAAACTTTTAATTGGTTAATACCACTGGAGGTCTGAGTTAGAAAGACTAGTGTTCTCAACTTAGCTCTAATGTAAAATAAATTAAAAAAATGCAGTCTCAAGTCCCATAGTCCCATCACTCGTAGAGCTGTACTCCTCAAAATATTGCATTGCATCAACACTCTTATCTTCTAAGTTGTGCATTTGGTAACAGGGCAAAATGTCACCTTGTTGTACCATACAAACACTTAAATTAGCACCCTTCAATGGGCAACAACAGAAGCATTATATTCCTTCGTTCATGCATTTTTACTTTCTTTCTAGTCCTTGCACACAGCACACAATAAAAAAAAAATGCCATTAAGGTGCATGCCCCATTTAAACTTCGTTAAACTTCATTAGATTGAACGCAGTGCCTGGTAAATGCATAGTAAAACCATGGGAAATGCATGGTTTTACTATGCAAGTGGTAAACTTTTATAAGGGGAGTTACAGTACACAGAGCAACACAACAATAAAGAGGTGAGGTGTAATCCCATTCAATTTCTATTGATGACCGTCATATATTGTAATTGTTGTATTTTTATCCCTATATCCATATACCCACAATCATAAATCAACTGGGGAATGCAGTCAAACACATTCTCAATTTATTTTTTACAGGTGCTCAGCTCAGACTTGCATCCAGTGTTGAATCAGAATACAGGCTCCCTGCTACAGCAGCTAGGTTCCAAGCTGATCCAAGCTACCCAGAAAATCTATTGTTCAATGTGTTTGGCTACAGCCCCCAGTTTATAACCTCAATAATCAAAACAATGAGGATTATGTTGAAAAATAATTTGCAGTAATACATACAAGACAGGAGACAGCAATAGACAGTTCTGCGTTTTCTGTAAAAAGGGTGTTGTTTAATCACATCCCTAAACAGCATTGCATGTTCTTGTGCAACCAGAAGGTACAATCAAGATGTTATTGCAACAGGAAATGGAAGTAATTGGAATGGTGCGAGGAGAGTATCACTAAGGAATCGAGTGACAAACAGCACTGCTGGTTAAACGGCTGGAGTTGTTACTCAGCAACCCAAGTGCAACAAAGAGCTAGGTATTACTTTCAATAAAACAGAGTAGCTTATAGGGGCTGTGCTGTAAGCTGATATGTATAAAGGAAGAAAAAACTAAACGATCATAATTACTGTGCAACCAGGTCCCTGCTGGAAATTCATTTCAAACTGCATCTGTATTAGAATTAGTAAGAATAACTGGAAGAAAATGAAATATACCTTCGCCGGATCGGCCCTGTTGTACCTGTGCTGATAAAAGATTGTACACTCCCATAATTGTTACCTGTCAGCATTTTAATTTATCCTGACTTACTTGCTACAATATCCACTAGATGGTGGCATTGGTCTGTTTTTAAATTTAACATCTAGATTATTATTATTATTATTATTATTATTATTATTATTATTATTATTATTATTATTTATAACATTTTAAATGATGCATACCTATATCTAGCTCTTCACTGAACTTTTTATGCTTTTTAAATGAATGCTCAGCCTCATACCATTATGAAATGTCCAAAGACATTGGTGACAAAAACCTCCTGCAATCCGTCTGCAGTGACCCGGTCCTGCTGCGTCAGAAGACCTTCCCCGGTGGCAAACATACTGATCACCTTCCTGCAACATAACACACCAACATGACTGTGCTGCAGATGCTTTTAACCAGTACTTTTTACTCTATTGAAGCAAATCATGTTATACAGTAACTTAAACAGAAAGACAGATTTAAAAAAGACCCTACCTGGAGAACAGGCCATTCACAAAGGCTTTAAGGCTTATCTGAGGATTGGGCATGATCCCTGCATTCAGGTATAGGTAGTCTACTTTCTTATACCTGCAAAACAAAGGATTATTATTCCTCTTTGTTAATTTAATTACAAGTCATAATGTGAATGTGTGTCAACGATTGCATTTACAAATACTGCAGTAAGTGCTAATCCTGGTTTTACAATCTCTTTCTTACCTCTTATTAGCATTAGCAGCAGACCTGTATCACAGGTTTCCCCTTTTCTTTGGTTCTGTGTTTGTTTTTTTGTATTTTATTTTGTGGATCAAAGAACAATAATGTAGAAAAAAACAAGTGAGGCTGTTTCTTTATTGTATTGAAACACTTGTAGTAGGTCACACTAACTGATTGCTGCCAGGCCACTGGAGTGAAAGTGTAGCTGTACAAGGAAGCAGAGGCTAATAGTGTTATCTTTGAAATATATGCTTACTCCAAAACTGAAGTATAAAATACATGCAAAGAACCAACAGACCTTCATCAAAAGGAAAGGGGGACCAATATGTCTGACGCTAAGAACAGAAAAGAAAATGTGTTTTAAAACCTTGGTTACCACTCCTTTCAATGCTAAAGACAGGCAGACAACGTGTACATCATTATCATCAAAAAGTGAATCACTACCCCTGGCAGAACTCCTAATATAATTTCCAGTTTCTTACATACCTATGTTTGATCTCCTTACATGCCTCCAACACAGACTGCAGGCTGCCAACATCGACTTTGAGCAGGGAGATATCTGCTCCAGGGTGGGAGGTGTGCAGGGCAATGCGGGCTGCTTCAGCCCGCTGCATGTTTCTACATGCCAGACACAGGTGGATCTGGTCACTGTGTGTGAGGAGACGCTCACACAGAGCCAAGCCAATGCCACTGTAAGAGACAATGGGGAATATAAGGTTCCTCAGAATAGTTTTATCCTGCATAACTAGAAGCAATGTACTATTATATATATAGTTTTTTCTTTATATATAGTTAGCTCATCTAATGCTTCAAATCTTGATAGTATACCGAGTACAAATCCTGCAGTATTTTGCTTGGAACCATGGTACTGCATTTTGCTTCCCTAAAGTTACTTTTACTCCAGTCTTTTAAAACAAATTCCGTGTTACACCATGAGAGTCTTTCAAGGATGCTTGAAAGACCTTGTAATATACTATTTAGTGCTTTTGTTAGATTTCTAAAAACGAACAGTTTTTTTTTCTTTTCCTAAAAGGATGGATGAAAACAGTGGCTGTGTTCACGATACTTTTTTGACGGCTAGATTGCAGACTGGAGTCTGCGTCTGACGTCACGTTCTGTGTAGCCGGAGCTTGGACATGATTTGTTCGGTTAGCTGCAAAGTATAGAGAACAAACATGGAAGCTGATTTAGTTGTGATTTGTAGTGCAGAAGAGGTGGATGCGATAGAAGTTCCGTACCCTTAAGTTAACTAATAATTTGCTTAACTTGACTTTTTGAATAGTTCAGCTTATAAAATGTTGGAGGATTCAAGTATACAATTTTATACTTAACTTGAAACCCCAACTGTTTAAAATGATTTTAAGGCTCTGATTAGGCAAATGATTAGTTAAGGGCTGAATGAAGTCATTGAGAGCAGCTCGGTTGGAACAAAAACCAGCAGAGGCACAGAGTACATTGGGTACTCCTTGACCAGGGTTCAAAACCACTGAGTTATATAATAGTGGTAATTTATACAAGCTCCTTTTCTGTGTTATTCACACCTCCCGCCTAGGTGGCAGTAGCACGTAAAGTGAGGATGGGGTTTGCTTGCAGACACACTTCTTTGTCAGCTACCGCTCCTCTGTTGTTTGAAGCCGTGGCTGCTCCAGCGCAGTACCTGTCAGGAGATGCACGATCTGCGCAGAATCTGCGCTCGGGAGATGCGTGACCTGGTGACGTCTTTTCCGGATGAGTTCACAGAGATGGCGAACTTGGGACAGGTTTTGCACAAAATCTGCGCAGCTTTAGGAAAATATGCGTACGTGAAAGCAGTCAGTATTCCAGAAACACGTAGGGTTTACAGTACCATATGACTCCACACCCCAATGCATTCTGGTCAGTGTAGTCCTGCTATGAAATATCCTTTGTACATTTGGATTTAAATGAGCCCATATCCTCAGCAGGAGGATTTTAATGCTACATTAAATTAAGTGTCAACCAATATTCATATAAACGGCTTTGCCTTTTTGACATTTAATGATGTGAGTTGTTTTTCTTTCTGGGTTAGTTAAGCATACTTAAGTAACTGAAATGTAGCCTATAGCAAATATATCACATATCACAGTACTGTAATATAACTTGTGCGCGCTGTCTAGATTTTTATATTTGCAGGTAGATTAATTTTTTTCTATGCCTGTATTACAGTGGTACCTCAAACAACATGCTTCTTTGAAGAAACACTGATTTTGGATTAAATGTGATTTACTATATAGATTCGGCTCCATAACATACGAATTGTACTTATATTTTCTGTATCATGTTTTTTTTTTTTATTAAAATAAAAGTTCTTAAACAGAAACACTGTCCAATGCATTTAACTGATTTCCCACGTAAATAGTAAAATTAATAAATTACCTATTCGCTCCAGTGACCAAGACGATCTTCTTACTCATACTGTATACTGCACACTGCACGACTAATGACAAATGCTGCAAAATCCGATACAATATTAAATCCTCAGGTCTTTAAGAATGATTAACACTAACTCTGATCAGCAGTCGTCCTATCTGCATGGTGTGATGGTTGTCATCACGAGTTAAACCAATTAGGTACGAGCTACAGTCAGGCCAGAGGGACAAAATACTAGCTCAGCGCGCCAAATTAAAAAAATCTGGCTGGAGAGAGAATTGCACTGTATTTTAATCAAGCACATAGATTCAAGCCTTTGGCTGTACTACTGAAACGGTTAGAAATAATCTTTTTGAGGAGGTGGCCATTCGAACCACCAGTCAAGAAAATCTGATGGTCTGTTAGAGATTTTGGTGGCCCTACTTTTTTCTAAGTGAACCTAAAAATAAAATAATCTGAAAAATAACAGAGCATGTGAGCAAAATAATTGAAGCAAACTGATTTTATTTTGACAAAAGAATACTGTATAACATATTTAAACTGAATTAGGTCTATACTGTTTGCACCAACAGGAGGAGTCACAAGACATACTTTTACTGTGTGTACTAAGACATGGCACTTAAATGTAATGTTGTTTATAACAGCTTACATACATTTTTAAAATATGTTTTTATGACACTTTACTCAAATATTAATGTTCATCGCAAACCACCACTAAATTAACTACCAAGCAAAGGATGTCCTACAGTAGATTCAGTTAAAAACATGTTTTCTTTGTGTGTATTTTGTCAGACAAAAACAGTATATAAAAGCACACTTTGTGAATTTCAGAACGCTGACTGTATAAGGTGATTTGCTGATGTCTGATGATGATGATGATAATTATATTAATGCAATACAATACTACTACTATTACAATGGCCTTACTCAACAAAGTGTGCTCAACAAAGGTACGGATCTTCAATAAATATCTTCAAATTGTCACTCTTTTGTTCTAGTTGCATTATCATAGACATGTGTAACCCAGGCTAGAGGAACAAAAGTGTCTTTAAAGACGTAAGAGAAACCTACATCATTATTTACTGGGAATTAGTGTCATGCACACACCCAGAAAGTTATCAATGTATGTGTAAATAAATACTACTTGAAGATCATCATGATATATTACATTACAACACCAAGTTTCAGTTTGGTCACATTTGTATTTATTTATTTATTTAATGCATTTTAACATTACAAAATGAATCACAGGAAAATGTATTCTTTTTAATGTACAGGTGTTCTTTAGTACTGAAGAAAAGCAATTCAACACATCAGAATACAGATACAGAACTGCCTAAAACCCTTGAAAACAACTTCTCCTCATATTATATAAACATGAACTATACAACATTACAAAGCTTACTTACTGTGACTGAACATGCTTTACATTTGTATTGAATTGATGCATAGCTAATATAATAATATAATGTCTTGTACAACAAAGAAAATGTATAATGCAAAAAATCTCAATGACAAATATGGGTGGAATTCTTCTCCTAAATGTCATAAGATTTGGGGAAAAGGAACAAAAAATATCTGTTATGTTAAGCCTTTAGCTATATATAATTGTTTTAAAAGCTGTAATATGAAACAAATGTGCAGCGAAGTAACCAATAAAACATTTAGCCGGCATTGAGAAATATTAATGTGATGTAAAAAGCTTAGATTCAGGTACACTTGGTAGTGATGCTAACTATTTATTCAATGTCACCCAGAGCTAAATATTTAAATCTTTTTAGAGCACACCAAAAATGACACAAACCTTGCATTTTCTCTCTCTTTTTACGTAGTAATTCTTTTTCTTGCTCACTACGTTTCTACTCATTCAAAATGATAATTGCTAGAATTATGCATTACTAGTATCTGCAGCCATTATCTAACACAGAGCCGACATCATCACAGTATCTGCACTATGCTTTGTGAATGAAAACATGCATGACATGCTTATGTTTAATGGATTCCCTTCAAAATCAATAGGAACCATGTTTGCACCTAACTCTGTAATTGTGAAAAATTGTTTCATAACTGGATCATCAGCTGTACTCCTACTTTGAAAAAGACAGATTTACAACAGCATCAGGAACCAAGTTTGTATCTGACTCTCAAAATTTGTGAAACAACAGAGCCTAATGAAAGCACTATTACCTGAAGGTCCAGGTTTACCCACAATCCTTGTACCCAGTTTACTTGTATACGCTCCATGATTGAGTGTGAATGAAGGACAGACAGCAGATGGTCGGGAAACATCTGTTTAAAGCACCGCCCTTCAGATGACTGCAGATAGTAATACTTACTCCAGACTTCATAACCTACATTCCCCATCAACCACACACATCCACTTTCACACTGCTTTGCTACGTACTGCAAACATCTTGTCTTTTATATGTATATAGATACACAACAAATCTTAAGAATACAAACATATTCCCTGCTTTCTCTGACCAGCATGTTTAACAAATAATACTGTGCGGTTTTCTAGTGCAATAGCCAAGCAGATGATTATTTTAGGTGGGACATAAATAACTTTTATTCAAAATATTTAACCTTACAAAGACTTGATTAACAACAGGATATCTGTACTGTGCTCGGCATTGTTACATATTTCATTTATCCATAGCGCTATATTATACTATAATATATAAATCAAGTAGCCAAACGCTTCTCTGCTGTTCATTTTTTATTTAACTTGTTTTCTTAAAGTTTTACCAATATTCTCTTATTGTCTACCAATTTGAAGCATTTGGTTTAAGATATCAAATGACGGTCCATTCGAAGTATTTTACACTCCTAATCTTTGGTGTATTAACATAACATAAACATTCTTATTAAAAAAATGTATCGTTAAATTATTTGGACAGGAGTGTAAGAACACAACACATCTATACATGTATAGCTCACTCCATTGTTTCACTTATTTATTGTAAAGTGCTAACGCTTTAATCAGAGAATGCAAGTGCTATTGAAATAGCATTATGGAAAAAATGGAATCCATGACCATACCACATTATAACAACCTTATATCATTGCACTTTCATTTTGGAAAAACTTGTTCATTACACAAAACTTCCTAAAGCATGCACAACTTGTATTTAAAACCCAGCATTTTTTTACATTGCATACATCTTTAATAGATATTTCCTATTGCAGTTAAGCAGAATGTCTCGAGTCTGAGATGAGAGTTGACTGTGAACCACTTAATTACATCAACATGTCTGAGTACTAAGTGTATTTGTATGCTATAGGTGGGCTATTTAAAAATTAGGCTAAAACAATGTAAAAGACAACACAAGGAAGGAACATTAATTAGTGTCACTTAGAAACACTTTGTCACAAGCTGGCAGATATCTACTCTAGGTAAAACTAGTTACATTGGAATTGATCACGTTTTATATGAACCAGGTAACAGAGACACTAACGATTGGGTTAAGGAAAGGGATAGGGTAATAAAGGGAAATATTGCAATATTGCAGGTGCTATTTACAATACATGTTAAATGTCAGTACAACTGAAGGATTTAATTCAATGTTTCAGTTCTTTTTTATCAAACCCCCAAAAAGTGCATTTAGTTATAATGCCCCCAGATTGCCCTTTTCTATTAGAGATGCTGCTTCGATCAATATTTTGAAGTCAAGATTAAAGACTTATTTTTATAGGTTAGCCTTTTTAACCTGACTTACAAATATAATTGTTTTTAATCTATTTTATTGCTTATTTTTGTCATTTTGTGTTTTATCTATCATTCCTATTCATTTCCTTGTTTTCTTAAATGGTTTTATTTCGCTTTTTGTATTGTTATTAATTATTATAATTATTTATTGTTATTTTATAATTTACTACTTGATGCTGCATACTTCTTTCTGTTTTAACTGTAAAGCGCTTTGAGATACTGTAGTATGAAAGGCGCTATATAAATAAAATGAATTAAAATCAATATACTTTCAAAGACATTTTAACACCTTTAAAATAAAAAGCTAATATTTAAATCTACATGTTGAGTCTTCTTTCCTATCTGGAATTGGCACCATGAAAAAAATGGAGATGAATTCTGTGTTACAGATAATGAGCGAATGAACAAATGGTATAGTGTATAAATGATGCATACTGTGGTATTCTTGTGTGTATGGAAGCCAATACAGAAGGTTTCAGTATAGGCAAAAATAAACTGCATTTTGTCTAATCTTTTAAATCATAGGAGTTGATGAATTCCTTTAAAAACAGTAGAGGATCAACAATGCACACACATTCGATTGAAGAGGGAATTCCCCTAAGATTTGAAATGTATTGTTTTCTTTTTACATAATAATTTAGATTAAACTTTTATTGGACTACTTTACGGCTCATGCAACAAGCCACAATATAACATACTGTCCTACATGTTACTGGCATTAGGAAATATGAATGAAAATAGCACCAGTCTAATAAATAGATTATACTGTGAATACAGAGCAGATGCGTTATAATCCCAGTTCCAAAAACATACACTACACTTTAGGCAATATAGCTGGCACAACATTTCTAGTGTATTTCTAAAAAAGGAAACATATTAAGATAGCATAATAGTACTTTGGTATCTGTGGTGGATGTATTTAATAAAATCTGCATACCTACATATCTAAATATATGGCCATAAACAGCTCTTCCATTCAGAAGTATCTAAAAAATAAAATACAAAAATGAAGTTCTTTATACATCATTGTCACCAGCATTTCTAGTGCTTGGTCCCAGAGAAATGACAAGCTATTTTTTAAATGTAAGATTACCTATGTGAGCATTTATTTCTTTATTTTTAATAAGACGATTCGATTGGCTAAATCAATAGTTTCTGTATAGTTTTAATATTTTTTTTCAAACTGAAACAACCTCCAATATAACATGTATAAACATTGATAAAAAAGAAAGGCTTCTATAATTATTAAGGCCACAATTACTATTAAGAGTATTATAATATGGAGCTATTTTTCCCTTTGTAGGCCCTTAAATAGGTCTTCATAACAACGAAAGATCCCCAGAATAAAAAGAAGTACCAATATCTCTGAATTTAGCATACTGAACTATGGTTCTCACTGGCAATCGTTCGTACTGCTCCTTTGTCCTTTTCTTTTCAGTTCATTTGCTGTGGAGGACCTCACAGACACACCCTCTGAAACCATTGCTTAGGCAGTGTGACAACACAATAAACAAATATAGACAGTGAGCTGATAATTCTCATATATAAATAATGCTCATCAACCTTCATTGGCTTCCTTTGATTGCCTCTTTCTCCCCACATTCCCATCTGCACATATTAAGTTTGTTTCTACATGAAGACACAAACAACAAGTCCAGTTTGCAGGTATTGCCTTTGCAAGCACTGCACCGCCTAAGCGGTGCAATCTAGAATACTGTGGTAGAGGTCTTGAAATGATGGCCGATCTTTGGTGTCTCTCCTCCAGCAGCTTAGCATTAGTTTGTAGACAGGGTCCGGGCAAATGGCAGGCTGAGGCAAATAGATCTGGAAACAGACAATGAGTAACAATGATCTATGAGGGATTTGCTTTATTGACAGCTTCAAGATAACCTACTGTTACAAACCCCCTACTGTTGTTGGAATCATTCAATCTTTTAACTCAATGATTGGTTGCCTAAATTCACGACGATTGGAAGGTGTTGTAACTAATGATATCATTCCATAAATACAGTATATCCAATACTGTACTTCTATCCACTATTTCAGTCTCAAATGTGCAGTTTGAGGCACATGTTATAGCAAACATCGATTTCCATTTAAAAAATACATACTTTACAGCATCAGGTACCATACTAGTTTAAAAATGCTCAGTTTGCATGTCTTCCTTTCAGGTAGCATGATATGCTTCTCATTTATTAAAATGGTCATTTATGTTTGCAATTACATTGCGTGCGTCTTTGCCTCTTACCTGCCGCCCCTGATCCCTGAAGAACTCGCCGGTGTTTTCGATGACCTGTTCGTCTGATAGCTGGGAGTAGGGCTGCTCCAGGCAGAACGTCAGAGTCTCCCAGAGAGTTACCCCAAATGCCCACACATCACTGGCAGTGGTAAACTTGCCCTTAGAAATAAAGAGAAGACATTTAAAATCATAGTTTATTTCATAAAAATACAATAGACAAGATGACTGGAGACAGAAGTGGAGAGGCCAGTCATAATGGCAGGCCATCCAATCAAACTGGCATAGTCCCCATATGAAAACTAGAATTGTTTTTGTATCTGTCCTCATATGTGGTCACTATGCATGATAGGGTTAAAAAAGGAATAACCTCTCCTTCATCATCGCAGTCAAGATGTTTCCAAATGATGCCATTCTCACCAAGAGGGCAGTCATGAAATGTATTCAATTTAAAGATGACTGTTCATTGGTTTAGTTGAAGAGCGAGATACAATATGATTTAGGCTCACCAACAGAATACTCTCCCAGGACATCCAGCGGATGGGCAGCACGGCTCTCCCCTGGATGCGGTAGTAGTCTCCGCTGTACAGGTTGCGGCTCATCCCAAAGTCAGCAATCTTGATGGTGAAATTCTTGCCAACCAGGCAGTTACGGGTGGCCAGGTCACGGTGAACAAAGTTGAGGGAGGAAAGGTACTTCATGCCCGATGCTATCTGTGTGACCATGTACTGAATATTGGCATAACTGAAAAGAAAAAAAAAAAACGCAAGCAAAGAAACAGATTACCTTGGGATGAATTCCAGTTTTAACAATAGTTAAACATGCTAGTAGAACGAGGCTTACCTGACAGTGGGGGTGTTGCTGGCCAGACAGACCTGTCCCTCCGGCTCGTGACGGGATAAGAACTGATTGAGATCCCCGTTCTCCATGTACTCCGTGATCATACAGAGAGGATCGTCGCAGATACACACTGCCAGAAGGCGGATAATGTTGGGGTCTTTTAATCGAGACATGATCTTAATTTCTTTCAAGAAATCGTTTCTAGAAGAGAACCCATGTTGAAATATAGTTATTAATTACTGTCATTAGTGATTTATATTAATTAACCTTATATAAAAGCATTCCAAACAATGTGTCCATATTAAACTCCACACTGTCAAATCACTTCAAATCACTTCAAGTATACAAGAATATTACAGACAGTATACTGACCTGGCATTCTTGTTGGCATCTGCTCGTAACATTTTTACAGCTACCAGAACAGGCTGATTTGCAGTGATGTCAAAAGAAAAATCCTTGTCAATAAACTCTGCCATTCCCTCAGCTTCACACAAGTGCACCTGTGTTAGAGAAACAGGACTTTCTTTGGCATGCTGTTTTCTTTTCAGGGTTTAGAAATGCTAAAAGAAACTAAAATTTGAAAAGACAAAACTTTGGACTAGAAGTCTTTTTGAATGACTGCCATCAGCAAAAGAACAATGGACATTATTGTTTTTAGACACAGGAGGACGCTGTTCTGTAGCTTTGTAGAATAATGGGGTTCACCGGACACACAGGTTCATAAGCGGCAATAGTGCACTTTCAAAGCTAACAAAACTTCCAATAATTTCCCATTGTGCAATGCATTGTTTTTAGGGCGTGGAATAATTACCAAGAGAATCTGCTAACCGGACTGCTTGCACCACCAGTAATCCAGTTACTGTACTTGACGCTGCTAGTGGTTAACAATATTCTTCCACTGGGAATACATTAATGTTGTTTGACAGCTGTAAGAAGTGTATTTATTAACAGAGAGCAGTAGTTAACAGGGCACTAGCCTCTCCAAACTGCCCCTCCCCAAGCTTCTCTTTGAAGGTGAGCAGTTTCCTGGGGAACTCCTCGACCGCCACCTCCTTCCCAGAGAGCAGATCCATAGTGATAGCTGGCACGGCGTAGGTGTTGCTACCGGTCACTCCCTGCAGGTTCACGATGTCGGCCTCGGCGTAGTGCGGCATACCCTCCTGTCCGCTGGCTGGGGCTTGCTTCACAACCCCGCTGCTGCCGGCCGCTGGGAGAAACAGAAATATATCTATCAGCTACACAATTCTCTGTGGACAAATTAATTTAACTTTCTATTTTAGTGAAACATTTAAATTCTTTGTAAAACAACACCTCCAAACCAAAACTCTAATAGATGACACTGCTATCATCTGTATTCTAACCCTAATCCTAACTCAAACCCTAACCCTGATGCATGACACTGCTATCATCATCTGTAGTCTATCTCTAACTCTGACCCTAACCCTAAACCCCAATATTACCCAAATCACTGAACTTAATACTGACCTTAAAGCCACTATCATATTGAAACATTTCCATTCAGACTTGCTCCGACAACACCCGGTGCGGGTGCTGAAAGAAACTGTAACTCCTGTATATGACGGAAGCCATACAAAGCCAGGGGTGCTGCCGCACCCCCAGCACCCCTAGTTCCAGCGCCCCTGAACACCCCTGCCCTCCCCCTCCTCTCACCAGCCTCATCGGCCGCATGAGAGAACTCAGGCAGCTTTCTGATCAGCCTGGAAGGCTCCTGGTAGTCGGGCCCCAGAGGGAAGATCCTGTCATAGGTGGAGTTGGACTCCTGCTCACTGGCCGACGACGAGCGATTGTTGTTGTTGTTATAGGTGAAGGTCTCGCTCTGTAGCGACAGACTGGCAGTCAGTTCATCATCCAGCATCCGCCGAGAAGCCTGAAAGGAGGATGCTGATTGTGGAACGCATTCGACCAAACCAGTTCATCTGGCCATCACCAGAGATTGCAGTCTACCGGTAAATAGTTTTTGTATTTAGGTTGTATACAGTATGTGTCTTTCACCTCAAACATCAATACACAGTGATGTAGAACTTCTTAATTTGTAATTCAATACACACAACAATCTTTGGCAGTTAGTGATATAGAGATATTTAGAAAGTTTACAATGATCTGAATAAGACTGCACTATACTTATTACCATAAAATATACTTAAACTTTCCTTAGAGAATGAATGCATCTTTATGTTTACATCCACTCAAGCTAAAGTGTTCCATTTTCCTACTGTAAAACGTGATTCATTTCTCTTGCATTTGTATATTATGACTGCACACTTGGATACCATTTTCTAGAAAAGACCCACTAATTCATTGCGAAGGGGGTCCAATCCCTCTTCCTTACCTTCTCCAGTATCTTCTGCCAGAACTGCCTCCACAGGATGATGACAATAATGGCAACCAGGATGAAGATGATGGCCACCAAACAGCCAATCAGAATGCGAGTGTTACTGTCATCCACTTTGTGGGTTGGGTCATCACCTGGAGACATCATCATAAAAAAAAGTTAAAAGAAAATGTTTGGGGGCCTTTATTACATGACTTCATAAATTAACGATACAATCATTGATATTTGCTCAAATACTTTTAAAAACAACAAGAAACAATATAGGTTCAGTTTAAAGTCCTAAGATACCTTCTGTTTCTTCTAGTTCTTCCTTCTGTTTTGCTAGGAACAAATAATATTGAGCAGCCTGTTAGCCTGCGCTGGTATAAAGCACTATATCAGCTGACATGCCTGAGGACTCTTTACCTGGCTGTGTGCTGGTTGGGGTTCCTGGGAGCATTTTTGGCGGTGCTCCAGTTGTGTTGTACATGGCTGTGTCTGAAAGATAAAAGAAAATAAGAGACCATATAGTTATATCACACGTACATTATCACTTACAGTATATCTATAGAACGCTTATCTATTGTGATACAACATTCTTTAGCACAATTCTAAGGACATATGTAGGTACACCAGGAACCTTTCTTGTCTGTCTGTCTGCCAGCCTGCATGACACAATTGCTTTTGTACATAATGATGGATGTAGGTCATTTATGATGATACTGATAGTTCTAATTTTGTAATTACAACATGGTGGGATGAATGCTTCTATCATTTTTGTTAAATTAGTTCAGTATTCGTGAAACCTTCGCTGAAGGTTTCTTAAGAGAGTTTGAAGTGTATTCTTGTGGTTCCAATCACTGACTAAACTCAGAGATAATGTACCAACAAAAAAACACATCCTTTAAAGCAGGGGTGTCCAATCACGATCCTGGAGGGCTATTCCACTCCAGGTTTAACAGGTCAAATAATACAATGAACTACTTCATGTTCTGGATGGAGGTTTAATTGGTTAAATTAAACAATTTAGAACAAGGTATGTTAGAACAAAGACCAGGAATGGAAGGGCTAACTTTGGCCACTTATTCTTTAAAGCAGGGATCTCCAATCCTGGTCCTAGAGGGCCGGTGTCCCTCCTGTTTTTTGTTCCAACTGTATCCTAAATTACTTAATTGGTCCGATTAAGCTTCTAATAAGCACTTAATTTGTCCAATTGAGTAATTTAGGTTCAGTTGGAACAAAAACCAGGTGGACACTGGCCCTCCAGGACCAGGATTGAAGACCCCTGCTTTAAAGAAGTGGTACTCACTCATGGCTCTTTCAGTCCACTCCAGACCAGGACTTCTAACCAGGTCCTTGATTACTTAATTCATTACCTTGGTTCAATTAAATATTGTAGTTAAAGGTTTGTAACAATGCTCTGCACTGCTTAATTCAATAATCAAGAACAAGGTGCACCAACCTGACTGGAAGGTGATTTCACTGAACATCATCCAGGTGTCAGCAAAGTAGTACTGGCACTTGATGGCGCTGGCCATGCGGTTCAGGAGGGGCACGGTGACGAAGCGGGCGCTGGGGTTAACATCGTCCAGCACCAGGACGGAGGAGATGGGGTTGGGCTCCCAGTCATTGGTCTCTGAGCGAAAATAACACTGCACCTCTCGAAAGATCTTCACCCCCTTCGAAAACATGTTGTTACAGTGAACCTGCACAGAAATAATTGAAAATAAGCACAGTGAGCAAACTACTTTAAGGAAAAGTTGTGTTAATTAATATATGGAACACAACTGAGAATTTGCATAACAGACTATTTACACACAACAACAATATCCTGGAAGTCCAAAAGCTGACAGGTAAAACTTTCTAATAAACCAGCGTAACAGTACTGTATACAACTCTCCAACATCCTCCTGTACCTTCATTGTGGTGAAGTTCCGGATTCTGTCAAACTCAAACATAATCTCCACATAGTTGGTTGTGAAGCTCTCATTGGACCAGCCCACGTAGTCATAGCCGGGCCAGACATTGTACACATGGCTCTGTGTGAAGTCATCTAGACCCCACACTCCATCGGTCAACTGTCCAAGACCCTCTGTCATACTGAAAGACAGGAAGCTATTCTTAAACACATCTTTGGGTCTTGGCTCTCTGTTCTAATAAATCTTAATGTATCCCAAACCTAATATTCGTATTACCATGTACAGATCAAAATTCTACTCAATGTAGGTAACCCTGTGTAAAATGTATGTTTATGTCAGAGAATATGCAACAATGACAGAATCTGTATCAGTGCTATAATATTTTTAAGATTGTACTACCACTAGATAGCAGTAGTTTTCAGTTGGTTTTCTACAGTACATTTTACATTGCTGTAAGTGAAGCACAAATAAAAAATTGTTACAGTACAATTTCAGTTAAGTAGAAAAAGCAGCCATGTACCTGTAACCAACTGCGCCGTCATAAACAGAGTCGTTGAGATAAACATTATAACCTCTTGGCATAATGATCTGCTGTCCTGCTGGAGCATTATAGGAGACCAGACCATCTATGGAAAAATCATGATTTAGTAGATCTTCTTATAAACAGCACCATGATCAATGTAACAGGGGGCTAATCTTAAAAGCGTGGTTGCGTGTGAGAGAAGGCACTGCAGGTGTGTGATTAAAGATGTGCTCATTTGGTAATTGTGGAGCATAAAGACAAAAGTTTGGGGAACCAATTTAGTTGCTTCTGTGTGTTCCGAAATAAAGTCAAGTTAAACAGGGGTCTATTTGGGGGTCTATTTAATATCTAAAGAGAATGGGGTACATTTAATTGATCTACACAGTGGCAGATGTAAATACCACCACTAGTTAAATCATTAAAATAATGGGACTTCATCCGTGAGTGGGGTAAGTACAATGCCAGATTTGGTCATATTTTTATCATTTGAATAGACCTCAGCGCTTCCATAGAACAATGGAAATCATACCACACATCTGAATGTGAATAATTTAAGGCTAGGCTACGAGCTGTTGAATAATGAGGAGATCCCTGTAATCATGAATGCTAGTGAGATTTAAACTCTATTCTGGATCGGGTAAATTATGTAGAATCCGACAGCACTTGTTGATATTCTGATGAACTGATAAATAGAGTAACAGTGAATATATAAAAAATACAAACTGTTCCCTCTATAAAGTGAACCTACTGTATATAAAGTGCTAGATTCCAACAAGAACAATCCGATTCCAAGTCCCACAACCATTGCTACTAGTACGTTTCTGCTTCTGTTTAAAGTTCACTATCTTCCCTTTTTTGGTTTTGCAAAACTCTGCAAAGTAGAGTTTTGCACTCTAGTTTTTTTTTGTTGTTTTTTTTATAGTTCATGTGCTGGTAAAAGAATGTAAAGAAATCAACAATGGAAAACCTTGTTGGATTTATACTACGGAGAGCCAACAACAATACAAGTAAAACAAATTCCTTACATATGTACAATGACTTGTATGCCAACTATACATTAGACTTCACACATTCTGTTTCTGACTGTGCGCAATAAAGCTGGATTTATATAAGAAATGACAAAGCAGTACTGTCTTTTCTAATTAAACCTACCAGCCATCCAGACAGCTTTATTTACTACCACTTGTGTAGATTTTTTCCATGTCGTTAATATTATGCCGATTTATTTAACTGCCTGTGGTGAAATACATATTGTCCACAGATGGCTGTACAGTATAGGAACAAAACAATGGTTTTGGAACTGGTGTGTGCGAAATGATCTTAAAAAGATACCTCAGGGCTAGCTGTTTAAGGATTGAAAATCCATTTGCATTAATTTGTGGATTGTCTAGTTTTATTTTTTTCTGTTATCTATCTATAGTAGGTGACTTAGTAGAGTGGTGTATAGATAAAGTCACATCCACCTTCTGTGGCTCAAGATTAGGGACTGAGAATCGAATCCCAACTCTATGCTGTATTACAGACACCAACATACTGTAAACGATCCTCAGAGTCTTTAAGTGAAGCTAGACTCGAGGAGACCAGGTGGGATTCAAAACTTGACTAGTTTAATTTTCATTGATTGAGTGGTGGAACAACGAATCCCTGTCTGGGCCGGGTTCACGCCAAAATAATAAATCCTCTGTTCCCCTTTTCTCCCAATCATCCTTTCTCTCTCCCTCTCTCCCTCGCTCTCTGCTATCTTCTTTTGTCTCAGTCACACATTCTTTCTCTCTTCCACTCCACAGACATGCTTATGGGTTCTTCTTACTGTTTCACTGCTAAGGCCCTCACGGTCAGCTTCTCTCTGTCCCTCAGTCTCACAGCAACCACTCAAGTCTCACAGCAACCACTCAAGTCGAAGGGAGGGTCCCACCCCCCGCCCCCCGCCCACACCACACACACACACACACCATACGCATGCACGCACACACACCCTAACACACGCACACACACACTCTAACGGCGTGCCCTGTTCCCTTACAATACACATAATACTAATTGAGACATGACAAACAAACAAGCAAACAAACAAACAAGACAAACACCGTGTCCAGCATGATGCCATCGACAGGGTCTTTACAATACTTTTCCAGTGATTCCCTACTTAGATTCACTTTGAGTGGTATTTTTTACACAGCAGAGTGATGTATTTGGCTTCTACTGTATTATCTATAAGACACAGTGCATCATACTGCTTATTCGCGTTTGAGCTAAGCCAACAAAGAGCACCACCTAGGCGGAGGCTCTCGGTGGTACTTCAGTGACGTTGCTGAAAGGATAGAAAATAGAACACATATCTGGAACTTTACTTCTTGAGCATTTATATTAGACCGTTTTCTTTCTGGTAGCATGTCTTTTCCACTCGCTATCACTGGTATCCCTTGCTAATCTGAACTTGCACATTAATATGATTATCTTATCTACTCTTGCAGCTTTCTGAAATGTAGAAACAAATTCCCCAGAAAGGCAAGGCTTTGTTTCCATTGAGGTCTCCGTGAGCTTAATGTTTTATTATCATTAATAAGGATTAGCAGACAATTAAGCAAGTACATATAATATAAATGTGAAATGCTAAATGTGTTAAATTGAGTGCTGAAATGATCAGGTCTGCTTTGACAGAGATTGGAACTCACCTAACCACTCACACCCATAGAGCTCCACCCTCATACAGACGTTCATGGAGTGATCAGTCACAGGGACGAATCGGACGAACCTGGCGATGATGGGAGGCTCCAGATCCTTCAGGACAATGTCATAGGCATTTTTGTTCCCTTCGATTAACTTTAAGACAATCAGAGAAACAGATTAACCTTCAACGATGGGCATGATATGAACACTACAAATGAAAAAAGTGGAATATACATAAGCAAAATATTGCAATCTCTAGATTAAACAATCTGGTTCACTTAGAACGTCACAAATATACTGTATGTATTAAAAATAAACATGCTAAATAAAGACTATTTTATTATTATTAAATAATGAAAAGCAGTGTTTCTCAGTACAGGACATGAATTTGAACCAGGTTGACCAATGTGATCTGTCCTCATAGTCCTGCTGATGTTCATGGCCACTCGGTCTGGTTTCTTGGGAGAGTTGCAGAACACTTGCCTGCTTCCCAAGGCGGTTCTTTCGAGATATCCAGCGGCTCCCATCCCGACTGTATTTGATTTTGTACATCTGAGCAAACTCGTTGCCGTGACCCCCAGCGTGGCGCCCCTGTGACCCCACCAGGGTTATAAAGTGCAGAGTGCGCAGGTCAATCTCAAGGAACTCTTTCAGGTTGTCTGGCTCCACGGGGATCTCGGGGCACCAAGCTCCATCCCCTTCTTCAAAATCAAGCCTGGATCCAAAAAAAAAGCACTCTTGTCTTTGAGGTGAAATGGAGTGGATTCAATAAAAAAAAAAAAATCAGCATAGCTTTATGACCTGGTGTTATTTCCCTGTTCTATGGCACTTATCAATCAAACTTCGAGACACGCCGAAGTTAAACACATAAGTCATGTTTGTAACCAGAAGGTTTATTTTAAAAAAGCCTATAAAATGTGTGCTTTGAGATATTCACACATGCTGCCCTGGCATTATTATTCACTCAATAAATTAGTATTTTTTTTGTACCTCAGTACTATAGTCAATATGTAGTTGTTCAAGGGCTAGTGTATAAACATTATCTTCAAAGAATGAAAATAATAACGTACCTTCCATATTTAGCTGCGGTAGATTCAGACCACTGACTGGATGCTGTGATATCTTCGTCTTGAATCTGCCCCCCAGACATTCCAAGAGGATAGCGGCACACACCTACAATGTCATTTCATCATTAAAACCCTTTTAAAAGCCTCTCTGAAAGGAAGTTTAGCAATCGAAACGGCTTCAGACAAGTTAAGAGCTTATTGTCGATTTTATAATGACAAGAGATGAATTCCAAAAATGTCCTTCATCATGTAAAATGACAATTCAGTAACCCTATAAGTAAACTGTTTAACATTTCCTAATCCTAGACAATTTTACTTTCTGATGTGGGCAATATACCACAGCTCACAGTCACAACAACAACACATGGACATCATAATAACCAATGTTTTAGTGCTGGTACACTGTGAATTATAATGTCATAGACAATTTTGAATGGTTGCTAGTGAGCACCTGACCATGCAGGAATTTTTGCACTGCCACACACTATGTATATAATTCTGTACTTAGAGTGGACACGGAATGTTGTGATTGTTTTAATTGCAGAATACCACACTCCAGGGTGTGCAGTGGTTCAAAGTTGTGTGGTATTTTCAAAACTACTAATTACAAATCATACCTATATCCATAAGTGGACAACAGAAATGCCATGATGAGTAAATGCAAACATATATCAGCAGTAAAAGCATACACATCCTTTTATATGGAGAACCAGTCTTCAGTACCTATATCATTGAGGCTCATAATCTCTCCCAGGTAGCATGTACCAATGTACCACCTGAAACACAATATTGTCCAGTACAATTACTGTGCCAATAAATTCAAGGCTTTCTAAGTAAAAGGTATACCACAGTTATATGGTAAATGCTCTTTTAGAATAGCAGTTATTATTACAACTAAATAAAGCCAGTGGGTGCATGTGACAGAGACAGAATGATTCTTGGTGATAAATTTCCCTTCCGACCTGTGAGGGCGCTGTGTAAAGGGAACAGAGTACCCTGGACTGGATGGCCAGACAATTCATTCCCTGGGTTGGGTGGAAGTCGGCCATCTAGAAAGGGGGCGGAGTTATGGTACTCCAAATCATCAACCCGGAAGGGAAGCGATGTGGCAGCCGTGGACTGGAGGAGTGGTTGCAATCGTTAACCAAGGGGGCGTGATTGACGGTTCAAAACGGGGACGTAGTGAGGTGATCTGTTCCTTTGTTATGGTTACAGACGAACCGGAAAGGAGCGTGATAATATCGTGAGTGTTTGTTTGTTTTGTCGTGGCTAATACTGTGCTTGATTTGTTATTATTAGATGGCTAAACACAATCCAGGAGCTGTTGCTTAAGGCCTGCACAAACCTGGACAACAATGCATCATTGTTCATGTATTAAATTGTATTTCGCCACTTGCACTGAAACAACTAACTCACTTGCGATCATGTGTGTATTTGTGTGTGTAAATTGGCTGTGTTATTATTTGGGACTGCAACCTATTTAGAACAGTGCAGTGCACATTGCTGTGTTTTGCCTGGGACTATTATTTGTGGTCACCAGACCAGGATTATAAATAAACATTTTTTCACTTTGGATTATCGTTGTCTGTCTTTCATTGATCACTGCATAACTCCTGCACCTGCACACTGCAACCCACTTTGCCACAGAGCACTAGCGGATTCTTTCAGTTATTCTGCCAGCCTAAACAGCATTGCTGGCTATAAAACACCAGGTAAGAAAATAAGTACAATGTGTGGTCCGTGAGGCGTATATGCATTTAATACAATTAAAAGTAACTATAGATAAAGTATTCACAAAAATGACTTATTGCATACCTATATATAGGTGTGTATATAAGCCTGCCTGTGTTCTTCCAACACAGTATCAAGATATTCAACATACTGTATGTATTTCCCACTGATTGATGCTATTTTTTTACAACATTACACAGTAAACTAAACTAAGGTGAGCTTGTCTTTATATGGAGCTGGCCACATGGAAGAAGCTTACATTCTGAGTCTGTCCTTTAATCAATTAGAACTCAGCCTGAACACTGAAGCCCTTTACTTTGCAATTGACCCATGCAGTTCCCCTCATTGATTTAATCAAAACATAAACATTTTAGGTGAAATTTCTTCTTCTATGTAAACCAAGACATGAAGCTTGGATATTAGCCACACAGAAGCTTAAACTTTGATTAAAATGCTTTTCTACCAGGTGTACATTTTCACTTCACTTTCAGATGTCAAGGCTGTCTACTCTTGAAAGCTGTTTAATAAATCATTTTTTTTAAAGAGACCAACACATTATTCTGGTAAAAATTAAAACCTAGTGCAAAACCATTTATGCCATGCAGTATGTGAATAAAAAAAGTCATGTTTTTCATGGGCTTTTAGGACTATTTTCACCTCCTCTTGTGTACAGTAGTAGATGTCTTGTGTGTTTTGTGAGCTTGTTTATATCTAATTAGGAGCAAATCTACTTTTCATCTTGTTAAAGAAAATGTGTAGCTGACAGGCGGCCAGAAAAAATGGTTTACTTGACTTTCGGTTAACTCATTTAAATCCATGGTTTCTCTGCGCTCTCTGAACTAGTGATTATTGTCCCTGAGAGGCCAGACCAGGTCATTTGGATGGGTCCTGGCAGGGTGTCATCAGGTGATAAATGGGAACAGATACATTATAGCATGCACAAGAGGGTCTCACTGTCTTTGTCACACAGATAATAACAAAAACATATGTGTGAAGGCGCCAGCAGCAGCAAGAATTGTGGTGAGGTTTTGGAAGAAACCTCCGAGGGATCGGTTCAGCAGTTTGTATTGCATCCAAAATAGAACACCAGTGACCCCTGTGGTCGATAGGGCGCCTGTGGCTCTGCAATGGAGCTGCCAGATCTGTGTTGTTCTCCGGCACTATGGTGGCCTCGCTGTGGATCCGCAGTGCGAAAAATTACGGATTGGCAGGAGCACGTTTCGGAGGACGTGTGTTCCAGCCTCCGTTTCCCAAGTCGGCAGGGGGTTGCAAGTGGTGAACCGGGATACAAATAATAATTGGGCATTACAAAATTGGGGAGAAAAACCAGGGTAAAAAAAACAAACAAATAAATAAATAAATAGAGCTGAATAGCATACAAAAAAACATCCTTCCAGATGGACTACTGACGCTGATCACCCTTTGGTTAGCACAACCTTTTGTTATGGACCCTCTTCTGTCGTGGCATAAATAAGAAAGTGGGAGCCTCTATGTGGATTTTGGATAGAGTTACCATATGACTCCATGTACACTAGGACCGTTTGGGACAGTTCAGGCTTTTCAACTCACATCACAATGCATTCTGGTACGTTTTACCTGTCACAGCAGGACTACACTTACCAGAATGCACTGGGATGTTAGATGAAATGCCTGAACTGTTCCAAACTGTCCTTGTGTACATGGAGTCATATGGTCATCCTAATTTTGGAAGACATGACCTTTAGAGATCACAATTATTATTATTATTATTATTATTATTATTATTATTATTATTATTATTATTATTATTATTATTATTATTATTATTATTCTACTACTACTACTACTACTACTACTACTACTACTACTAATAATAATAATAATAATAATAATAATAATAATAATAATAATAATAATATAGCAGAGGGACAGCAATGCCACTGTGACATCCTGGCATGGTATTGACTTCCTTTTAAGAAACACGAGCGCAGTGATAGCTAGATTTAACATAATATACTGATAATAACAACAACTTCATCAAGTGAAGTCTCTAAAAATATACATTTTTCATAGTGGAAAAATACCAGCCTTGGTCCTGGTTGGTTACTAAATGAAGCCCTCAGCCGTCCCCCTGGACTGCTGGCCTTGGCAGTTGCACAAAAACCCGGCAATAGCTCAGAGCTGCAGAGTCGTTTTTCATGCTCTGATTTTTCCATCCTGCAGGCTCTGAAAGGCCTGCTTGTTCCATGATGTTTGCTGTCTAACCGCTGACTCCAACCCACACACAGAAGACACCCACCATACATCATCTAGAACTGTACTCACATGTACCATGCAGTCAGTGTTTCAATTCCCTTTTTAAATTTGAATCTCAAATTTCTCTAACATAAATCGCATTCCACTCATTTTAAAGCTAATTGTGCAACATAGATATATAAAATAACCACCCCCCAGATTTTCATAATATATATTTCTATAACATAAAAATGAACACTAGGGGTGTGCTGGTAGTTTAGTTTCCGATTGCAAATCTATGCCAAACTCACTGTGTTAGGGAGGGAAAAAATACCAATGCACACATGTAGTGGCTATTTTTATACTATATTTACTTCTTATGCAGAAAGGTGCCTCTTTATCCCCCATATCTGTGGCACTGTAACAACACAATATGGTTTCACCGCGTGTACAGTATGTGTATTCTTTTTTCTGTGAATTGTTGTTTAGCTACAATTGTTGTACGGTTTGTGTGTAAATATGTGTATGTGTGTAAATATGTAATCATATGATTCATATGAGGCTATGCATTTTCCGGAAACACACAGACTGACTCACAGGCTAATTTGAATGTTCTTTCCTGCTTTGAAAATGTCTGGAATGTTTTAGCCACAGGCTCCAGCGATTGAATGATAAACCATTGTGAAAGTTACAAACCCACAGCCTGGAAGATTGAATGAACTGTACAATTACATCTGAGAGAGGGATCAGTGTGAAGACTTTATATTTGAGTGTGTGAAATGTTGGATTCATTATTTGAGACCCCAATTAGTTTTAATCTTGGACTACTTCACCTGAAGTAAACTCTAATCTTTCTGGTCCATGTACTTCGCTCCTTCACAGACTGTATTCTGTTAAAAAGCACAGAATGCGTTATAAAAGGGGGAAGCACTTTATTCCTCTGACTGACTGTAGCCAGGAGAGGAGAGTTTACGATCTGTTTACATTTTGTTTGTTTGCTTCGAAATACCCCAGACAAGCTCAAGAGAATTTTAAGGGTTGTGTGTAGTCTGCCAAAAAAAGACTGAAATTAAAAAGTAATGTGAATCTGGATCCTCTACTGTACAATTATCCTCTTTTGAAATGCTATGAAGTACCACTGCACAGCTGTAGGAGGACTCTTTAAAAAATATCTGCATTCCTCGGCTTACTGCTGGCCATCGCATTTTTAACATGTTTTCACTCTTTTGGTGCAGTATTAAACTTAGTCCATCTAGTATATTTTGTGATTAAGGCTGTATTTTTTTCATGGTTATCATGATGTTTGTGAAATCTGATGTATAATAACTATAGAGAAAAATGATCACTTTTGAATGTGACAATGCAATTTTTCTCTGGTTTTTCTTCTATTTTTAGAACAGGATGTGCTGTGAAAAAAATACAGGCCAGTTTATGATGAATCATATAGTTATTTCTGTCACAGCTAGTCAATAAACATACTACATTGGAGCAAATGTAATTGTATGTTCTCCTTAGTAAATGAAATGTTATTTGATTTTCAGCTGCTTTCTACTTCAGTAACCAGTAACCCTTATAGGTCTTACGGTGACTATTGGTGGTAAATAACTATAATTTTACTGATAGTTGAGCAATTGAAATCACAACAATGCACATCACCTCGCGTTCTGCTTTGCTGCTTAAAGACAATGGTGTTGTCATGACACACAAACATTTTCACCAGTCTCGTCTGTGGCTTTATGTAAGACCGTGAGACATCACATTATTGCTCGGAAATTCACAGATAAGCTTCCTGTATATTTTTAAAGGGTGAACAGCTTCAAATGTCACTTCATTCTTTTTCAACACATCTTTTTATATATTTTGTAGGATGTTTACAATTACTCTTCGTGGTTCTCAGTGCTGTTGATCTAATATTGAATTTGAATCATCTCTCCGTCTAAGAATCCACCTGGGATTGTCTGAACTCTTATCATCTTATCTTATTGATTCCAGATAAATCAGATGATGATGTACCTGCCTTCTACATACTATTAAAATGGGGCCAACAGAGTTGAAAGGTAACTGCATTTTGAGTTGGTAACTAGCATTCCACAGACACCCTTAATGTCAGGTGGAATCTGATACTGAGAAAATGATTCAAATTCAACATTGAAGCAAAATAACTCAGATCTAATCAGTATGATTGTTCAGTACAGTATATTTAAATTTTTATTGGAAAATGGCCATATGAGCTATAATTAACTTGTTTACAATGGCATCCAACAGCAAATTTCAGTCACATGAAAACACAGAATACACATTTCAAACTCTACACCTCATACACATACACAGGGCTTCTTCAGATAGTGGAACAGCTCATGTTTTAATTGACGATGGGAAGTCTCTGATCGAAGTCCCATCGGCAATGCATTCCAATCTGAAACTGCAGCAAAAGCAAAAGATTTCCTTCCAGTACCACTTTTTACCATCGGTATTATAAAATATTGAACTGTATGTTTGCTTGTAAAACTACACAATCCACCTATTGCCATAGCTCAAAAATATTTTTTGCCTTTAAATTAAAATAGTATTTATAATTGTTTAATGTGGACACCTCCTTCACAGTCAGACACCTACTGACAGCACTGGAACAGAGGTCTCTTGTAGATAAAATGAAAAAAAATCTCACCTGGATTGACTTGAGTTCTTGCAGCGCCTAACAGATACAGCAGCATCAACAGAATGAAGTGCATCCTGGGAAAGTATTTCATCTCAGAAAGAGAAAGAAGTTCCATTCCTAAAATATAAAAGTAAAATAAATAAATACATGAATAAATATGTATTTACCTGACCTGTTACATTCTTTTTATAGATGATTTTGGCTTATTATCCTAACATTCCAAAAGAACCAAATATACCAGCATTTTTGCTAATTAGGTTAGTATAACCCAAAGATATTCCAGTCTTTCTAGTACTGCAGCAGACACCAATCTATCCGGTAAAGCCTGCTACATTGGCTATTAATGTTTACATGTATACTGTCTGTACTAGTGGCTTGAATAGGAGCCCTCTCCCCTAACTCTTTGTACATCCAGCAAGCTATGACAGGGATGGAAATAAGATTCCTATTGCACAAAAGACCAAGTAGCAACTAATCAGAGAAAAACTCCATACACTTATCGAGTCCACAGGTAAACCAGGCCTGGCTGAGTCTAAGAATGATATATATACTGTATATATTTTTTTAAGTAATTGAACGACACAGTTTGAGAAGCTTTTAAATGATTAAAAAAGACTGAGCATCAACAGGAGTGGCTTGACATCTTGGTTTACTGCTAGTCAGACATTACCTCAGCCCATGTGAACAACACACCACCGGGTACAACTGCTTAGCTATAAACCGTCACTGCAGTATGCTATAGTAAATGTAAAGTGGATTGCAGTGATACTAAATCATGGTAAGAGACAAGCAAAAAAATCAATAAGCAATGCAGACTTACAGTTCTAAGGTAGGGTGGCCTACAGCTTTTTGAAAGTTATAACAAGGAGTAATTTATTCTCACTACCTTATATTCTTGCTACCTTGGCATTCAACTTTTAGCATCACCCCATTAGTGTTTGAGCTCATGTAATAATAGAGCAAGGGATTAAGTCCCAGCAGGACAGCTGTGTTTGACGTTATGTACACAAAGTACAATACAATGAAAAAGGGTTTAATGTTCTGCTAGTTTCTGCCCAGATAGTGGTTAGTGCAGCATGCTCTAGGCTGCCTGTTATAAGCTCAACAGGCTGAAAAACAAAAGCAGACAGAAAATATTAAGTTAACCAGGTCTGCTTTGGTAACTGAGGCACAGACAGTATACTGGAAATAGGTAATAAAGTCATGCAGTTACCCACTTTTATAACAGAACTGGACTGGACAACCCAAAAACTCATATAGCTTGCCTGAAGCAATGCAGTGAGTCAAGGGCTCAGATGGAATTCAAACAAAGAAGTCCTCTGTCTTTTAATCCTCTGTGTAACAGGGTGAGGAGCCCTGTAGATTTATTTGTTTATTTATTTTTAGAATGGGGTCTCCCCCTCTACCCCTGTGCAGGTTATTGTTTTGTATTTGTTTGTTTTATGATTTATTGTTTTTAGATATGATGGCGAAGCACCGTGTGTTTTGTTGTTATTTATTTAAATGTGTTCTGGCAGAGGCAAGGTTAGCAGTTCGTCCCCTGCCAGTAATTAAAAACCTTGTGCAGAAGGTGACCATCTCCCGAGTTTAATTAGTTGTGTAACTGTTGCTAATCGGGGTGGGTGTTCAAGAGGAGGAACAAAAGCGAGCAAGGAGCGAGAGAGAAATAAAAAAAAAACAGAAGTAATCTAGGATCAGTGAAGGCTACTGCCCAGCCTGATCATATAATTTTGTGTTCGTGATTTGGTTTTGTTTACATCTTTTGTTTCACTCTGTGAGCAGTGTTTTTGTTTAGCCTTTTATTTTATTTTTGTGTTAAAAATAAACGGCGCCGCAGCGTCTTTTCCCCCTGCAGTACTGCCTTTGTTTTTTCTGTTCCTGCATCTGGCCTGACGTCACCACTTGACCATCCTGTCACATGTGGTGTCCAGCGTGGGATCGCAGCGCCTCTGGGATGCAGGCCAGAAAAGGATACTGCAGTTTTTTTTCCATTTACTTGTGGAGTTAGGAAAAAGAGGATGGGAAAGAGGAAGAGAAGCAAGAAGCAGCACGAGCGGCAGCAGCCAGATCAGCTGGGCAAAAGGTGGTAGTCCCGGGTTCCAGTCCATTTGGACCCCCGGACTGGACAGCTGAGCAGGAGCAGTGGAGGAAGGAGGGGGCTCCTATGTGCGGTGCCTGTGGTGAGTTTGGGCACGTCCGGGAGCATTTATTTAATTATTTAGTATTATGGACCCTTTTTTGCCAATCAAATTTTGAGTTCTCAGCTTTATACATTACTATACTGCCTACACATCTCACAAAGAAATTGGAATCCCACCTGCCTATCAGACAGCAATGTTCTGACAGAGATGTATATGTCGGCTGCAAAGCACTGATGCCTGCATTCTTCTGCTCCTTTCGTTCTTTGGTGCTGCCATTTTAAGAACCAGCCTTTGTTATTTATAGACAATTAGATCATAGCATATATTTGCTAAAACATTGCAGCTGGATAGCGAGAGAAACAGTTTTATGTTTCTTGTTTTTATCCACAGCCATGTAGAACTTACTGGACCTCGTTGATATATAAGCATGTACTGGCACCGTGTGCAATCTGCTTTCGATAAAGTATTGATTTCACTCCTGGACTTTTTAAAGATACGCTAATGAAGAATTAGGAAAGCAACGTGACATCAAGCTGATTCCTCTGCCAGGGAGATGAGGTCCAAATCTCTGCAACTGCTCGTGAAAACCAGCCTGGCTCTTTTGCTGCTCGGTTATTATTATTACTATTTGTTAGACGCCTTTATCCAAGGCGACTTACAGAGACTAGGGTGTGTGAACTACGCATCAGCTTCAGAGTCACTTACAACTACGTCTCACCCGAAAGACGGAGCACAAGGAGGTTAAGTGACTTGCTCAGGGTCACACAATGAGTCAGTGGCTGAGCCGGGATTTGAACCAGGGACCTTCTGGTTACAAGCCCGTTTCTTTAACCACTGGACCACACAGCCTCAGAGATTGAGTTGCTGATTCTTGCCCAGTCGTCACCCTGTGCCATGACTCAGATTCTCATAGATGTATTAAACACTTCATCTTTTAAAATCAGACTAGACCAATATTAACATGAATAAATCCTTTGGATGAGACGGAAAACCGAGGTCCTATTGTGTTTACTCTGCAGCAGCAGTTGTTGATGCATAGTTCACTCCCTAGTCTCTGGAAATCGCTTTGGCTAAAAGCATCTGCTAAATGATCAATTAATAATAAATGGTTAACCGTAAGAAATAACTATTCATCTGTATAATTTTTATTATACATCAACAGAGTATGTTAATAAACAAGAGTAAACTGCGATGCAAATCATGCATTATAGAAGGCGTTAAAGATGTTTTAAGCTGGAGCTGAACCTTGTGTTTGGCGAAACCAGGTGCCAGTGAAGTTAACAAAAGTATAAATATACAGCTACGGTAATGAAAAGACTGCATCTGGTAAAAGGACTGGCTAAAGAAGCTTTTTAAAATAGGTATTTCACTGAAAGTTAAAACTACAATAAGCATTTATCAGTAACCTTAAAATGATGGTTTCTCCTTAATATAGGGATTCATTATATCCGGTTATGTATATGAATCGTGGAATCATATACAGTATATTTTAACATTCTTTTGCAAATTCTTTTTTCAAAAGTTTGTTATTTTTATTTTCAATAAACAAACTTTGTATGTGGGGTTTAAATTACGGCTGAAGTAAAGAGGAAATGGACTGGTTTTTTAAAAAGATATTGAGCTGTGCTTTCACACAGCCATCACTGTGCAAGCTGTACTGTTCCTTTTCCATAGTTTATATAATTACTACTTCTTGGCTTGGATGCAGCTCAGAATGAAGTGGTTTCCAATCACTCTATTGTTTCGGAATGAGAGACGAGTCTGCTCTCCCACAGCAGACACTCTGTTCTTTATCTGAGGAAAGGCAAACTCAGCACAATACTATCCAGCCTCTAGTATCTAGCTGGTGGAAGTCCATGTTTATTTAACAAATATATATTCCACTTATTTTTATCCAGCTGCAAAATAGAAAACAACTTCTGTGACCTCACTCAAACAAGATAGCTACTGAGGGAGAGGGACACAAACAGTAGACTTGTGAATAAAACAAAACAACATACAACTTCAAATAATAGTTAATTACAGGATTGTTCATTAAATGTTGTGTTGTGAGGTTGGCTGTAATACGCACTGCTGTTGTTGCTAACTCTGTGCTTGCCGCCTCAACTCTCTCTATGCCAGCCTTCTCCTCGTTTGAGCATCTCACTATCAAGCTCCCCTCTCCCATGTCCCTCAACCTTGCTGTTATCTATCGTCCACAAAAGAATAACTCTGTTATTCTTTTATTGCTGAGTTCTCGCAATTCCTCTCACTAATCTGCACTTCAACTGACAAAATTCTACAGTATGTCGATTTGCCGCCTTCCCCTCTAGTGACTGACTTTGTCATGCTCCTGGACTGTCTCGGTCTCTCTCAATCTGCCAACGTTCCCACTCACACCTGTGGACACACTCTGGATCTGCTCATCACCAGGGGTCTTGATATCTCCAATCTCTCAGTTTCAGAGATCTCTCTCTCTGACCATTTCTTAATTGCTGCCAATATTAATCTTCCCGCACCTTCAGCTACGACTCATGTTGTTATTTCCTTCCGTCCCAAAAATCTGCTAAACCCTATAATACTCTCAGAATGGATCTCTTCTTCCCCTCTGGACTGGTACTCTTCCGTCTTCGGTCGATGCTGCGGTGTCCCTCTACAACACCACCCTTACTCAGATCATCGACACAGCTGCCCCGCTTACAACCAGAACAGTGAAGAAACATCACAACTGTCCATGTTATCCCCTCGAACTTCAACTGCTTGCCGCAAGTCTGAGCGCAAATGGAGGTCGTCTGGACTAACAGTTCACAGACAGATTTGGACCGATCACCTCAGTAGCTACAGGCGTGCGCTCGCTGCTGCCAGGGTGAAGTACTTCTCAGAAATCATATCTATGGGACATGGTAAACCAAATATTCTCTTCAAAACCATTGATCAAATCCTGCATCCAGCCATCAATCCTCCTCTCTTACCTGCCATGATTTCTCCTCTTTCTTTCAGAACAAAATCGACACCATTTATTCTACACTCTCCTGCCACAAACCCAGTATAGTACTTGACCACCTTGACTACCCTCCTATTGCCCCTCGTACTCTCTCTTCCTTCTCTCCTCTCTCCATTACTGATGTCTCCAGCCTACTGTTGAAATCAACTACTGCCACGTGCCCCTTGGACCCCTGGCCAACAAATCTCATCCGTCTCTGTGCTTTTGACCTTGCTCCTTCCATTATGCACACACCCAACCTGTCCCTGGTTTCAGGCCTGGTTCCTGCTGCTCTCAAGATTGCCTGAGTAGAGCCAGTGCTCAAAAAACCCTCCCTTGACTTGGCTGTCTTATCTAACTTCTGTCCCATATCCAATCTTCCTTTTCTCTACAAAACTCTTGAAAGGGCTGTAGCCAGCCAGCTGATAAAACATCTCACAGATAATAATCTGCTTGAATCTCTGCAGTCTGGCTTCCAGCCGCATCACAGTACTGAAACTGCTCTGGATTGTAAATGATCTTCTGATTATGCTGATACTGCTGGTCCTCTGTCCTTGTCCTCTTTGACCAGTCTGTTTTCTATGATGGAAGCAGTGCTGATGCAAACCCAGTCACTTGCGGTGTCCCTCAAGGGTCTGTTCTTGGGCCTCTTCTCTTCAACATCTACATTATTCTCGTGGGTCACCTCATCTGCCAACATAGCCTCATGTTTCACTCCTATGCAGATGACACCCAGCTCTACCTAAAACTAGACCTTGGATGTCCCTCTACCGTGGACCGGCTTTCAGCTTGCATCCAAGACATTGAGGCCTGGATGTCTGCCAATTTTCTTCAGCTCAACGCTAACAAATCTGAACCTCTTCTAGTAGGATCGAAAACTCAACTAAAAAATCTCAATATTGCTTCCTTGAACCTTGGAAACTGTCTGTTGCTGCCTTCCCCCACTGTATGAAGCCTTGGTGTGCTTCTGGATAGTAACCTCTCCTTTGATAGCCAAATCTCCTCTGTAGTCAAATCCTCCTTCTACCACCTCCGAAACATCTCAAAGGTCCGTCCCTACCTTTCCCTCCCGGATGCAGAGATACTCTGTCATGCATTCATCTCCTCTCGACTCGACTACTGCAACTCTCTCTATGGTGGTCTTCTGTCACGTGCCATAAACTAATGCAACTGGTTCAAAATGCCGCTGCTAGGACCCTTACCAGATGTAAAAAACATGATCACATTACCCCCTGTCTTGCCCAGTTGCACTAGCTACCTGTAAAGTTCAGGATTACTTTCAAAATTCTCCTGCTTGCCTACAAGGCCCTTCAACACACAGATCCAGAGTATCTCTCTAACCTTCTAACCCGCTATGTCCCTGCACGCAAGCTGAGGTCCTCTGACTCAGGCTTGCTTGCAAAAGTGCACCACACTCGGAGAGTGCTCTTTTAGCTTCATGGCTCTGACTCTTTCTGCAACTCTCTCCCAGCTTTAGTGCATGCAGCTCCCACAGTCACTCCCTTCAAATCAGAAAGGGTGTGGAGCTCTCTTGCTTTCAATGCTTTTTAAGCCTGATATCTGTTATTACCTGTTGTCTAAATTGTTATTTCAGGTTTTTCACTCCATCTTATTCATATGATTCTGTATGACACATGCATCCACAATGTTTAGAATTCACATCGTAGCCTTATATTTAATGTAATATGCCTGTATTTAATGTATTTGCATTGTTTTTTACTGTTTGTATTTAATGTACTATGCCCTGTATTTCACTGTATTTATTATTATTATTTATTTCTTAGCAGACGCCCTTATCCAGGGCGACTTACAATTGTTACAAGATATCACATTATTTTTACATACAATTACATTATTTTTACACATTATTTTTATATAAAATTGCACATTTATACAGTTGGGTTTTTACTGGAGCAATCTAGGTAAAGTACCTTGCTCAAGGGTATAGCAGCAGTGTCCCCAACCAGGGAGTGAACCCACGACCCTACGGTCAAGAGTCCAGAACCCTAACCACCACTCCACACTGCTGCCCTATTTAATGTGTTATGCATTGTTCCTCACTATCTTGTAAAGTGCTTTGTGATGGTGGTCCACTATGAAAAGGCGCTATATAAAATAAAGATTGATTGATTGATTGATTGATTTCAAAGGGGGATAGCCCTGCATGTGAGGGGCTATTGGGTTCACGTATATTATACTGGCAATTATACTTGGCAATTTTACTGGGTTTTAAATCGATTTTAACAGATGAATATATCATTATTGAATAACTTTAAAATGTGTTGCAACTGGAAGTTGCAATCCTAATTGGGTAATACTTATATATATATATATATATATATATATATAATTAGGGCTGTCAAGCGATTAAAAAAATTAATCGAGATTAATCTTAGTTAATCTCGGTTTTAATCACATATTAAATTGATACAATTACTATATCCATCTAATTTAAATTTGTTTTATTACTGATGCTATTATTATTATTTACCTTAACTGTAAATAATCCTTTAAAATGTATTTATTTATTTAACCAGGAAATGTACCCATTGAGACAGTCACCAAAATTTGCTAGGGGCAATAATTTAGAAATTACATATACAACTGTGACAGAGATCGAATGATTCTTGGTGTTAGATCTCCCTCCCGACCTGCGAGGGTGCTGTGTAAAGGGAACAGAGTACCTTGGACTGGATGGCCTGACAGTTCATTCCCAGGGTTAAGCGGAAGTCGACCTTGTGGAAAGGGTGTGGAGCTACGGGACACTAAATCATCGACCTAGAAGGGAAACGATGTGGCATCCGCGGATTGGAGGAGCGGTTGCACTCGTTAACCAAGGGGTCAAGGTTGACGGTATTTAAGGGGACGTAGAGATGTGATCTGTTCCTTTGTGAATTGTTAAATTACGTAACCAAAAGGAGAACCTGTGCTGTAAAATTGTGAGTGTTTTGTTTGTTTATTGTAGTGTGTTATTATTTAGATGGCTGAAACACGATCCAGGAGCTGTTGCTTAAGGCCAGCACTGGACAACACTTCACTTTGTTTGCACTAAAGAACTGTATTTTCACCATGAGCACTAGAGCACACACTGTGGACTGGTGTTTGTGTTTGCCATCAGGCATTTTGATTATAAAAATAAAGCATTATTGCACCTGGATATCCTTGTCTGTTCATTGATCACTGCTGCATTACCTTCAACTGCACACAGTTAACCACTTTGCCACAACAACCAACACAATAAAACCTGTGGTTCAAGCTTGATCCGCAGCATACAGAGCTCAGAAAACACAATAAATTGAATATCTTTTTTGAAATGTGATTGTGGACTGAAATAATTTTTTTTTTTTAAAGAAGTCAGGAGGCTGGTTAAAGAAAAGGGCTTGTAACCAGGAGGTCCCTGGTTCAAATCCCACCTCAGCCACTGACTCATTGTGTGACCCTGAGCAAGTCACTTAACCTCCTTGTGCTCCGTCTTTCGGGTGAGATGTAATTGTAAGTGACTCTGCAGCTGATGCATAGTTCACACACTCTAGTCTCTGTGAGTCGCCTTGGATAAAGGTGTCTGCTAAATAAACAAATATGTTGCCACAGCACTTCTAGGAAATGAACTGTTATTGTGAAGCGAACGTAAAAAAACTTTGTCAACGCATCCAAAAACTGCAAACTAACAAGAAAAATGGGTAGGCTTTACATATTACGCGCAAAAAAAAAAGTCTTATATTATCGTACTTAGCTTGATTCATGGGCTTGCAGCTATCCTGAATATCTGTCTGCTACTGTATTCTAAGAACTCAGGTGAGTTTAGGACCAGTCACGCTCTCCAGCAATGCAAATAAAGAGAACAACTGTGAACTAGTTAATAGGAGGAAATGACCAAGACCCAAACATCCTCTTTTCAGATTTAAAACATATGGGTTTAAGAACATATCAAACTAATACTAGCTTGATTGAATCAACCCAAGCACCAAATACACTTAAATAGGTAACAAGCATGTAACTATTAATGCACCCTTTTTTTGAAATTCCGTCAATAACAATGTAATTACATATGAACTAACATATAATTTCCTACTAAATCATTTAATTGGACTTTAATTAATATAAAGTAAACATCAACTAATGATGCCTATCCTGTGTTTGTTTGGGTTTTAATAGGAACACATATGAAAGATGTCATTACTGGTAATTAATGTTTTCTTTACATGAATTTAATTGTAATTATAAAGTGTAAATACACTATTATTAATGACTTGGATTACATTTTCAAGAATTAAGCCACTAGTGAAAATAGGTAAGCACATTGCACCAATCTAACTATCCAGCAAGGTGCTTTTAAAATGTAATGTATTAATCAATACACCTAGGATTGGTTTTAGGATCCATTCTGGCTTTCTTTGCAAACTAATTTAGTTATTTGGGCAATCTATAATATTTTGTTAGCTAAGCCAGGTCCATCAAAGGTTTAAGAGGTTATAAAAACAAGTCTTTAAAAAAATGAAAACTTTGTTTTTGGTGAAATAATGAAACCAGAAAGTTGGTAACAATGGCACTAGTCTAATTAAAATATAGAGCTGTGTGAGTTATGTGTCTTCAGCAGGAAGGCCACAAGCTGCCTAGTGGTGTTTTGAAAGATGAAGCATTTTTTTGGGGAAGCTTTTCATGCCTGGGAACATCTGCATGCGTGGACATGGGAGGAAGTTATTTTTCGATGACATTGCTTTTGCTATTGTAACATCACTGCTCTCCTACTGCTGAATCTCCTGCTGGTTCCACTTCTTGGAATAAAGGTTGAAATGCTTCTCGTAAATTGCTATTCTACAGCCTTGTGTTTAGAGGCCAAAAGTGCAGAGCTCAGTATATTTATATTTGAACAAATTCAAGTCATCTTTTTAAAAGGTACTGTATAATCGGCCCTCTGTTTTCTTTTCAGTGAGCAATTCGAGACGCCATTAGATCCTACCTGTTAGATATCTGGTGCAACTTGGAATTTAGTAACATGTGGCATCTGCCAGTGAACTTGGCATGTAACAACACCGTAACAAAATTGACTCAGATATGATTAAAAAAAAGAATCTCTTACAAAGCACTTTCACTAATAATGTACTGCACTTTTGCCAGCTTGACTTGGCATGTTGAATCTGTTCTGGGCATTAAAAAAAGATTATTACAGTATGTCGGTAACAGCAGACTTGCACACATACTTATAAAAATAAAGGTAGCAAATAGGGCTTATGGGCTAGAATAGACTTCATCCATAACTTCAAAAACACTCAATCATAGATTATAAGGAAACTGAAGTGTAGTCAGATTTGAATACCCTGTAATGATTACTGGGATAGCTGGTTACTGAAGAATCAAACAGGTGAGTTATCTTTAACCAAAGAAGCTATGCATATTTATACAGCTGGCATGTGCTTTTTACTATGGTACTGAGATATCTGCTGATTCTTATTGTTGTTAATCATCTTAAAATCAGCTTTTATACTTCATTTTTAAGCAAATTATCACTTCCAAAAAAGCACCTTATTAGTAATCAGGAGGCCTAGTCTTCTAGCAACACATTTAATTCTAGATTCTTTCACAGGTGGTATCACTTCAGTGGTTTTCCTGCCACTGTTCAGTACAATATAAAACTGCAGTACAAACGTAACTTGAACAGTCTGATACCACTGGAAGCATTTAAAAGAATACTAGACCTCAATACGAGCTGTCAGGACGCTTCACTCACTGCACGATGAACCCCAGAGCTGAAGGTTCCACCACTCTAGCAGTTTCTGAAAAAACAAGGAAGTCAGGCTCACATGTGGACAACAACTTTTTTCCAGAAAAATCTAAACCAATGTGTTTAATAAAAATGAAAATGCTTCACAGTTCTTTGGACGGGTTATTTACTGGATTACATACAACCGTTACTGCCAGGGAACTGAAAATTGTAATTAGAAGCACATTTCAGTTCAGACAATGCATGGGAAAAAAGTACCCGTTACTGTATGCAGGCTCTGCTCTGAGCTGGAGTATCAACAAGGATAGCAGTGGCACACGTATATACCAACAGGGCACACAGTACTGCATGCTAATGCTGAAATGCCTATGGCGGACAAAGATGTCAAAAAGTGCAAACTTATAATTGAATATAGGGGTGAATATCTGAAAACATGGTCATACAAAATGCAAACAAAAGTATAGAGGTCCTGTATGATGATTAATTGTGGTACAGCCTTGTGTTCTTCAAACTGCAGTCATTTAAAGATCAGAAAACATAAACACACACCCACTGCCACAGTGGAGAGGGAGACCATGCTATTGTTGCACTGTCCCTTGTGTAACACACAAGCAGAAACAGTACTGAGAAAAGAAGCTTGGTTTGTGCAAATAGTAATTTACAAGGGACTGCAATCTAAAGTTATATCACTGTTGATGGAGAGCTTTGGAGTATCAGAGAAAACTAAATTTAAATGTTGTTTTCTTTTGAATATGACATTGATATATCCAAATTGTGATGTATTTGTACAAGAAGCCTATTTACCAGATGTTGGTCTCCCATACCTAAAGACGTTTGGGATGGAAAGAACATATGATATTTAATATAGACTTATTTCCAAATGCAAAAATGTATAATTATTGTTACTCAATTTACTGCAACAGACTCCTATAGTATCCCACGCTTCGACCTTTCATTCTGTTTACTCTCGTATACACACAGTATGTAGCAATTACTCACATACCTTTAAAATGTGGAAAACTGTCCTCAAAGTTATTTCCAAAGCAAACAGAGCTGTATAAACTCATCTCATAGCGATACAGATAGTCCTGTAAGTGTCAATGCATTCCAGAGGCCTGCGCTTTACAAACAGCAGACAGGAGACAGCTCCAGAGAGCCACACGCTCCTTTTCTATTTTTATACAGAACATTAACATAATGTATGTATTCAACTTTCATATGTGTCCAATAAAACCACTGGAGTCATTATGTAGGCAGTGCGTGCCTCAGACCTGAAAGCCTTCATTATGTATTCGACTGGCAGCAGAACTGGGGCTGGCTGATGCTCCTGTACTTGAAAAGTGATGTGTCACTGAAATAGAGCCTCACAAACCAGTGAAAGAGCCCTTTCAAAACAGAAACTCTGGGAGGGAATATACAGTACAAAGTGAATTTACTTCATATCAATGTGATCAGTAAGGCTCTGACCGAGCTGCAATAACACTGTGAGGTAAATATTACAGAGTAACTAGGACTTGAATTGAGGGTTAAGGTATATCAATTCTGCAGTTTAAGATGAAAGTGAACCCCAATATTATTTTATTTTCATATCCTGTCTACTAGCTGCAGTCTATGACAGCTCCCTTTAAAGTGCTCATATGCGCATGGTACTACAGTAATTCATATTCCAAAAAGTTTAAAATTAACAAGACTTTTTAACGATTGAAATATGTTTTATGATATCTCACAGCCTTTTAATTAAATGAAAACCTAGATTTTTTTTTTCATAACATCTGGACTCCAGTTGTGATATTACTAATGCGTTTATATCATAAGCCAATATATTGAAATGCAATTACCACCTCTTCAACACGCACACATTTTAAAGTGTTGATATTTTAAAACTGTTGACAATGCAGAAATATTGAAATACATTTAATACCATGCATTCTGTATCTACTAGGCGCCTATGGGCATTTATAAACATAGGTGCAACAATTGACAAATCATCACCCAAATACAATACAAGAAGCCACCCATTGTTCATCTGTTTCCAGACAAAGAAACCGAGCATTACAGTTTCATGGAGCACCTGCCGGGACTATAGTGTAGTACAGAGAAGGCAGAAAGGAGGTGTTAGTGCGACAGTAATGGCCGAATGGACCCGACTTTAGAGAAGTGGACTGCGGCCCGAACTTCTGAACAGACTGCGGTCTGGACAGAAAAGAGATCCCACACCAGAGAGCCATCCTCTGCAGTGGAGAGGGCTTGGTCTTGAAGGCTGCGGCCCCAGGGATCTGAAAAACATAAGAAACACTCTGCTGCGACAGAGCCGCCTCGCGGGGCGAGAATCGGTCTCGCGGAGACCTGAAAGGAAGGAACAGTAAAAGGGGTTCCCTGACCAATGTGGTGCTGCCCTCAAATTACCAAAATTTACTAGGGGCAATAATTTGGAAATTACAAATACAACCAACATAATAAAACGTGCGGTTCAAGCTTGATCAGCAGCATACAGGGACCAGAAAACAGAGATCTATTTTTAAATGAGATTGTGGACTGAAATAAATTAGATTGAAATCAGCCAACCCTGGATAAATTTACTCTTGGCATTCACATAGGCGCAGATTTGGATGGGCCTGTGTGCTAACTGGGTACGCCCCTGGCTCACTCTTAAAAAAAAAAAATATATATACGTATATAAATAAATAAAAAAAGTCTTATATTATCATACAGCTTGATTCATGGGCTTGCAGCGATCCTGAATTTCTGTCGAAACTGGTGGGTTTAATTTCTTGGTGTATTGTTACTGCCTGTAGCAGAAGAGTTGCTACATTCTGAGAAGTGAAGACCTGTTCAGCACGCAACAGACTAGATGCACTGGTGTGTGATAATGTGTGTGGTACTGGAACTCGCTTTGACAGTATACAAGTAAGCGTCTTTCTGTCCAGTGAGCCGTCAGAACGATTTAAAAAAACAAATAACCCTTCCATTCATTTTTAGTGCTTTGCTCCATTACGCGGTTCAGTGACTAGCTTTTTATTTAAACAATAACCGCACTCAGACACTGAATCCAATGTTGCCAGGGTAGGTGTTATGCAGATTTCTGTATCCCCGCATGACTCCAAGTCTGTGCAGATGCTGTTTGGATGCACGATATTCCTGTGCCCGAGTCCTCTTTTTTTTTTTTTTTAATGTAGTCGTTGCCAATTATTTTTATTATTTTCTCCCCAATTTGAAATGGCCAATTAATTTTTAAGCACAGCTCACCGCAACCACCCCTGCGCTGACTCGGGAGGGCGAAGACGAACACACACTGTCCTCTGAAGCGTGTGCCGTCAGCCGACCGCTTTTTTTCACACTGCGGACTCACCATGCAGCCGCCCAAGAGCTACAGCGTCGGAGGACAACGCAGCTCTCGGGCAGTTTACAGGCAAGCCCGCAGGCACCCGGCCAGACTACAGGGGTCGCTGGTGCGGCCAATGGTGCGCCGCCCCCTGGGAGCTCCCGTCCACGGTCGGCTGTGGAATAGCCTGGACTCGAACTCGTGACGTCCAGACTATAGAGCGCATCCACCATTCCACGTGGAGCGCCTTTACTGGATGCGCCACTCGGGAGCCCCCCTAAACTAATTCTGCACATTTAACATCACTGATTTTCTACAGTACGCTCAGCCTCCTCCGTTGATCAATACACGAAACCCTTGATTAAAAGTAACGTTATAAAACTGTATTTTTCTTTTTAAACAAATTTTAATTTTATTACATGCACATACTGTCCAGAAACATCAAGCATTCACGTATCTTGATCTACGCAGTCGTCAAATCATGCGGGGATACAGAATTCTATGGGATACAGAAATTTTTAAAGTGGATCCCTTGTATACAGACCTTCAGCATTGAAAGTGTTAACAGAACAGAATTACTGTTACTTTTCTTTTATCCTCAAAGCATTTGCATACATACACAATTCATACAGTGGTGTCTTCAGGAAAAATATTGACTTGAGTTAGTGTCTGTTTTACGGTTTCACTGAAATGGCCGCCATTTCTTAGAAAGGCATTCGTTCAAAAAAACGTATTCTTAATATTACTGGAATGCATATATCCTTCAGAGACATTGTCCTGAATTAAATCAAGGATTATGGTTCTGCCAGAAGTACCAAACATCAAAAATGAGGATACCTGCTTACAATTTTTTTATGCAGTCTGTATAAAATGCCAAACGACCTCAGTTATCTTTAGCACACTTGCTTTGTTATTTATTCATTTTTCAAAAGACGCAAAAGGAATAGAGCTGCCATATTTAAAATATAACCACAGGGTTAGTAATAATTATGTTTGCATTTTACATTTAATCCAGGTAAGGGACTCAGGCTACAAACTTACAAACAGTCTGGCATTATCCTCGCAATTACCGTTTGTGCATTTTGTATTATTATTTTGGAACAAATAAGGAGCTGGACACCTGTCTCATATTATTTATTTACTGCATTTATTTTATTAATACGTAATGTAATTTTTCGAATAAGGCTGCCAAACTCTGACACTGCAATAAACTGAGCTGAGAGGAACAGTTACTAAGGAGACCAGGGCTTTATACCCTTTCTCCATTTAACTAAACTTTGATATGATTTTTAAATGTTAAACTACAGTTAGATACATTCTTACAGAAAAGTTACAGTACAATTGGAATACCATTATAATATTAGTGTACCATGAAACAAGGTCATTAGCTCACCAAAGGCGTTCCAGAATACACACAGTATGGTACAAGTTCAGCTGATACAATAGACAATTCAGTGGTTAATCAGTGTGTATTAGTTCATGCCACTGTGATACCATTAACCCTAACACAATTGTTTCTGGTCTTATATCAGGGTTTCTTTTTTATTTAAAACTTTCTTTTTTTCCAAAAAATAAAATAAAATAAAGAACATGACAAAAAGCTGACAAAGGAAATATGCAGAAATTATTTATTTGTGTCAGTATGCAAACAAAACTTGAATAGTGACAATTAACACCGACATGCTTGAGTGAAAAAATTACACAGGGTACCCTAATTGTGCAAAAAGCGGTCTATTCATTTTTTATATGCCCTTAAACAACCCTAAATTGCACCCTCGTAAAACTCAACTAAAGTACAGTTCCTGTAGTGCATTCCTGTGCAATTGTAACAGTAAGACCTCAGATTTAGTATGGATGATAAGCTATAAAACAAAGGGGTGCTCCAATTAAAACAGAACACAATGCAGAACGTGTTTAATAAGGCTTAGGCTTGGCAGTGCTTCTCACATTAATATGCCCTTGCCATGAGAACATGTGGTTCCCATTGTGGGGTTTACTGCCTGAGGGGACAGCATAGCATCTTAGATAGTTTGCTTTTATGGGAGAGCATGAAAACTGAATAAAATAATGTTTCTATTTAAATTAAACCCAAGCTATGCCACGTAAGGCTGCCAATAACATTTTCTAGCATGGTTAAGGTTAGCACTCATAAAGTGTTCATAAGTAGAGCACTGTTGCACTAAATAACAATAAAGGATGTCTGGGTAAGTTTTATAGGAACCATGAATTTTTTTATGTATTTTGCACAAAAACAAACATGGATACAAGAAGCATTGCAGGTCCTATTATTCCAAAATAGTATGGTATACTGTTCTTAATTACAATTTCCCTGCAAAATGCTGTGTCTAATGTGTTCCACTCCTTCAAGAGCATTGGCAACTTGACATTCTTAGAGAGTGATTTATTTATTTACCCTTGCTGAGGCCCTGCACCTGAAAACAATGTGTCTTGTGTATTCACTTAACATGTGTTTTTTTAAACATTGTTGGTGTTACCATGTGTGCACCATTGGAGCAAACCCTGACTAGTGCTGCCATTGCTGGCACCCTAGTGACAGCCACCCGCAACTGCAACAAAGATTGTATTGCCTGTGTGGCAGTTTTGATTACATTCCCCCTGTCTCTCTCAGTCCTTCTCAGCAGATCCTCTCTTTCACACTAGCTTTTAGGGGTAAGAGTCTACCAGTACATTCAACCCTAAATGACAGCTTTGTTACGTAGCCTTTGGATACATCTGATACTTCAGTTCAATGCTAAAACATAGCACAACTGTACTGAATAACTAAATAGACATTAGGACATTTATTTGACAAACTTATTTTAATTTCATTCTTCATACACATTAGTGACAATAGTGAATTCAGATTCCGAACATCCTCTGAAACACAACTCTGTAGTTTTAATTTGATTTGAAATTCATTCCAGTCATAAACAGCCACAAACTGAAATGAATTACACCCAAAAACAATTGCTTATTAAGTAATTGTTAAATATTTTTACCAGGTTATTTTTTTTTACTTCTTCTGTACATTTAAGGCAATATTATTTGAATCTCATGTTTTCACTGATCTTTAGGCTTTATACCCCACTCTGAAGTTTTGATCAGTGTTTGTTGGATTTAGAAAGTAAACTGGGTTTAAATAATAATAGTAATAATAATAAAAACAATAGTGTAAATTAAATAAAGTGGTCCTCATTCACTTAAAATAATACATTAAAATATGGTACTCATGACTGGTGTTGATTGGTCACTCTAAATTGCCCTCTGTGTGAGTGTTGAGTGAGTGTGTGTGTGGTGCCCTGCGATGGACTGGTGTCCCATCCAGGGTGTAGTCTCGCCTTGCACCCTGTGTATGCCAGGTTAGGCTCTGGCTCACCGCGACCCTGTAAAGGAGTAAGCTGTTAATGATAATGGATGGATGGATGGATGACTTGTGTCAAAAAAACATTCAGAACAGTTTTATGAATATCAACCTGGTGTCCCAAGGTTTTAATTTAAAACAGATACTTTCAGCCAATGAGAATCTATACAGGAAGGGAACCTGATCATAACAGAGGTGTTGTCTCGGAAATACTCAAGACAGGTTTCCATTAAATGTCATTTTCAAATAGTATATTAACAGCTCCAGATGTCAAGCCTAGCGGTGGAGAAGGGTTTTGCTTTGTTATACTGTCTTTGATCTATGAATCAAAGCACAACTTGCAAGCATGCTTCTTTGATGGGCAATTTTCCCTGATGGGAGGAAAAGCCTTTAATCATCAGTGATGTCATAAAATAACAGGTTTGCCACCTGGGGGGTAACTTTATATCCAGTGTATCACTGAAATTATTCACAGCTGGTTTTAAATGGTACTAATCTTTCAGTCAGGCTGTGGTTATGCACTTGCACCTGCATCAAATGTCTTAAAGTTGGACAGGTGTTTCCCAGAGTTTGCAGTGTTCAATTAAGTACCTAATTAATGACAGCACAAACAATGCTTTCTGCCCAGGTCGTAAAATGAGCAACGGGTTGAAATGTGGAAAACTCCAGATTGCCAAGGTATCACTTAAAGTGCCATTATTTAGAAAAAAGTCCCCTAGTCCCCCATTTAGAAAAAATTGTCCTCTAGCCTGTGGTTATGTGAGTATTATTTAAGCTATTAAAACTGACACTTTGTTATAAAAAGGCTGTAGTGGTGCAACTGGTAAAGCATTGAAGGTACATGATTCATGCCATATAGCATATTGTATGCCCTCCTGTCTTTCTAATTGAAAGTCTAAGGTCATCAGAAACCTCTAATGCCTGAGAAACAGAAAACAGTTCCGATGTTGAGAAATAGATCTTGAGAACAAATGAGTGCAGCTTTTTCAGTGCTCACAAAGTGTTGTGACAGACAGGCTGGTTCTAAACACTACAGCTTATTCTGACTTAATATAGTGAAGACTTCAGAACTGAGCTGCATAATGAGATCCCCACACCTGCATCCAACCGTTTACTGGTAGTGGGACCTCTTTTCTACTTTCTTTCCCCAACTCTCTCCCTCTCTCTTTCTGTAGTTCTTAACTTACCATGCTAGTGTATGTGTTCTTTACAATTTTATCAAAGGAAGTGCAGTTTGTCAAATACTGGTCTAAGTGCAGGCATTTAAAAAACAAACTTTTTTAATCACTATCCAGGTTTCAAAATATTATTATTGTTTAAGACAGGAGACAAATTTTCGAGGAATGACTAACATACTGGAGCAATCATCATTGCAGCAGCAGCCAAGTTTCTAAACCTGGGTGTATTCGGTTGGTCCTGGCACATTCATCTTCATTTTGTTCTGCCTTACAGCCTGTTGGACAGTCTGTTTTTCCAAATAGAAAGTAGGTTTGTGCTTACTGAAGACATGCCGTCAGATTGGTAGTTTATTTGGAATTATATTTCATGTCATGAACATTTGCCAACCTAAAACCACCATGCGAGGGGAGCTGCTATATCCACTGCTACCCAACACACACATTCATTTCTGTCTGAAGGCTCTGATTGGCATCTGAATGGTACAAAACATAGATTAATCTTTAGTGAATTATTATGATGCACATACGAAAATAAATTAGCCAGTGTCAATTGTAAAGGTACAGTCATTTCTGTAAAGCAATTCTATATATGCTGGTTCCTGCTTTATGTGTTCTGTTTGGTTAGTCTTCCCAAAAGGATGATAAACTTAACCCACAGCCTTAAATAAGAACTGGCAAGAAATAAATAACAACCACAATATACAGCACAGCACTACAAAACTAATCACCAAATCTCAACTCCTGAACTTGGTAATGGCATGTTATTTCATTTCTTTAACCACCAAAGGTCAAGAAGGTGGTCTGTTAAATGAATCACGGTTTGACACTGTTGTGTAATTACCTGTTCTTGGTTGAAGTTATGCTGAATGTAATTATCATTACCGACTATTTTTAGCTATCATAATCTGACCGGCTGCAGCTATGTATTGGCCTGTCATAAACGTGATCACAATAAATACTGAATGTGACGCATATTTAAGTATTTTAATGTGTAAACACTTACAACAAACCATTTTCCGACAGTCTGAAATCAATATTGTTAGCTGAACTACTATAGTGTGCTTTGTAGCCAGTTGTATGTTTTCTGTTGCAAAATTCCCCTGGATAAATGATCCAGCTGTGAGCCAAAATCAACAGAATAACACTTAATGGGCCATATTTTCAAACTCTTTCATTTACTCCTATTTTTGAAAAAAGAAAAAATCATGTTAATGTTATAAAATGAGAAACAAAACAACAGTTGAAAAGAACTTGAAATATATTTCTTAGTTCTAGTTTTGGAGAAATTAACAGGTGTAAACACTTCGAAAATATGGCCCAATACATTCATGTGTAAGCATTATGAATTTCTATTTACAACGTATCTTCTTAGTAGTTGACAATCACATTACGATTGAAGTGTCGACTGTATACTGGAGTACTTTTGTTTTTAAACGTTCTAGTGACAAAGTGAATAAAATACAGTAAATTATGACTTGATTAATTTACAGCATACCTTGCAGGAATAAACCATAGCTGCATTCTTTAGATCATTTTGCACCATGGATTGCATCATGCATCTGTTCACGGGTAATCCTCAACATAGGTGCTTGATGCAATCCAGAACGATTCCCTGGAGCCCTAAAAAAATTCAGGTGTGGCTCAAGCTGATTGGGTATAGGTTGATCAAATCAATCCCTAAATTTAGCAGAACAGAATATAATATATGATAACACTCATCAATGTATGCTATTACTTATATGTAAGCAAAGCCATTTATCAGTTTTGAATATCAAGTCCATTATTGGATAAAGGTGAAGTGAGAGTAATTTGAAGATCAATTATTATATGTTATATGTTTAGACTTTAAAATAGTGCCCAAGCAAATACCTTTGCAGGTAGTGGTGTTGTCTGTCCAGTGCTGGGTTTTGTGTAGAAGTGGAAACTTGAATTCTGAAGTTTCATACCACGTATGCCAGCACAATGTAGGTATTTCAATTGCAATTGTTTACGAAGAGCCTGGATCTGTTCTGACTCTTTACCAATCCTCTAGCTGTGTTTGGGTTATACAGAGGAAAATATTATATATTCCGTTTTAGCTGAAATACTCAATGCAGTCTGTCTTAAGTGGGTGTAATTAGAAACAGATTTCTTTCCAGTGTGATTTCCGAAAAACATTTGCGTTGCTAGGGTAAATTACACTACTCAGTCGGTTATTTAGAACAATTTCAAACAATTCCTTACACATGAAATACCTGTACTCCATTTCAACAATAATATCAAAGAATGCTGCCTAGGATTCAATGAACTGACCACTGGCACTTACACAAGACACAGTCAAATCTGAACTAAGAGCCTTCTATTACCAGTCAGAAAACCCTAGAAAGGATATTCTGGTACAGGGCAGGCAATTTTGAAAACAGATCCAAATATGAAGTTCCCTTGCACTCTATATCTTTTAAAATCTGATAACAGTGACTATTCAAGAAGCATTTGCATACATGTAAATGTAGAACTATTATTTTCCATAGTTTATAATAATAATAATAATAATAATAATAATACTACTCATGCACATTATAAGACTGTAATGCCTTTGAGGGATTTTGCTCACATGATAAACCACATGAGTGAAACCTGAAATTGGGTTAAAAAGCAATGCTATTATTACCAGTGCTATTTATTCCCCTTTTATCATTTTGTTTGCATTCATTATCTAATAGATTTTAATTTAGCACACGTGGCCAGATGCTCAAGCATTTTGGAAAGTAACCAAAAACACTAACTTCATACAGTATATCAAAACGGAAAGCCCCGAAAAAAACCGTTAACATTCACCAGTAAATGATGTCACTGTTAGAGAGATGTTTATAATTACACCTACAGTAGCAGTGCTGTACCTGGTCTATGAATAGAAAGGCTTTTCAGTGAGCTGTTCAGTGATGAAATCAAAATAAAAATGTTATTGTATCTCCAAGTTACCTTATGTCTCTCAAATAGCAAAATAGTTAAGTACTGGAACTTATACAGTTATTATTTATTATTAGTATTTATTTTTTAGCAGACGCCCTTATCCAGGGCGACTTACAATTGTTACAAGATATCACATTATTTTTTTACACATTATTTTTACATACAATTACCCATTTATGCAGTTGGGTTTTTACTGGAGCAATCTAGGTAAAGTACCTTGCTCAAGGGTACAGCAGCAGTGTCCCTCACCTGGGATTGAAACCACAACCCTCCGGTCAAGAGTCCAGAGCCCTAACCACTACTTCACACTGCTGCCCCATTTAACCCAGTTAACAGAGATTTCCCCAACCTATAATCAGTCTAGAGTTGTTAATAATCTACTTAAAGTATCTTAAACATTATTTTCTTACACTTTACATAACTTGAAAGCCAAAATGATATAAGATCACATATGCAGGCAATTAAAAGCACCCCTGATCCATGTCTATGGATATTCTTCATATAGTGGTGCTGGTCAGTCTTTCTCTGTTCTAAAGGCTGTCTGGAGACTAGCCTGTCAAATCTAAACTGGAAATAATAAGCCACTGTGGCAGTGTGCCCTGTCCTGTACGTATTTTGTGTTCTATGTTATATGTGGTGTGTTTTATGTTGTCAGTTATATGTAGATATAGTGGTGCATGGGATATAAATGGGTCTGTGTAGCACGTGTGATTTAAAATATGTAGTTGTATTTAGGCACGGGAATTGCACAATCACTTCACGTGCAGATAAAATGTGTATTAATATGTGATCACGGGGAGTGCACAAATTAGTTCACGTGCTGGGATTCAAGTGAATAATTAATTAGTAATTGAATCCCAGCACAGCTGTAGTTGCACGAGTCACTCACTCGGGGTAGGGTGTTCGGTGAGGAGAGAATGAGAGTCGGGAGGTAGAATTAATATTTAATCACAAGAATACCAATTGCTATTTCATGCTGGAAGCACCAGCATGGTGCTTGTTTGTCTGTCTGTTCATTTTGGGCAAAGTGTTGTTTTGTTTTGTGTACAGTGTTTTTCGTTTGTTTAAATCTTTTATTTGTTTGTTTATTAAAACACTGAGCGCCACTGTGTCTCAGTTTCACCCGCAGCTGCTGTGTGTTGTGGATTCATTTTCTAGCCTGACGTCACCCCTAGAGCCAGCCTGTCCGCAGCCATACATCACCCACACATCCAAAGATGTTTTATATGAAAATAATATCTCAAAGTATTTTTAGAAGACTGGTAATCTTCATAAAAACATACCATCTACCAAGGTATGGCAAGTTGAATAAATCGAAAAAAGTGTTGCCTTTTGGTTGACTAACCTTTAAATACCCTTTAGGGAAAAAAAGAAACTCAAAACGAATGTCTTCTTAATTTAAAACACATCAATGAAAACTAGTGATGACATTGCCATTGTTGTTTTTCATACTCTAGCCTGTTTCCTGGAACTCATGGGATTACTACAGGAAACATTCAGTGTCAAATAAAACAATTGAAACTATTGAAACCAGACAAGAAATCAGACGATACAAAAGCATGCTAGAGAACTCAAAGTACATTTACCTCCATAATAAGAAACCAAATATGACAGAAAAGCCTAAAGAAAAGCAACAAAAAAAAATTGTATCGTAATTCCATACATCATGATGGTCAAAGTTTAGCAAATTGCATGCACCCTTGTTGTAGTACCAGTCAAAATGACTAAACAAAGCTAAACAAAGCAATTTAAATGCAATACATAGAACAGAACAATACATGGAAAGAAGTGACTTTGACCTGCAACATTATAGGGCTTTCATTTCAAGAAAGTACCTAATAAAAAGATTTCTTTGTATTACTTTGTTTTCTAAATATGTCACCACATATCTTAACAGTGTCAGCATTAGGAGGTAACTCCAGCTGAATGAATGAATGCTTTCTCTGTTCAATATTCCAGGCTCTGGTGCCATACATTTGTTTTGAAACTGAACTATACAATGTTAGTCTAACAGGCAGTGCTATGTGATGCACTGGCGCTATGGATTTTGACCTCTGTAGGTGAGACAATGTTAAAAGCTCCAGCAAAAGCCTCATAGCTACTGTTAGACACAGTCAATGTACTTGTTCTCCCATATAAAAGTAGGGCCACCCTTAAAATTGTTGGTTTGCTAAAACCTGAGGAGGGTTTCTTGTGTATGGTTGCAGAATCATTTAGAGTACATACAAACATAATAAGAAGGTACAGTAAGGGAGGGGCAAAATATTGTTTGCTGTAAAATGTAATTGTCGTAACCCAACTTCTGTGACATTCATTCACGTTTAATATTACCTCTGGCTTACTCTCCCAATACTTCTTGGAAAGTAGTTTAGGCTCATACAGGATGTGTTATGGTTACAATATCCTTTTATAAAGCCAACTTTTGATTTTTTTTAAAAAATCTATTTATACGGGATAGACTTACCTTTTGAACTAAAGGTTTATTTTGAAAAAGCCATATGAACTCCACTGAATTGTTTTACTTTAAAGTCACTCTGCCCACAGACATATAAACTATTATATACAGTAAGCCCATCGGATCTAGGTAAGTTAACAGGAACCATATCAACCATTTAAATTGTGTGAAGAATAGACTGAGGCTGTGCTGGGCTGTAGATTTGCAAAGGTTATTTTCATGTTGTCATTCAAGCAATAATTCTTAGCCTGTTATGCTGAGCATAAATATGCAGTATAACTGAACTTGCAATAAGAACAATAATTAATACACTAGTTATTACAGCATGGGCTTACTGTGTGCGTCTGTCGTTCACTGCAGATTCTCACAGGTTAGTTATTGATTATGAAACATCTGCACTACATCAATAAAAATCAGCAAAGTTTTTATCCAATTACAAAAGTGCAGGTTAAGATTATTATAAGTCCCATGCTGATTTGGGAAATGGATTATAAAAATAACAATAACTAATACTTTCCAGCTGAGAAAATACCAGTAAACAGTCTAGTGCACTTAGAAACTAACTTGGACAGACAAAAGAAGAGTACGTCATATATATAAAATTTGTAAAGGCAAAACGTGTAGGAGACACTGTAACCTTGTCCAGGCGATCAAATTGCAGCTTAGACAATAACTTTTTATACCTTGGGAAAAGTCACACTCCCATCCCATTTGCTTTCAAGTTGTTAAAACCTGATATACAGGATGTGGTTGTGTTATTAGGTCCCGTCCCCCAACCAAAAAAATTTTTTTTTTAAAAATAAGTAGCCACATTAAGGGGAGACATTATGCAAAGGAGAGTAAACTATGTGTCATTCAGTTAAACATGATGGAACAGTAAGTGTTTAGTGGAGGAGAAGGCTGCTGGAGTGTGTTGTACCTTGGCTTAAGAGACTTTTCAAAGAAACTGGTATAACTGTATTAGAAAAAAAACAGGTCATACAGGAAAATTGTGCCGTCACTTATCGAGGGTTTGGAATTGAATTTTAAAACCTTAGGGACTCATGTTCACCCTCTACTTGCACACTTGTGACAGTTGATTGTGTTCCGGTGTAGTCTTGATTCCCACATTTTTTATTTCTTTGTCACATTGCCTGCAAAAAAAAAAAAACCCACGCAATCTAAGAAGTTAATCAAAGTTGTGCCTGGCCAGTTATGAAATTTAACTATAGAATTATTTTATATATTTATAAGAGTATCTCATAAAAAATATTGTAGGAACTTATTATATCTGGAAGCATTTTTTTTTAATATATATTTTTAAATATTACATTGCTAAAATTGTTTTGCTATTTAATTGTAATTGCTAAAAAGGTACTTAACTTGTTAAAAGAACCACAAAAACTATGAAAAAGTCCAAAATTTATGTTTTTATTGGTTGCTCTGTTATTGTTGAAATCTTAAGAATGACCACTCCAGTGTTTACTGTCACAAAAACAAAAACACTCTTCCCCATCTCATTATATTTACACTAAACATAAAATTACTGATTTTTACACAGTTGAAATCTGCCGATGGTGATAAAGTCAGTCAGTCACCAAAATAGCCCTAATCCAACAGCCTGCATAACTCAAGGATAATGAACCCAGAGCTTTTAAATCATTGTTTGGACTCCTATTCAGGCTTATGAATTATTTTGATTGTGGTCAAAGCCTATGCTCAGGGTTATATTATAAAAAGACAGAAACACAAAGCCTTTGAAAAGCAAATTAATACTCCTTCTCGGTAATCATCTGCTCTTGCCTGCCATGCAAACAGCAGTTCAAATTACAGTTATAGGTTCCAGCAACGACATAGAACCCCAAGAGTGAACCACTGTTAAAGATTACTTGTGCCCAATGTTCTACAAAACAAAAAAAAGTTTGTTCTTGCATTCTAAATTTCAAAGATGAAACATTTGAAGAAACTTGGCACCAGGCTAAAGAAGAAGGCATAACACACTAAAGACCTATTTTTATAAAAAAAGAAAAAGAAAACCTACTTTTAAAGTATGCTGTCTTACACCATTGGTCCCCAGTAGCTTGTAATCCAGTTAGGTACTGTCAATAATGATGAATCTTTCAAGAAAAACCCGTCTTCTTGTACAGCAAAGCTGCTGAGGCTAAACTGAGCTGATGTAAGATGTCCCTCAAAAAAAAAAAAAAAAAACTTCACATTCTGAGGATTTTTGGGATGCAGCCAGCAGTCCCAGAATTCCACATGTTGCACATAAGGTTTCTATTAGAACAAGTCAATGTGACCAATCGCTGCAGTTTTCTGTTTGTAGACCAGGTTATACTGGCCCGAGGGACACAGAACAGGCTGTAATTCACAGCAGTAGCAATTTGTGTGAAAATATTGAACTGTTAACTCTTTCTGTGGCACATAGTCAATACCAAATTATTTTTTTTATTTTATAGTCTTACGATATTCTTGATTTAGTCACACAAAAAAACACTAACCAAAATCTATGCTATAAACACTATTTTTGAAATGTAGTTTGTTTACAAAATGTTTCTAGAGATATTATGGATCAGTTATTGTCCAGGCTGTACTTTTTTCCTATCTTGACTCAATTCCAGTAGACAAAGTAAAACTTACCTCTTCCACAAAACTAAAAAAAACTTTGAATGTGGTTATTTCACAGGACCTGTGGTCAGTTTTTTCCCATTGGTGTATAAACAGGATATATAATGACTTGGAATGTAGTAAATTGAAAGAATGACCCCTCCACTAAGGATCTTCAGGTTATTTAGCCATTCATTTGTGCTGATCAGATACAAAGAGGGGCCGTATTCCAGCCTAGGTGTATGTTCCAACTTCATCCAAAAACATTTTAACCATCTTTGCTTTCCAATACACATCTTCCAACACATAAATAAAACATATGCCAGCCAGGGAAAGGGCATCGATCTGCATCTGTGCTTCCCCATGATTGTCAAAAGTACACTGTTAGTAATTTTACAACAGACTTCTCTGAGTAAGCTTAAAACAGGTCAATCTGTTTAGAGTGTACATTTTTATGCATATACATTATAAATGCAATATACAGGTTGAGATACATGTCTCCAGACTGTGGCTGATATATCACTGAAGTCTCAGCGACAAGCTGAGCTCTCCACAGATCAAACAATAAACCCTTAGTTTACAGTCCTTAGCATTGAATCCCGCTGTTGAAAAATATTGTAATACTTCTCTTCTAATTATTTATTTTAAAATTAATTAATTTGAAATTAAGAATCGTACATATTTTTCCTGACACATTGTTTATGAAGTTCATATTATGTGACATGTAAAGCCTTGGGCCAAATGGCCTTATCTCGTTCTCAAACTTTTCTCATGTTCTTATGTTTCCAACATCTCAGTCGATAGATTTGAAGACTTTCTTACACTGTTTTTCACTTATTTGAATGATTCTGATGTGATGCTTTGATGTGGTCTTTTGTTCTAAATAAAAAGGTACAGATTTCTTGAAGCATGACAAACATTTGATAGCTTCTGTTTTGTCTGCTCGGAATTAATTACAGCGCTAGCTTTCCAGTACAGTTGAATCCAACATCTAATTGAGTGTTTATTCAATATGCATATTTACATTGCAGAAATAGTTGCTTACAGTGGCACAAATGGATTCTTGTGGAGACACTTTTCACAGTTGAAATGGCATCTTATTTCCCGCAGTAAGGAATGCAGTAAATCTATACCACAAGAACAAATGAGAAAAAAGACCTTGGTGTTACCCCAGAGAGCTCGGGAAACATTTTAATTGAGGTGAGATTGGTGCTTGGTTACAAGATAACTATTTAGAAACTATGCAGGAAAGATTTATTTTAATTAAGGCAATCTGTTTCAAAATCCAGTTTAATGAACAAGGGGTTTCTACACCATAAAGCACAGATTATTGGCGCTTATTCTTGTGTGATTGTCCTGCAATGTATCCTGTTGCATTATTGCAGTTTCTTGTATGGTAAACATTTTAAAATGGGTCCATCCAAAATGTGACTTGATAATTAATACCAGTATCAAAGTCAACTATCCCATCACATAAACAAACAAAACGATGAACTTAAAACATTTAAAAATTGTATCCCAATTGTATCCCTGAAACTCAATGTCTATATATTGATGAACTTTAGCATCTTATTAGGGGTGTGGTGACAGGATTGATGGTGGATAAAAGTCTAAGAGAAATTTGAAAGAGTGGAGGGCATTGAATTTCCTTCCCGTTTTTTCACTGACAAAATGGATATTTTGTTATAGTCTATTCTAACCAAAGATGATGTGAACACATAGTCAAAGTTGCCACTTTGTCTAGTAAGAAAAAGGGGTGAAGAATACAGAGAGTAAAGCTGTTTCTGAAAGACTGAATTTGTAAGTACTTTTCCACTTCACAATTGAGTAGATTGCTACAGTAAATGTATATTGGTGCACAATGCAAATGCAACAGTCTAAGTTTTACATGAATAACTCATTGGGCACATACATAATGTTATTTACATTTCAAATAGTGAGCAGATAGGTTTGTTGAGTGTTTGAGTAGTACTGTTCCTTGGGATAACAAAATACTGAGCTCAAGTCATATGATTTCATAAAAACGGCAGGTGCTCAGTGTTTGGTATTTGAGTTAAGTTAACTGTCAAAATGAGTTGATTAAGAATCTGTATAAATAGCCATTCGAAAAGACATGATTTTAATTAATGCAAGAACAGCGAAAGATATGACCATGCCCGGCTTGTAGATCGTTTGGTTGCTATCGGCATGATTGAAGGCAGCCTGTCTGTGAGAGAAGTTGCCCAGAGAATGAGAGTTTCTGCATCAACAATCAGCAGACTAGTCCAGAGAAAGCAGGAAACCAGCTCTGTGAGGGACAGGCCACGTCCTGGAAGGCAGAGGGTCACCACACCGGCCCAGGACAGTCATATCCGTCTGATCCATCTACGTAATCGTTTTCACAGAACGAGAAATTCCAGGAAGATCAGCAAAATGGCTGTAGCTTGCCATCTACATGATTTGCATGCTCGGAGGCTGTTCAGGGGTAACATGTTGACAGCTGAGAGGCAAAATAGCCTTCTTCTGTGAGCCAGAGAACATCTGAGGTGGTGGCAGAGAGAGTGGAGTGTTTTATTCACTGATGAATGCCGTTTTGCTCTTGACAGACCTTGCGGAAGACAACATGTGTGGAGATGTCGTGGTGAGTGTTATACTGCCTGTTGCGTTGTTCGGCCAACTGGTGGGGCAGTGGAAGTGTGATGATGTGAGGAGGAATCTTCTTGGTGCAGATTGAGGGCAACCTTACTGCTCAGCGATACATTGATGAAGTCTTTGAGGCAAGTTTTTCCGTTCCTGCAAGCCAATCCGGAAGTGTCAATTTTCAAGCAGGACAATGCAAGACCACACAGTGCTAGGATTACAATTGCACGACTTCAAGAAAACAATGTCGAGGTCTTGCCGTGGCCAGCTTTTTCTCCTGACCTGAGTCCAATAGAATATCTGTGGGACCAAATTGCCAGTGCCATCCACAGGAGACAACCATGACCAGCCAACCTTCGCCAGCTGGCTGCAGCTGCACAGGAATTGCGGTGAAACATCCCACAGCAGTCTATCCAGAGTCTGATCAGGTCTAAGCGTCAACGCTGCCAGGATTGTGTGAATGCTCAGGGATGTCATACACGATACAAACTTTGTAATGTTTTCATTTTTACAGTGTATCACGTTTCAGACTGAAAACTTATCATGATTTTTTAATCTGTATTTTTGTTCACATTTTCCATGACTTTTTTTTATATCTATGTTTAAAATATTTGATTAAACCCATTAGACCTGAGTGTTGCATTTCTTTTGTGCATCAGTATATTTTTAGTTTGAACTCAGTGGTTTTTTTGGTGTTTTTATTGTAACCCTCTCAAATGGAGCTCTTAAAGAAATTCACCATAGAACTAGAACAGCTTACTGCTAGAAAGTACTTAGCACACATTTTTGGCAATGGATTACAAAAAGTGCGTGTCCAAAAAAACAAACACATTTAATGTGTATATTTTCATTCCCGTGTTGAAAGCAGCTCCCATAACATTACAATTTCTGGTTATCCTAATGATGCGTTAACTGTGTTTGCAAATAAAAAATCTTTTATTGCCCTCTATGCATTATATATGACAGAATTTACCTGTGAATGGGTTTCTTCCAGTTTAGAGTGGACTCCACACAACATTGGAACCTTTCCGCTGTCACGCTAGGAAAAACATGGACAAACCGCCCTCTTCTCCCAGAAGAAGGTCTTTTATATCTGTGCATCATAACACCACTCCCACCCAATAGTATAAAGGGAAATGATGCAGAAGGGTCAGATGTACTGTTTTTTATCTGGGTGGGAAGACAGCAGTAGAGTCCACTCCGAACTGGAAGAAACCCATTTACAGGTAAATTCTGTCTTCTTACCAGTTCTTCGTGTATTCCACACAACATTAAAAACCGCCGTATACCAAAGAATAAAAAAGAAAGGGAGGTGAAAAGGAGAAATGTGAATGCCGTTTAAGACTTATCCGCTACAATGGATAAGACTGTGTGAGCAAACTGGCAAGAGGTGGAAATATCCAAGTTATAGTGTTTCATGAAAGTGTGAAAGGAAGACCAAGTTGCTGTCAAACAAATATCTGCAATAGGAACATTCCTAATATTTGCTCAGGAAGTAGCCACACCTCTGAGAGAATGAGCCTTGACATGCTTCACAAGCGGTCTTCCTTCAAATTTGTAACAGAGCTATGGTCTGTTTTGTCACTGGTCTGCCCTTAAGAAGAGGGGCAAATTAGATGAACAGCTGACCACTATTCCGAAGGGATTTGGTCCGGATATGTAGATCAATAATGCCGTCTGACATCCAGCAGATGCAATTTATTATCTTCCTCCGACTGATGAGGTGGAGGATAAAATTCTGGTATGATTATCGCTTGTGATAGCTGAAACTCTGAGACAATCTTAGGAAGAAAAGAAGGATTAGGTCGGCAGATGATCCTATCTTTAATAGAGCCTGCAGTTCACTGACATGGCAAGCCAATATAATCCCAGTCAGGAAGGCTGTTTTCAAAGTGAGGTGTTTCACATCAGCTGATGCCATAGGCTCAAATGGAGGATGCATGAGATGCCACAGTACAAGAGACAGACTCCACTGGGGTACAATGTAATGTGTGGGGGCTCTCAGATGTAGGAGCCCCTTAAAGAACCTACTCACTAGTGGATGGGATCCGGCCGATACACCAGCCCATCCTGGCAGAAAGCTAGAGATTGCAGATGAATAGACCTTAATTGATAAAACACAGAGACCTCTGTCCATCAAGTGTCTCAGCAATTCAAGAAATCCTGGCAGCGATATAGAAACAGGATCAACGGCCTTAGATATGCACCAAGTCACAAATTCTGACAATTTTGTAGAATAACATTCGTAGGTAGATTTCTTCTTTGCTGCCAGCAGAACCTCAGTAACTGTTTCGGCCATGCCTAACTCTTAGAATTCTTGCTTTCAGTAGCCATGCTGCTAACCGGAAGTACGGGGGTTTCCATGGGGTACTCGCCGCCCGATCTAGAGATAGTAGGTCTCTCCTAATGGGTAGTTGAACTGATCCCTGTTGTGCCATGTTTAGGACAGCGGGGAACCAAAAGCTCTTGGTCCAGAAAGGTGCTACCAATATCACCTGCGCCTGGTACTTTCTGTAACAGCTTTGGAATGAGGAGAAAAGTTGGGAGCGTACAGAAGACCCATCCCCCAGGGAATGGAGAACGCGTCTGATGCTAGGGTACACTGATGAGGGAAGCGGCTGCAGAATAGCGGAAGGTAGGTATTTTCAGGGGACGCGAATAGATCCACTTGAGGGCGACCCCATTTCTGAAAGAGATGCTGAACCACCTCCTTACAGAGTCGCCACTCGTATGGACTTGGTGCGTCTGCTCAGACTGTCTGGCAACATGTTTTGCTTCCCTGGTAGGCAGACGGCATGTAGTTTGATGCCTTCGTTGCTGCACCACCTTCCAAGCTTCAGTGCCAGAGAGCATAGGGACCAGGATTTTGTCCCCCCTGGTGGTTTATCTAGTGTACTGCCACAGTGTTGTCTAGATATACCTGGACAGATCTGCCCCCGAGTGTGGGACGGAAATGTTGAAGTGCCAGAAATACAGCTAAGAGCTCCAGGAAGTTTATATGTTGTGAGCGTTGGTAGAGATCCCAGGACCCTAGCGTCCTGAATCCCCTCATGTGAGCATCCCACCCCATCAGGAAGGCATCTGAGAACAGAATATCCTCTGGTTGCTGGCTCCTGAAAGGGCGGCCGAGATCTAGTGTATTGGTGGGAACCCACCAGTTTGCATCTTGCTTTGCTCTGGTGGGTATTTTCACCTGGTTCGAGGGTGACTGTAGAGGAGACCACTGACGAAGAAGACAGTGCTGGAGACCTCTCATGTGCAGGCAGGCGGTCTGTACCAAGAGAACGGCTGACGCAATGTGACCCAGCAGCTGCTGGAATGCACTCGCTGGAGCAGAGCTGAACTTTAGAAATCTCACTACGAGTCTCCTTATCGTAGCTCTTCTGTCAGGAGACAGAGTGGCAGTAGTTGAAGGAGTATCTAGAGTCGCCCCCAGAAAAGGAGATCCTCCCTGTAGGAACCAGTATGGATTTTTCTGTTCACCATCAGACCCAGGTGTTGAAAATGATCCAGCATTGTAGCAAGATCCTGGATAGCTTGCTGTTGTGACTGAGCTGCTAGCAACCAGTCATCTATATAGGGGTACACATGAATCCCTGACCCATCAGAGAAGCAGCAGCCACTGACATCAGCTTTGTGAAGACCCAGAGAGCTGTTGAAATTCCAAATGGAAGCACAGATTTGAAAACGTCGCCCTCTTATGGTGAATCGGAGGTACTGTCGGTGTGGGTCCCAGAATGCAACATGGAAGTATGCGTCCTTCAGGTTCACTAGTGCCAGCCACATGATGGAGCCAGTGACTGTATTACCTGGTGGAGAGTCAGCATCTTGAAGGTTGGAGATGCTATGAATTTGTTGAGCCTCCTGAGGTCTAAGATCGGTCGGAGTTTCCCTGGTTCTTTTCTCTTTTTGGAACCACAAAGTAATGGTAATAAAACACTTGACCCTGCTATTTTAACATGTTTAGCATGTTAAAATAACACACTGTTTTGACTACAATGTAAAACTGTCTGTTCTGTCTGACATTATATCTGTGTTTACTGTATTATTAAAAAAAAAAACATCAAGAATTATTGCGTTTATTAGTCCTATCTGTACTTTTAATTTTGTTTAACACAGAACAGTTTCGTAGCGTGCGATGCTGCAGTAGTTTTATACGGATTTTATACGCATGGGGGGGTTCTACTAACTGTCCCTGCATCTCAGCAGGCAGAGCAGCAGACCGTACAGTATCAGTCCTACGAGCCATCACGCTATGAGTAAGGCCCTGTGAAAATCGCGGAAATTTTCTTTAAAATTCACAGCATTGTCAGGGGTAAAGTATCGTATTTCGCTGAGTGTGCACGGAAATATAAAATAAATTACGTGTAGATTTTTTTTTTTTTTTTTTAAAAACAGCAAATATACAGATAAAAGGCTTGACACTCAATCACATTACAATAGCTTGTGAAACGGTTTTGTAATTAACAGCCTGTAGGTAAAAGCATATCTGCAAATCTCGATTTAGGTCTTCCAAAACAAATAAAATGTGTAACCCATACTGATCTTGTGCACCTGCCAACTCGTCAGTGTGACCACTGACGAGCAACCAGACTGTTTTACCAATTCCATAATCTCCTGCTTGTGATAGTCTGCAACTTTAGGTAAGTATTCATGTCTCAGCTGGGCTGATGAAGGAATCACTCCACCATTTGCTACACTCTGTCTTAAGAACCTACGTAACTTTTGGTTGTCCAATTTTTCAGAAGGGATATTTTCGCAAACAAACGCCTCTGTCAGGTCAAAATTTAATAAGTGGACTTTTGGAATATGGAAGTCACCGTTTTTTGTTTCTTTGCAAGTAAATCAGTCGCAGTACTGCTCTGGTTTTCCGTCATTCTTTTTTCGGTGAATCTAAATGCCTGTCAACAGACCAGTTTCAGTAGTGATCTACAGTAACGTTGCAGGCCATACAGAACAAGAGCTTGCCTCCATCGCTGTATAAAACTCCTGCTGGATACTGCTTTACCTGATCTGCTGCAGACACATTTTTAGCATTTTTAGAGACATCCATTTTCTTGTTTACAGTGCGTAGTATTTTAATTTCCCCCTTAAATTGCATATAGTGACATGACATAATCACTGCACAGGACTGTGTGCATGGCGAATATTACACTCAGGCACATAGCAGAGCTGTACAGTTTCATTAATGTGATTTTATTCTTTTTGTATGAAATTCAAATAATTTTGAAATTATTTTTACTGAAGAATATTGTAAAAAATAAATCGCGGTATTGAGCTAATTTCACAATTTCTGTGAAGTCGTGATTTTCACAGGGCCTTAGCTATGAGCCATTACATGCGCTAATGTCTATTGTAAAATAACTGAACACAAGAACACAGATTATCAATAGGTTGCATTTAAAAAAGTAAATTAATTTGATGGGAGTTGTTATTTTTAGTCTCAATAATTCTGTGATGTTTGCACTAACAGGTACATTTTAAACTACTATAAACTTCACACCAACTAAATACCAAAGCATTAGGAGAAAGAAAAAAAAAACATGAATGGATTAAAAATGTACAAATCTTCATTAGATTCAATGTTTATTAAAGTAATTCCAGGAAGACTGGTTTTTGTACAGCATTACTGGAGCAGATGAATATTCCTCACATACACACACACACACATACATATACACACACAGATTTGAAAAAGTAAAAACCGTAACAGAAAAAAAGCACACAAAAGGTATCAAAGTGTAGATTGCAGCAGGTACCTTAAAAGGCCTTAAACACATTTAAACAATTAAAATGAATCCAAATAAAAGTACATGGAAAAGAGTTTCTAATATACCATATACATATGACAAATTAAACCCCCCATTAGCAGCTATTCAACCTATGTTACATCAATAAAAAATAGTTTTAAGAAAGCACAAACTTCAAACTGTGCCTTCTGCTTTGATAGGAAAGTATTCTTCCTTCATTAATTTATTGCACAATCTCAGTTTTTGACACAGAGAAGGCATAGATATGAAAGAGCCTTGTGCTCTTTTGGTCCTCTGTGCCCATTCTACATTTTTCATAGACCATTCTTCACCAGTTGATGGATGCCCGTCTCATCAATGACCAAAGGAGGGCAGAACACCTGTCCTGACACCATTTTTTCCAGTCCCTGAAACAATTTTAAGTGAACATTTACAGCACGTCTTTTCTTGTCAACACATGCACTTTAAAACAAAAACGATGAAAGCATCTCAACTGTACAGTGAAGCTTAGCAGATGCTTTATCAGCTAAGCCATCTATTAATGAAGTAACAGAAATAATTCCTACATCTCCTTTCCCAATGGACATTTGTAAATTCTGCAGACAGTGACATCAATATTGATGGACATTCTATTGATGATGTCACTGTCTGTGGAATTTGCAAATGCTATGGAACACATCCAACCAGAAAACAGAAAGAACACAAGCCGATTTTCAAACTCGGCACTTCGGAACCTTTTGGGATGAACATTCTACCATGAAGCCCCAGTTGGTTTTATTTGAAATGAATTCTTAAAAACAAACAACTTACTGGACTCTTATGGTATTTTAGCTGATGAAGGACTCTTGTGTCTGAAACATCCTAAATACTTTTGTATTTATGTTGTACACACACACACATTTTTTTTTTTTTATTAAACTTACCTCTCCTGCATAGGAAACCAGTGGTGAGATTTCACATTTGATTGGCATATCTGTCACATCTTTTAGGCTAAAATAAGAATAAGAAAAAAAATATTGAAATGTATTCTTGTGTATTTTTGTAAGAAAGAAGCACGTGCCTTTAAGATTGGATTGGAATGGACTTCATCAACTTACAGTGTGCACTGCTAGGATAAGCCACCCTTGGAACACTACATCATCTAGTAATTTCACCATCCACCTGTTTTTCTGGGTTATCCATGGAAAGGTGGTTGATGCTATCTAGGGTAATTCTCCAGTTCAGTAAAATGTAGCTGTGGGTGATCAAAATAACCCCTACAGTGTGTTTCTTTACTAGGTAATAAACCACCCAAATACCAGCTAAATTAAAAAGTATTAGCATATATATATATGTATATATATATATATATGAATCTGTAACTGAACTGAGACAGCTTGGTGTGACTTGAATGTGAGTTTAGTTTTCTTTTTGTTGTGTGGATCTTTAAATAGGGGATCGACTAGATTTTATCATTCATGAGCAAGTATGAATATTATTAATAGTTTACTTTTATAATAAAAAACACACATAGTTCTTAAATAAACAGCATGTTTCTTGTGTGGTATACTTCTTAATTTGGCAACAATGTACTGTTCGGCATATATTGTTATGGCAATTTTTTTCCAAACTTTTTCAGAGAAAGTTGATTAAAGACAGTGACAATAAAGCTATAATCTAAAGAAATCACCGATTGCAAAACATGCCCCAGCACCTTTCTCCCAGCATGCACCACATTCTTCTGTTAGTTGGTGTGAAAGCAAATAGCAGCCTTTAGACTGTGCTGTTAAATACACAGACTGCACCTATGTGCTTTGCATTGTACTAAACTATTCTTTACATTGACTGTGAAGAAAGCGAAGCCCCACCACCATGCACCGCATATAACCTAGAAAATATTTACTTCTGATTGAAGTCAGGTGTGACTGTCCCTGAAGGTCCATTTCTAGAACTGACATACAGGAATAAATGATGGTTAATGAAAAACAAACACAAATACTGAATGTGTGTGGGCTCTAAAACCTCAGTTGTGGTTATATAAAATAAAATAATTGACACACTGAAATATGAAAAAAGTGTAGAAATGAGACAGAAAACCAAAATAAATCAATACAAAATAAATGGAAAAAGTACACTGAAAACATTGTGACCTGGAAACCTATTTTACAGTTCTTTTTGCACACCATCACATAGTACATAAAGTAATAAAGGAACCCAGTTTGATCAGTTTTCCAAATGGAAAGATGTGTGCTTGTTTACCTTGGGATAGCTGGGATCTTGGTACCATTTTCATCTATAAAGTGCCCTCCTGCTGTGAGCACCCAGCGGTGGTGTAGAGACATCAGTGCGTGACGAGCTGTGGTGGGATTGTCTTTCCCGTCCTGACTGTCTGCATTCTTCAGGGGTGAGAACTCATCCTCCCTCAACACTTCGTACACCACAAAGGTCCTGGAATGGACAGAAATGATATAAACTACAGGCAGCCATACGTACAAGCAAATGCTTCTACTGTTCAGAACCAAAGAAGCCAGGCTTCATATAATGTAGGCGTACATTGTAAAAGCTGTCTTTAAAATAATATAATATGTATGCAAAGGGGAAACAAAACTCGTATTTCTCAGTTTTACATCCTTAACATGAAGTTATTAACTCCAGTGTAAAACTGGAGCCATTTGACAACTCTCTCCTAGTACCATTGGAAAGTCTCACATCTGAGCTGAAAGAAGATAGCTTCAGCAGGAATTAGAAATATAATCTCAACTAAAGGAACAAAGGGAGCAGCAGTTTAGAATTCTGCACATACTGTAGATTAAAAAAAAAAAAATCTGCATTATTATTGACAGAATGGACCTTTACATTGCTCCTTTAAGAACAGAGGCAAACAAGAGGTCTGGATTTTCCCAAATCACTGTAACAAAGAACCACTTCAAAGGCAACATTCATCTCATGTTGAAAAACCAATTAGGCATTCCTCACATCACCAGAGGATTTTGCTTTAATTGTCAAACATTCTGGCTTTTAAAACTAAATCATTTGTCCACTGGACTAGATTCTTCAGCATTATCCAAAAAAAACGTTTGCATGTTTAATGTTGTATCCTGTCTCAAATGCTTGTGTGAGAGAACTGAAGGATAAATCTACATTTGCTTTTACAATGTTCAATTCTTTAAGGGGGAAGAGCAAGCTGCCAGCACCACATATGTTAAACCAGGATGGAAAGTTACTGAACTCACTTGGCAAACTGAAAGATGTCAAAGACAAATTTTTCCATTTTAATCCCATTTGGTTTGACTGGTTTGATTAGCTGTCCTTGCGAGTCCACATGCTGAATTTTCTTCTGTGCCACATGGTGCTGTAATCGAGGCTCGTGAATTCTGAAAGAGAAAGAGTAAATTAATCTGTACATCTCCTCTATTCTACACAAACATGCTACAGCAGCATTGCACACTAAATAACTCTGCATATTAAAAGACACTGCATATGTGACTTTACCTTTTCATAAACTGCCAAAAGAGAGACAGAGGACCTTATTTTGAAGAATATGTAAAGGCAATTTTCAGATAAAGTGCAGCTCATGAGTAATCCAAAATGAAATAAATAGCATGACTTACTGGACAATGTCTTTAAGGAATGACAGCGTAAAGAAGTGGTTGGCAATGTTTCCAGCACTGAACATCAGCCGGCCGTCCGAGCTGCGTTTTTGTGCAGTCGCAAGGCTGATTTCACTGTACTCCACAACTTGATACTTTCCCTCCACCTTGCAAACAACTCCTACAGGCTCTGTGGGGTTTGTCTTCTCCACTACCTACAGAACAGAACGGTCAATGAGGTGGTCACATAAAAAAGGCTATACTCAAAGACCCGATCATACAAAAAATTAGCAATAGAAATATAAAACACTGGCTTCTCTGCTTTTCTCATTAGGATAATCTGTTACAATAATTATTTTTAGCTAGAAAATAAGGCTCTCGTTTCATGTACTGCATCAAAGAAACATTAAAAGTAGTCTATTCACTGTGGCAACATGATTCAGAGAATCTGCCTTACTCCACAACAACTACTGATTTCACAGTAAAAGCCAAACACAGCAATGAGTTAGCCGGAAATTACAAACATCAATGCATTTCTACAATGGATGGTAATCCACTTAGCGCCAGTATTGCTGAACTCCTGAAAAACAAACAAACTCAGAACAGATTTCATCATAATATAATTAAGCCTAATTAATCCGAAAACACCTCACACATCCTGGAAAGGAAAATGACAAACTGACCAGGGTGTGTTTTTCCTTTTCCACCTACAACTTAAAAAAAAAAATGACTTAAATCACCCAATAAAATTGGATTAAGCACTGAAGGACTGGAGAGCTACAGTTCAACGACATGAGGACTAATGCTAACTTAAGACTGCAATATGAAATTTATAAAAACAAACAAACAAAAAAAGCTAAATAGCATTACTATCTACAGTATACTGCCAGTTAAATTCAGAAATACATGCATGCCATGTTTACATACACATACACATACATATGTATGAATTTTATAATTCAAATAAATACTTAGTTGACTAATGTACTCAAGTCCAGTCTCATTATTTTTGGAAGTGGAAGAATTTAAAAGCTTTTAGCACCACCATGTGTCCAATTTGAAGAATGCATATCATGGCTGTGTTTTTCTACACATTCAGGGACTCACATCCTGTTTAAACAGTTTTTTCTCACCACTGCGGTCTCTTACCTTGGCTCCACAGTCTCCCCCTTTCTTCACACAGAATCCAATGAAGGTGGGGTCAGCCACCTTCACCAAGATGTTATCCACACAGTACACGTGAATATACTTGATCCCTCTGCCTTCCATGTTGTCAATTATCTTCTGTGCCCAGCTCTGTAAAGTCCCCGTTGCCATCTAAAAAAACATAGCACATACGTTGAATTTTGTAAAAAACAAATCAAAGTTATTTTCAATAAATCAAAAATCAAGAAAAAAGTTTTTGTAAAAGTATGTGAAAGCTGTGACCATTGTTTATCACTATTGTTATACTGCCACCTGTGCTACTAAATGGTAGTACAGGTGCTAAATATCCTTATAATTTATAATGGACTCTGCAAATATTGTATTAGCCTTTATTTAAAAGGATCTAAGTTAATCTGTATAACAAGACTAAGTTATGGGAAAATCCCAGGCTGAAATAGAAGGAAAATAGCAGGATTGTGATCAAAAGTAAGTTGAACGCAAAATACAAAAGTAGTCAGTGAATGATAGTCATGTATTTTCTGGCATACAGCATTTACTTTGATCAATTACCAATTGGTGATAATCTCTCATGGTTACAGCTGTCTGTTTGAAGAGTTCAAAGTACAGGACCTGCCCACAAACACTCCCACTTAAAAGCACTGCTACTTCTCTTGTACTTAAACTAACAAACACTAATCTGCTTGTTTGCTAATTGTACCACTGAAATATAAATGTACTTTTTTCCACATTCTCAGGGAGGCTTGGTGGTCCAGTGCCTAAAGAAAGGGGCTTGTTACCAGGAGGTTCCAGGTTCTCCCAGCCACTCACTCTTTGTGTGTGACCCTGAGCAAGTCACTTTATCTCCTTGTGCTCCATCCTTCACCCTTCGGGTGAGATGTAAAATTGAGGTCCTATTGTAAGTGTCTCTGCAGCAACAGTTGTGATGCATTGTTCACCCCCAAGTCTCTGAAAGTCGCTTTGGATAAAAGCGTCTGCTAAATGACTAAATAAATAATAATAATAATAATAATAATAATAATAATAATAATAATAATAATAATAATAATAATAATAATCTTTGAAATGCTTTCACATTACACTGTATTACCTGGAGCCATGGAAATTTTGTCTTTTTCCTCCAGAATCAGTTTCCCCTTGAAATCCATGGCTGGCAACATGCCTTGTTGGAAGAAGACCACATTTTCTTTCTTCAGGCCAAAGTAATTACGCTGGGCAAAAAATTCTTTGGTTGATTCCATAGTCCGACCACTGGCCATAATATACCTAAGGATTGAAATTAGCAGTATGGTTTGAAAGAGAACCACCCTGTACAAAACCTATGCTAGAGATTACAAATGTGAAACATACTACAGTGCCTACAGAAAGTCTACACCCCCTTGAACTTTTTTCTCATTTTGTTGTGTCAGTGCCTCAGAGTTTCATGCATTTAAATGAGGATTTTTTTCCCACTTATCTACACACCATACTCCACACTGTTAAGGGGGAAAAAAATGTTATTGAGAAAAAAATGAAATATTAAAAATACAAAACTGAAAGATCATAATTGGATAAGTCTCCACCCCCCTGAGTTAATACTTGGTGGAAGCACCTTTGGCAGCAATTACAGCTGTGAGTCTGTTGGGATAGGTCTCTACCAACTTTGCACACCTACATTTGGCAATATTTGACCATTCTTCTTTACAAAACTGTTCATGCTCTGTCAAGTTCCTTGGGGAGCGTTGATGAACAGTCATGCCACAAATTTTCGACTGGATTTAGGTCGGGGATCTGACTGGGCCACTCAAGGACATTTACCTTGTTGTTCCTTAGCCACTCCAGTGTAGTTTTGGCTGTGTGCTTTGGGTCGTTGTCATGCTGAAAGGTGAACTTCTGTCCCAGTTTCAGCTTTCTTGCAGAGGGCAGCAGGTTTTCCTCAAGGACTTCTCTGTACTTTGCTCCATTCATTTTCCCTTCTATCCTGACAAGTGCCCCAGTCCCTGCCGATGAGAAACATCCCCATAACATGATGCTGCCACCACCATGCTTCACAGTAGGGATGGTGTTCTTTGGGTGATGCGCTGTGTTGGGTTTGCGTCCAACATAACACTTTGCATTTAGGCCAAAAAGTTCAATTTTAGTTTCGTCAGACCACAAAACTTTTTGTCACATGGCTACAGAATCTCCTGAGTGTTTTTTTTTGCATACTTAAATTGGATTCAAGGTGGGCTTTCTTGAGTAATGGCTTCTGTCTTGCCACACATGCTCACTTTGACCAGTCTTGGCCATAAAAGCCTGTAGTTCTTGCAAAGTTGCCATTGGCCTCTTGGTAGCCTCTCTGATCAGTCTCCTTCTTGCTCGATCATCCAGTTTGGAGGGACGGCCTGATCTAGGCAGGGTCTTGGTGGTGCCATACACCTTCCACTTCTTAATAATCGTCTTGACCGTGCTCCAAGGGATATTCAAGGCCTTTGATATTTTTTTATACCCATCCCGATCTGTGCCTTTCAACACCTTTGTCCCGGAGTTCTTTTGAAAGCGCCTTGGTGCTCATGGTTGAGTCTTTGCTTTGAAATGCACTACCCAGCAGAGAGAACCTACCGGAACTGCTGAATTTATCCTGAAATCATGTGAATCACTACAATTTAACACAGGTGGAGGCCACCTAACTTGGTGTGTGATTTTGAAGGCGATTGGTTACACCTGAGCTAATTTAGGACTGCTATTACAAAGGGGGGTGGACACTTATCCAACCAAGCTATTTCAGTTTTTATTTTTAATTAATTTTCTACAAATTTCTAGAACATTTTTTTCACTTGGAAGTTGTGGGGTAGGATGTGTAGATAAATGAAAAAAAAAACTATTTTAATGCATTTTAATTCCAGGCTATAAGGCAACAAAAGGTGAAAATTTTGAAAGGGGGTGTAGACTTTCTATAGGCACTGTATGTATGAATACAGTCATTTCTATTGTAATAGCATGCTAGACTGCTTCAGGCTTTTCAATTAGACTGCTTTTTGTCTTGGTCTGAAAACTACATTATCATCACAATGAAAATCATGGTTTCTCAGGATAATAAAGTAAAAAAGAATGGTGGAGGGAATGTAATTTTAAGTTCCTCGAATAAGAAAGAACATGTTGATTCAGATTTTGAACAATTTAAACTTTTAAAGATTTAATATTCTATTTTATTAAATGATTAAAGACATTTTAGAAACGGCGCCATGAGAGGCTCCGATCTGCAGCACTATACGCTTGTGTGTGTTTGGGGCTTGAATACAGTACATTTACTGACAGTTAACAAGAGCCTATTAGGTGGGAGTTGGGAGGTCAGGGGAGTACTGTACCAGCGAATCAGGAGTGTGTATTGGTTGCTATGGGGCGGGACAAGAAGAGGAGAGAGAACGATAGCAAAAGCTGATTTTTCTTAACGAAAAATATTACCTCTGAAAATCGGTTTGATTTTTGTTAAAACTAAAATATTTCATACTCGTTATTTTTTTTTTCGCACTGTAATTTACCTGCTGGTTTGTAATTTCTCTGTAAGAGAAACCAAAATTAAATCTTCTCATAGACAGTAAGCATGTTTTTTTTATTTTTTTTTTTATTATTATTTTATATAAATTGTACAGGACTGAGTAAAATTCCAATTGAATAAAAAATAAAACAACTAAACCCCCTACAAGAAGATATCTTCAGCCAGCTTTCGGATAGTGCTTAGAGTGACCGGCAAAGCTCCAAGTTCCTCTGAGTTTAAGTTTTCACCATCCAAGCTGACGACGAGGTCAACAGACAGCCCTTGTTTTATCCCCTGCTGTGTTGGCACTGAACTCTGCTGGAAAAAAGGGACGTGAAGGATTGCTGTGCTGTAAGTCAGGGGTAGGCAACCCTGGTCCTGGAGTGCCACAATCCTGCAGGTTTTGTAGGTATCTCTTAATCGTCAATTGCTAAATACCTGGAACACATGGAAATTCTAACCAATTAAGCCAATCATTAAATCAATTAATTTATTAAGGGGCTTGGGTAAAACAAAAACCAAAAGTGTCTGTGGCACTCCAGGACCAGGGTTGCCTACCTCGGCTGTAAGTAGTTCATCTTGGGTTGTCTGTCGGGACTGTACTATAAAATAACATTTGCTTACTAAGGTGGGTGTACATCAGTTTGTATTACATGCTGGACTGAGGTTGCAGTCTCTTTGGGGGTGTCATGTACATAGGCAGAGTAGCGCGTTTCTTTCTTTATTTTTTATGTTTCTTTATTGAGAGCTGCGTTTATTCGAGGGCAGCGTCTATTGAAAAGGTGATATCTGAGTGAGGCGTTAATTTGAGGACGGCGTTAATTCGAACACACCCTGTGGGAAGGGATTGTCCCATAACATGGGACAAAAGGTTTTACAATAGTTAGTAGCTAGTGAAGTTAAGGTAAGGGTATGCAACCAGTTACAAGGAATGGAACTAGGTACTGGAAAATATATTCTTTAATTTCCTTGATAAGGTAACACATTAGCAAGTAGGACGATACGGTACATATTACATGCACTTCTAATATTTTAGTACAGTACTGTAATGTAATGTGTATGCTAGGGTTAGTACATTTTTTTTTTTTTTTTCCTGTGAGAACACTAGGATAATCAACCTGCTGTACAGCCGATTTCCTGTACTCTGTGTTTAAATTGGTTCAGATCTCGCCCATCTCTTACCATGGAATTGTGCTTTTCACCTTATGCCTTTCTTCAGCTAACCGTTCCAGTTTTAAAATGCGCTCAGCCTGAATCTGAAAGAGGGTTTTGTGCGATGGCAAACCAACATCATAGATTCCTTTGGGATAAGAGACTCCGAGCCTTGTGCCTTGACCACCAGCAAGAAGAAGAACAGCGACTTTGTTCTGGGAAATGTGGAGGAGCCCTGGACAAGAAGAGAGAAAAAACCCTTAATATTCACATATACAAAAAAATGACTAATATTCACATACACAAAAAATGATAAAAGCAGGAAGGTGGGGGTAATGGAAGTTATACCAGCAAGTAATTTAAAAAAAAAAACAACGTATAAATCTTCTTTGCTTTTTTATCACTTCCAGTCAATGCTCTGTTTTACTCTTAAAGGTAATTTGGGAAATGTGGATTTAAACTATATTTAAAGAAATTTCTACTTGGTTACCACTAGTCATGGCCATAGGTAGCAACACTATTTCTGATGCCCCAAGCCTAATACATGAACTGGTCTACTGGATTAGAGGGTTACGAGAAATAGATCACATAGGTTTTAGCTCCAATAAACCAGGCCTGTGATCAGCATGGTCCCTACTAAACTTTTCATTAAAAAAATACAAATCTTACAGCAGATTCTGTCCTGACGACATATCCCTGTGGGCTTCAGAATCACTAATCTAGTTTAAAGACACCATGTAAATGTCAATCACTTCCTGAAATACTTCCCGATTCTTTCCAGTCCTCTTGCACCCTTATTATTCTGCTGTGGCTCTCACAGATACAGAACACAAAACACAGCAGGTCTCGGGTACACTACAAAGGCTGTCTGCCAGGAGGAAGTGTTTTTTTAAAAAAATGCATTCCAATAAGGAAAATAAACCTGACCCTTAGACACAATTAAAACAGTCATACTAAATTACTTTCACTATGAAGCAATAAGCAATACTTTACAGATTACAAGTTTGTACAATTTATTGGAGCTTCAACCAATAAAAATAGAAACTGAAACAATCAAGGAATGACGTTCCAGAGCGGCGCATCCAGTAAAGGCACTCCGTCCGGAGTGCAGGATGCGCCCTTGTGACAGAGAGCGAATTAATCCTAATCAGCAATCTCCCTCCCTACCTGTAAGGACACTGTATGACCGGAGCAGAGTACCCCGGAATGGATCATCTGGCAGTTCATTCCAGGGTCATGATACCAGAAGTCACAGCCTGAATGCGTTAGGCGATGTGTCAGTCACGGATTGGAGTTCTTATCCAGACTATGCCACTGCCAACTGTGGCCGGGAGTTCCTAGGGGGTGGCACACAATTGGCCGAGCGCCTGCAGGCCTGCCTGTGTGCAATTCAGAACTTTGTGGTCCTCCAACGCTGTAGTTCTGTAATGGCTTCACGGCGGGCTTGTTGTGCAAAAGAAAGCGGATGGCTGACAGCACACGTTTCGGAGGACACGAGTGCTCGTATTTGTCTCTACCAAGTTAGTGCGGGGGTTGCAGTGGTGAGCCGGGTTGAATAATTGGGCATTCCAAATTGGGAGAAAATAGGGGGTAAAATAATTGGCGATTCCAGATTAAAATAAAAATCAAGGAATGACTTCAGTAAAATTGCGGTCAGGCATTTCATACTCATGCATTTATTTTATCCACTAGCAGAGTGTTGCTGGGGGTAAGATTTTAAATCATGTACTAACTTATTTCATACCAACACCAAGTTGCTATTTTAGGTTGGGCATCCATTCAAATGATAATTCATGATGTTGTCACACATTCAAAATGGGCGATGAATTGAGTAACTGTATTGGCAATACCTCCTAAAGTAACAAACCAAAAGAAGATTTGAGTGAAGCATAAACAGTACCAGATGCAACCTACTGACCTTTTCCATTCCCTGTGAGCCGCTACGGGACTGCATAGTGCACTCATGTTATGATTCAAATGAGTGTGAACTCCACAGGCCTTTTGGCTTTGGAAGCCAGGGAGATTAATACAAGCCTTGACAGATTTCATTTACTACATCACCAACATATAGTATTTTACCTAGATATTAGATTCTGTGAAAGTTGTACAGTGCAACAGAAGAGAAATACACTGACTGGCCACTAAACTGGAGAATGTAGACCTACATACGCTGTGTGATATTTGTGTGCAACTACTCAGCAACAGCCATGGGGAAGCAGAAAGATTGTCCCAAAATAATGTGGCTGCATTGGTCAACGTGTCCATCAAAGTGTAGCTAGATATTACGTACAGTAGCTTGTACTCAAACAGGGTACAATGCCAAAACTTTCAATGTTATATTACCAACCTTCTTCCTCCCACCCTTTCAACATGTCTCGGTCGCGTGTGACGCTGCCCAAAGCCTCCCTGGGAACTGGCTCCATCTTTTCATCGATCTTCTCCTCCTTGATGTGGCCAGACACCTTCATAGCGTTCTGGAAGAAACTGCTCAGCTCCTGGAAATCCATACTTTGCAGCTGGAGGTACAATTCAGCCTGTTCCGCCTCACTCAGCTCACCCCAGAACTGCAAGAGGTGGTCCTGCCCAGCTTCAGCCAGCTTCTCACGGATCATTCTCATATCCATTATAATAGAGGAGTATTATACGCAACCTAAATATTTAAAAAAAAAACAGCAGACATCCCACATTTATTTGCACATGCTGAACTTGTTCATTATGGCTCAATAAGTAACTCCTGTCTCAATAAAGTATGTACCTGTACTGGGTGTCAATAATACACACATAATACTGAAGGGAGGCAACAGACAACTATCTATAGGTACCCCAAGTATGCTGCCCAGCAGTCCACTGTTCGCCCTGACCCATTACATTTAACATTTACATTCAAAAGTTTTCTTTTTTTCACGTAAAATGATCACTATCACCTGATTGTAAATACCCCTTTGTATCACATTGCTACTTAGTTTCAACATATATATATATATATATATATATATATATATATATATATATATATATATATATATATATATATAGCTAAAAGAAGACTCCTAAAAGCAATGATAACTTTATTATCGTTTTAAGAAAAGTGTGTTTAAAAACTCATTTAGATATAAACAATATAAATTAAATGAGCTGTTTCTCACTGTGTGAATAATAGATACGTGGACCCCCTGTGCCACCGGACATTTTTGTCTTAGGTGTATGTATGAAGTGGAGCGTTTGCTTGACAGCTACATAGCAATGTCTAGATTTTGACAATAGGAAGCATTAAAAAGCAACTAATTATAGTTTTAAATACGAATCACAGCAGTAGTTTATAGCATGATAACCCAGTACTCTACCGGTTGTATTGGCCTGAGCTAATAATGAATGCAGTCAGTATGCCGATAGATATTTATTTACCAGACCCCTTCAACACACTGACCTTAAGCGTCTGAACTAAACGTGTGCGCGTGCTAAACAATTACCTAATTTAGAACGAAAGATATAAATACATACCTTGAAACGATACAAACTTATTTTTCCGCACCACTGTCTAATACTACAGTCTGAGCACCATCCACCTAATCTTATCCCTTTGGTTCCGCCCCCACCATTCCCCTCCTACATCCGACGTGGCAGTTTCACTTGGAACGCCCAACGCTCGCTAAACACTGCCTATCACAGGAGGCGAAGTCACCATATTTAAAACAATACCATTTTCGCTGTGTCCCTGTGTTCCAATTCATGAAAATGTGCCCTACGAAGTGAAGATCGAAGGGCGGAAGTGGGCGGCGGCCATGTTAAGTGGTGTTCCAATCCGTAGTGAACATAAAATGCTCCCTTCGAAGGGGCCTTCAAGTGGGCGTTCCCGAAGTGTACAAGCACTGTACACTTCTGCGGAAGAGATTTTCTTTTTATAACCCACCAAGCATTGCGTTAATCCCATCAAACGTTGCGTCTTAAAGACACAGCGCAAAAATAGAGCCAGAGAATTGGAGTTCGTCTACAAGTGTAATTAGCAATCATATAACAAAACAATATTATGCTTCGTGTGTCATATAAATAACACTCATGTGATTCTTGTACGTGTCCCCAGATAAATATAAACCAGTGTTCGAGATGAATTTATTGCATTCTCTGCTTGATAACGTTTTAATTTTAAATACATTTTTTTATATTTCTATTCACGTTTTTAAAAAAAAAAAGTATATTTACATATCTCACTTGTATTGGTTAGTATTATGTTATTTTATATATTTTATATTTTATATATGCACCCATATAAAATGACAACCGAAAAGCAAATGTTTTCTTAGTGCTTTATAATGAATAGCTACTTAAGCATAGCAATATTTAAAAGATATCTTATACATACAAAAAAAAAAAAAATGTCAACGACCTCAAGAGTTTCTTCTATGACAGATGGTACTTTTTAAAATGCTTTTATTGAAACAAAATTATACATCAATAGGATATAAACTCCTATAAAAAATAAATAAATAAATAAAAATAAAATAAAAACGAGAGAGAAATAAACTTTATACATTGCCAGGAATATTACAATGCTGCTTTCAAAATAAATTTTAAAAAGCACACGTTTTTCTTGTTTTCTTATTTCTAATTGTTTTAATGGTGTTGCTATAATGCATCAAATACAATTTAGAGTAGAATTTGACAACTTAATTTTATGAATATATCTTCCAAAAACTACTAAGAAATTAAAGATATACACAAACTTCTGTTCAATGTTTGTTGAAATAAAGCAAAGTATCAACACCACCAAAATGTACATTTATACCCAACTCCCCTAAAATAAAATGCTGCGTATCATTATGGCAGACTACATATTTCTAGCGCTGACAAATAATGACCCCTTTGCCTGGCCGTAAATGATGACGCTAAAGTGTGTTCCAATTAAAACACTTTTGCGCCCCCTACGCCCTACTTCCCTTCGAAGTGATCACTCTTGGAAGTGATCACTTTGAAGGGAAGTAGGGTGTAGGGGCGAGGTTTTGAAATGGAACACAGCCCCAATTCATGTAAATGATCCTACAAAGTGATGATCGAAGGGCGGAAGTGGACGGCGGCCATGTTAAGGGGTGTTCCAAAACGTAGTGAACATAAAATGCTCCCTTTTTATTTTAGGGGAGTTGGGTACAAATGTACATTTTGGTGGTGTTGATGATATTCCATTGCTGTTCTTACCATATTATTTATTTCTTACCACAATCTTGTATTTGTATACTTATTTTGTCAATGTGTATGTAACTATTCTTATTGACTTTTACCTCAAAGCTAATCAACTTACTATGTCCTTTCTCAAACGCTTGTAAATCCACTAGATACATTCTCTGTTAATTGTATTGCATTTTAATAGCTGTGCTTAATAAGGTCTGCATTTCATTATTGTGTTGGTGTATGTCAAATGTGTTTATGTTACTGCTGCCGTTGCCATAGGACCTGACTGCCATGCTGGCTCTCAGGTGATCAAAACTCTAACTGCAATCATGTTTGAAATGAAAAGCAATTTTGTAATCCATAAATGATACGATTTAATGAAAGTACAGTATGAGATTTAACAGCACTATAGATGAAAAGTTGCACTGTTTCCTGCTACCTTATCACAAACAGTCTTGCTGCCATCAGACCATGAGACTTACTGCAAATATATTCCAACACTTGCCTTGGCTATCTCAGCGATGGTAGGACTCAGCCAGTAGCTCAAAAACCCCAGATAGAAGTGAGAGGAGGAGGCAACACTGTATCATTAGTAGCTACCTGTATGAATCTGTTGACCTGCCCAAATATAATGTCAGCCAACTTTTATTAGTCAGCAAAACTTTAGAGGGATCCGTTAATGGCTGCTGTAATTATTTGTGCTAACAGTTATACACTTTTGAAATCAATTTTGCTACACTTTACATTATATACATAATGTATATCTGTGCATACTTTTCTTGTATTATCTTTTGTGTGCAAACAAAAACAGCCACGCAATTTAAATTCCACCCTTGAGTCAGAGGCGTGTTGGCTAACATTATTTTCATGCACTTTATCATGTGGTTTTATCTTCATTCTTCATTGAACTAAGTGTAAGTATACTGTGCATTAACTCCAAAAATCCAAATTAGCCTAATAGCCTAACAAACATTTTCATAAGTATAGCTTGTTGTATTGTTTGTATCCAATGCTGGTAGTCATCCGTCCATGGGAAAATACAATAGGCGGTCCCCACCCTGCAACAGGACACTGCTCAAATCTGTCACATCAACCGCAGTGTCTGTTTTAGGAACACCCTGATTTACATAAAACATTGGTTAGATAACTGAGACAGTGTATTGTCCTGTGACAATAAGACAGGGTGTGACTACTCTCTGACGAGATATTCACTTGATCTTCAGTCAAAGTAAGCATGCATGTACTGAAGCAATCGTTTCATGTCATTTTCACTTATTTTTTGATTAATCCAAATTAATCCTTCTCTGATCTGTCATGTGTTTCATGATAATTGAAAGGGGGTGGGGGGTGCTTGTGGGGAAGGTGGAACTAAATACAGAATTAGACATATTGTATTTGAAAGAGTATTTCTTATAGTCCGCAAAACCTTAAACGTAAGGCTTGTTAAAGCAGACGTGAAGAACAGCCAGCGACACACCCAGAGGTGTCATGTTCAAACCATTGTAGAATAAATTATATATTTTACATCCGAATACAGTAATGAGTCAAGGTTTTTTGTAAATGGGGTTGGTTCTTTTTTAAACACTAATGGACCATTATTCACAAATATGAACGAAGACGCTCCTAAATTAACTTATTGATAGTTATTGATATGGAACGATACTTGTCAGATTTTAAAATTAAATTTAGTACTCACATATACAGTATTTTATGTCAATGATCTAAAAACTGATTGGCTACAGACTGGTCCGTAATCCCTGATGACTTGAGAACTCATCACCAGGTTTATGATTGCTTAATTATGATTGTTATTTCATTCTGGATTGAACCGTCGGCCCAAATGTTGATTGGAGCACATGTTTCTTCATCCCTGCTGCAATCTGGCTGGAGTGTCTCAATCAACAAAAATATGGCTAAATAAACAGAAATGTTGCTTGCGGAAGTGAAACCTTCACGCAGGCGTGGCTGTTTGTGATTTTGTCGGTTTACGAACGGCCGTTATGCATCGTGAGGTGGGTTGCTGCAACGGGTAAACCAGGGTATAACCTGTGTGAAAGGGGCTTAAGACAGTTACGTACATTTATTGCAGTATATGCCCGGGCCTGCAGATTGCAGTAAAAACATGTGCAAATAATACTGATAGGTAAACATAAACGGAACATAGACCCTTTAAAGGACAATAAACCTGTAAGAGCGCATGCAAGGTATGCACATATATTTGTACTGATAAAAGTGACATCGCAAACTTAGAAAATAAATATCATAAGAAACCTATCAAGCAAAACTAGCAACTTTGTTTATGGTATATTTGGCCAAAATAAATATAATATAGGAGAGACAAGTACAGGATTATATACAAGAATACAGAATTACCTATCAAACATAATATATACATGTATATATATATATATTATACACACATACATATACATACATAGTAAACATAAAACACACAATAAATAAATCACTATTTTTTAATATGTAATTAAACACTGGAATTTAAAGCAACATAATTTGACGTGGCTACTGCAGCACATGCCTGTGCCTAAATATCATCATAGAACAATATTTTTCAGAAGCGATTTAAATAATTTGAGGTTTAAGTAAACACCCTAGATTTCCAAAATGTGAAGAATATTTATTAAAAACAAATTGAATGCCCTTTTTTTCAAGTGTGTAAACAAAGCAGGCTAAGGTTTGAAAAAAACCATACAATGCAAAGTTGAGCTGCAAGTTTAGTTTATTGTGCCAAATGTATATGTATATTCATTACAACAGCATAAGAAGAAACTATTCTTTTTTTTTTAGAATGTTGACGTTATAATGCTTTAGTTTTTATTTTATTGTATTTATGTGTACTGACACTTGTCTTTCCCTTTGTATGGGGGGGTTGGGGATTGGGATACCCTTGTATCAGAACGAGAGGTCAGTTCTGAAGATCTACAGGGACAAAGGAACATCGGTGAAAAGATTTGATTTTGATACTAGAATGTAATAGCAAGGTTGACGGTAGGCTTTCATAGAATGTAAGTATGGAGATGCAATATGTCATGATAAGGCATGCTTTTTTTTCTAAAAGGAAATATAAAAACTGTCATGTTTAAAAACTAAAAATTAACCTTCACATTTATGGCATACCAAATGTGCACAGCCTGAGCTATTTGGGTACTGATCTAATACACTACAATAAACAGGTATTGTTACTTGGTTGGCGATTATTATTTACTTTTAAATGTTTTTGATTACTAAAAATAAAATATTCTTGTGCCCCATTGTGGTTTACATTAGTGAGTGCTAATAGCCTTTGTTTAAGACGTGCATTTAACTTGGGATAAAGTTGTGATGTAAACCATGTAAAATGTGGACTCTTTTGTGATCTCTTTAATATTTCACAGCTTTGACACCTCTCTGTTTTATGTTTTAATTTCATTACATGGCATTTCCACTAACTGGTCTTACATCTACCCACTCAGTGCCTAGTGTTGGCATGGCTGGATGTTAATGTCTCAAAGTTGCTGCTGATCCAACACTGCGCTCGAGACACCCTTGAGGCGCTTTGCTTGCTGCATCGAGAAGCCTACGTCCACACTGACCTCAAGTCACGGAATATCCTGTGGTGACAATGAGCACTTTCACCTCATTGATTTTGGTCTTAGTTTCAAAGAGGGGAATCAGGTAAGAGAATTTGGTCATGGATCTTATGTGCAGGTTTAATTTTAAAAAAAAAATTACATTATTATCAGAACATGCACATTCCAGATTTCATGATTGGATTCAGAAATCAAGTTATCAGCAATAACACCTAGGCCAGTGACTTACTCACACATTTTGTAAGCCTGCCAGTGTTCGGATATGAAAAGGAGTATAAATAGAAATGGATATAGTGGAAATACCTGTACACTTACACCTACTGGTACATTTTTAGCTACATCTCTGCATTTCATTGCCAGCAAGTCTGCTTTAATACTAACTGCCATTAATCTTACCTTTCAGGATGTAAATAAAGCACATTCATACAGAGGGATGTAGGGCATCTGAAGCAGAGATTTAAAATTCAATGCAGAAGGTACCTCAGCTGGACCTGTGGAGTCTAGGAATCATTCTCCTGGAAATGTTCTCAGGAATACAATTGAAAGAAGCAGTTTGATCTTAGGAATGGAAGGTTGGTAGACAAAGCTTTATTAAAAAGTGTTTAGTTCTGTATAGAAACTATAAAGTTCAAGAAACTCACCATGTTTTTGCTTTTCTTTAGACCAGTAGTTCAGCTGTTATTGATCGCATTGCTGCCAGTAAAACTGTGATTTGTTCTGCTATCCTAGTTTATCACTTCAGAGACCTTATCAAAAGGCAAGTCAGTTAATTAAGAAGACGTTTTGACACATTGATTGCTCAAGGATAAAAAGAATATTGTGCTCCAGTGGGTGTCTTCACAATGATCCACGACAGGGAACCACTGCAGAAAAAGCTTTGTGCAATCCATTCTTTAGTATTCCCTTTGGTAAGTATATCATGGTAGAAGTAGCCTAATGATTTAGAAAAAAAGTTATTGTCAATTTAAATCTAATTAAATTGATTAGCATGAATTTTATTCTTAGTTTGGGCAATCTTACTTGCTTAAACTTCAATACTGATGAACCTTTGAATCAAAAAAGGTCATGTTAAGTTTAGTCAGTGATTGAGGATAAAGATGCATAGTAATTGATAATTATGGCTATTCTGTTAAAGTGCTTCAAGTTATTATTATTATGTATTTATTTATTTATTTGGCTATCACCTTTATCCAAGGCGACTAACAGGTGTTACAGGGCAGTAAAGGGTTACAATTCAAGCTTAATATTTAAATACAGTGTCTATTACAGTAGGTGCACAAAACTTATTGACAGAAATCTACATTCATGTTTACCTGCTGAACTCTAGGGTGCAGTACCTCTGATAAGCTCAAGAGGGAACAAAAACAACACTTACAGCTATAGCACCTGATTTATTGGATCCCTAAAATATGGTAACTAATAATAAGTACAAATAGAGTGAAGCTAATTTTATCTTCACACAGCAGTTTTCAAAGAACTGTGTACAGGGGCTCCTTTCATACAGGTATGTATACAGTTCCCATGTTCCTCCTTTTTATACTTCACAATCTTACAACCCATTTCCTCTTAAGCATCACATATTGAAGATTTGATCATGCTTACACACCTGTGCTGAGGCTACTCAATGTTATTGACGACAGTCATCTTCACAATATCATTGATATAGTACATTTTTACGTACTGTATTTAAGTTTGTATAACACAGCTGGAAATTTGGTGCTGTTGTAAATAAATACATTTTGTCATTACTACTTTGTACATTAAAAAAAAAAAAAAAAAATCTTTTTACATCTATCAGGTGATACCACTGTAGATTTAACTTCACAATTTAATGCTATTCCAAGAATATGTATCAAAATATTTATTGATTCATATAACGTTTCAATGTAATGATGATTGCTGCAAACACCTATGTATTTATCATAGTGACTGATAAGAGATTTTCCTCAACAAAAATTTGGCAAGACTACTACTCAAGATTACATTAAAGCAATTGCTAATTGAACGCTGGGCTTTCTTCAAGATTATGTTATAATGCAATTGAGGTAGTCAAAGTAAGTAGCTTCAATTACATTTTCAATGTTATTTTTTTATATGGCCTTTTTATGATTTGCAATCATCCTGAGTGCGTCTTATGGCTATTACTTTGTTAAGGTGCTTTGGCTTGAGTTCAGGAGATCTAGTTGTTCTATTCTAGTTGCCTACCACAGACATAGCCCAGTTCAATGCACACTTTTGCCACAATTAATCAATTATGTTGTACACACTTTGGAGAGCTTCCATTTACTTTAAACACCCACTAACTTATCTAATATTACAGCAGTACTAATATGAAACTTGATTTCAAATGTAGACAAACATTTTGTACATACAGTATCCTAATGTCTAATTGTATTACTGTTCTAAATGCATAGAGAGTAAGTTAGCATTGGCATTCTGAAGATGCTGTGTAGACGAAGCTGCTGTCTCCTTCGAGAGGCCTTCAAAACTGACATTTCATTTATATGCCATTTGAATGCTTACAATGTAGTTTGATGCTTTCTAATCAATAATACTGCTAAATAAACAGATAATCAAAAAGGCCAGTTAGCTATTCAGTTAGCTATTGGCTGCAGCACCCCCATAGGTGACACACCAGTATGAATGGTACAGAATCGTAGGTTGCGTCGAGTACATCCCACCTATACATTTTGGTGGTCCTAGGTAGTCGGGAAGTAGGTCCAAAAACACAGTTCACTATTAGCTGCAGTGCCCCTATAGGTGGCACAGCAATGAATAGCAAGCTGGAAAAATGAATGCCAAGCTGGAAAAACGAACAGCAAGCTGGAAAAACGAATAGCATCCTGAAAAACGAATAGCAATCTGGAAAAATGAATAGCAAGCTGGAAAAACGAATAGTAATCTGGAAAAATTAATAGCAATCTGGAAAAACGAATAGCAATCTGGAAAAACGAATAGCAAGCTGGAAAAACGAATAGCACTCTGGAAAAATGAATAGCAAGCTGGAAAAATGAATAGAAAGCTGGAAAAACGAATAGCACTCTGGAAAAATGAATAGCAAGCTGGAAAAATGAATAGAAAGCTGGAAAAATGAATAGCAAGATGGAAAAATGAAAAGCAAACTAGGCAGGAAGGAGGCTGTGTGGTTCAGTGGTTAAAGAAAAGGGCTTGTAACCAGCAAGTCCCTGGTTCAAATCCCAGCTCACTCACTGACTCACTATGTGACCCTGAGCAAGTCACTTAACCTCCTTCATGCATAGCACACACCCTATTCTCTGTAAGTCGCCTTGGATAAGCAGGTATTATTACAAAAATAATAATAATAAACGGGGCAGCAGTGTGGAGTAGTGGTTAGGGCTCTGGACTCTTGACCGGAGGGTCGTGGGTTCAATCCCAGGTGGGGGACACCGCTGCTATACCCTTGAGCAAGGTACTTTACCTAGATTGCTCCAGTAAAAACCCAACTGTATAAATGGGTAACTGTAAAAAAGAATGTGATATCTTGTAACAATTGTAAGTCGCCCTGGATAAGGGCGTCTGCTAAGAAATAAATAATAATAAAAGTAATGTAATAGCAAGCTAGAATAGTGAACTGAGGGATGGAACACCGAGATGGATTATAGTGAGCTACAATAGCAAACTGTTTCCTAACTTCACTAACCTGTTTCCTACACACATTAACACCATTGTAAAGCTACCTGTTAATAATATAATATTTATAACTCTAAATTGAGGTTACTGAACCTTTATAAAAGTGTAATTAAGTCCCTCTTTAAAATGAATGACTACCACCAAGTGGAGGCTGAAATGTAGTCCAATGCATACAAACATTTTCCATGATTACACAATAAATGAATAAGGTTTAAAAAAATGGCTCAGCAAAGCAGTTTTACAAGGTTCTGGGTTTTACATCCACTGCTGTACCAGGGTAGTCTGTAAAGCAGCAAGTAACATGACGTTACAACAGGCCTGGCGGCATGAACGCTGTGTGGGCCATCCACTTATTTAGGGCAGGCTCATTTTGGAAAAGACAAATCAATTAGCTTGTATTCTCTACTATTTAACTTCACTGTGACAAATAAATAAATAAATAATATGACAGCGTAATATTATGAACTATCCATACAGCACGAATTACCACAGTTCTTTCTGAAAAAGTTTTTTCTGTTTGTTTTTCTTTTAAATTATTATTACCGCATTTGCAACAACGTGGTGTCTTGAGCAACAGTACATGAAAACGACTACATACAGTGAGCAGGCCCTCTAGATTGCAATAAACAGATTTCCACACACACCAAACTACTGTAAAGTAATTAATGTACATATAATGCTTACTTTCAACTGACTATTCAATACTGAATATAAAAAGCAGACGCTCGTGTAAACAATCCGACAAGACGGCCCTATGATGGGGTTTCCAAACATCAGAAGCAACTAGATATTTTTAAATAACAATAATAACAATATTATTAATATTATTATTATGCTTTGCTTTAATTTGATTAATGATTTCTCATAGGTTTTTTTATTTTTTATTTTTTTTATTTAAGCGATACTGCCCTTCGATGATGACCGCGCGTCCGAGTCGAAAGCGAGGGCACTAACGAAAGTCAAGGTCAACTATCACACTGTAGAGCCATCATCGAGAGGGCACTATCACTATTAGAAAATTATTTTACCATTGTTTTCTTTAAAACATTTAAAAAAAAAAACACCTTAAAACCTAAATTTACATTGAACTTGTAGTACTGATTCGTCGGGTACCTCACCGCTGAGTAAAGACGTTTAAAGAAAATAGTCTCGAACATTAAAAAAAATAAATAAATAACAAGGATGACATACATATAAAGAGAAAAACAATGCATTTATAATTTGTAAATTGATTTAAATGTTTTATTAACTTGTTTGGGTTTTAAACCCCTATTTATAATCTGGACATTTGCCTAAGGAATTAACGGAGCAATTACTGGACAGTCCGTGTACGATGGAGTCTGAACTACTGATACAACCTCTCATTAAATACCACTCGAAAATGCCTCCTATGTTTCTACCTTCGGCCAAAATCTCTCTCCCCTGAATATACAGAATGGAGCAGGATTACTGAACTGTCAGCGTCTCGCTTTGTTGTTGTTTAAAGATGCTGTGTCTGTGCTCCAGTCGAGCTGACAATCTGTGATTGGCTGCTTTCGTCGATGCAAAGTATTGTGGCTGGTTTTGGTGGATAATAAAATTAATTTGGACCAATTGTGTCTTTGTTTAGTAGTATTTACTGTCCAATAGTGAACTTTGCTTAAAAATCCAGCACTTGCGTGGATTGATTTTAAATTTGATTCACAGTTGGTGCTGAGACATTCCAGCGGGCCTCTACCGCTAGAACTGGAAGCTGCCGGTACTGAATCAATTTAGAATTTGAAACTGGGGGCACTGGACCTAAACTGGACGGGCCAGGCACCCTAATGCCAGCCCATAACGCCGGACCTGCGTTACAATAGACTTGCAAATCGGACTCCAGCTAGTTTTAACTGACCTATATTCCAAACCATACTAGCCTGTCTCAGCAGCAGCTGTAAAATAATAATAATAATAAAAACATCACAATGGTAGAGTTTACATCACTAGTCTTAACAGGGTTCGGTCCCAACTGTTTCTGATAGGAGAAAGCCTGCTGTATATAATAATATTCAATTACTGTATACAATGTATTGTTAGTAGACTTTGCTGATTGATGCTGAAAGTACAATCTTAGTAATTGTCAATATGCTTACTATTGACCAAGTATTGTCTGACAGCTCTTTAAAGCAACCGATGAATAGAGAGTCCTCAAGTTATGCATGTGACTTCATTTATAGTTAAAAAAATGCACTTCGATTCTATTTTATATTTCAGGTGTTGTCCAGTTACACTGTCTGCAGTGTGAAAAGATGTATTTCATAAATTCGGTTCTGATGTCATAAATATTAGGACATGTTGGTTTTTATTTTTTTGTAAAAACAAAAGTAAGCTTTCCAGTACTGCTGTTTCTGTTGTAAATCTTAGCATTTATTTGGAGGACACTGAAGTGGTAAAACCCTTTTGATCAGACAAAAAACAAACTAGGTAAAATAAGATATTTGTAATAAAGCTTTGCCAGTTGACTGAAGATTGTATAAAGGTTTCAAATACTATTGAAATGCTGAGCTCGCAACTATGTCTCCCAAGATTTAACATTTGTTTTGGTTACAGGTGTAGTGCACTGAACCTGAACTGCAAGCCAGGAAAAGTATTTCCATATATAAAAGCCAAGGTATTATACAGCCAAAATCATGTAGGTTTGTATTCCAGGGAGCATTGCTTCACAAATATGATGTGATCAAATATGTGAAGGGCACAAACAAGAAAACAGAAGTGGTCTAAATCCTTCTGTTTTCTATTGATATTCAGGTGGGGATCTAGAACGTTTGGCATTGTGATTCAGTTAACATTTATCAAAGTATTAATGTTTGTTTGTTTTTCATTTGCCCCATACAAACTAAACAGCATGTATTTATTCATTCAGTTATACACTGACATTCTTTCATGATGAGTGTTGTTTAAAATCCAGTCTGAAATTCTGTTCACAATGTACAATTCACAAATCTGTGACAAATGAACTTAAATAATATGACATGTATGCCAATCAATATCTCTCAGTGTTTTTTTACACTTGAAAAATAGCTTCATTAGTCTCCAACCGCTTTTTAATAAGAATTAAATTGACTGGAAACAGAATGATGGAGTTTGATGCTGAATAGAAGAACCATTTCACCCATAAGATCTTTGAATGCTTGATGTTTAGCACTGTACATTTTCTCTTGTTTCCCTATCAATCAGCAGACAAATGATGCACAGGACAATGGGGCGAGGCAGTTTAACAGCTCAAAAAAGTTCACAACAGTTATTTTGTACCATACTTTTTATTTTGCATAAAACTTGTGAAGTGCAGATGAAGGAACACTGGTATCCACAGTTTTCTATTCAAGAAAAATGCATGTATCCTTCGCAATCTGAAATAAATATTGCTTCAGGCAAATTGACTGCTAAAGAATTTGAGGAATTGTAGACATTACACAGTATTGTCTTAAAAAATGTCTTTCAAAAGAGTCTTGCAGAGTTTCATGTTTTTACATTGAACCACAACAGAACCACTAGAGGGCAGCAAAAGCAAACTGAATGTTGTCATAAGTGGAAGATGTTATATGCAAATAAAAAACTTTAGCCACAGTACACCTTTATTACATGCTTAATTTATTCTATTTACCACCACTTAACTCAAAAAGATGGGCTAAGGACCCAATTCAAATAACTTTTAGCTCAGAAAAAGCAGTACCTGAAAATATAAATGCGCACATTGTACAGAAATAATGTGGAGCATTGTTTTTATTGTCACATCATCACTAAGGCATAAATATCCAAAACATTCTACATCCGCTTATTGCACGAATTGACATTTTCCTAAAGAGCTTGATCCTAGCTAAAAGTTAACTGAAATGGGCGCTGTGACGATATTTGGTTGTACAAGTTTGAAAGAAGTAAAGGAAAAGGCAAGCTGTGCTCCACTATGCCATCCCTTTACTGGAAAACAGTAAACCGCTTGTGCTGTGACACAGAAGCAAGTAGCAGTATTGTCCACTGAGCAGCGCTGATTGGCCTTACTTAGTGTTCAAGTTTAAAGAGGTCACAATTTCCAGAAATAGCAACAATGGAAGCCTTGTCATAGGCCTCACCACTTGTTTTTTGTTGTGTGAATAGATTGAGAGCCAGGTGGTAAAGGAGGACAATAGTCTTTCAGAGCTGCTGGGCTGTGCATCATTACTGTCTTTGAAACATCTTCATTATTAAAGGAATGTAAAGACAATTTAGTTTTGTTTTATCCTTGACATTGCAGAACAAGTTCTTATCCATTTTTGGCTTGCTGCAAGTGAAATATGCCACTCTATCCACATTTCTTGTATTCCTCTTGCTCCTTGTTGATGGTTTCATTGTATAGTTTGCAGTGCTGCACCCGAGGGCATCATCCTACATATCTGATTTTTCTTAAATTGCTCAGACCGTGAACTTCTTTGAGATACACAATGATTCAGGGTCTACCTGAGTGAGCAGGATGACTACTACCACCTGATTTGTGCTTCTAACCCACTCATTTTTATTTCTGTCCCGAGACCCAAGGAGCTTCAGACCATGCTAGATGGCTGATACAGCAGCTGGCTGGGGGTAGAAAGTAGCTGTATTTCACAGAGATGGGGAAAGACACACATATTATCTTACTATTTTGCCCTTGTAGCAGCTACTACTAATTGTGTCCCAAAGTTGTTGTTCTTTCTCAGTGTAAATGTTTGCAGAGTAAAACAAGAGATTTAAAATGTTATCATCCAATGGTAAAACTTTTGTAATTTATCTTATTAAAAACAAGGTGTATTTTTTACTTAATATAATAACGTCCATTGCACTTTATATGAATACTGTGTAAATGTAATATATACTTAAAAATATGTATCTGGTTTGGATGAAGTTAGTCTTGATTGTGTTTATGAGACATATTTCAGTTACAGGGTACTTATATACATTGCTACTAGACATCACCAGGTAACGACCATATTAGAACACATCATGTGGTATTTATTGTAATGAATAAAACGCAAATGGTAGTGATTATAATGGTAATACTACAATAATTGCCCAATGGTTACAATGACACTATCATTACAATGTCCTTTCCAAACTATTACTCTGTAAGTACTATGCTATGTACTGTATGCTCTGAAGTGCCTTTTCTACACCTGCTTTGCTCTTCTTAAAACCTGTTATGTTGAACCCTAGAAGGAAACATCAGCGTGCCACTTTATTTAAAAACTTGTTCTAATGGCCCATCTCACTAACCCTATAGATGTTGCTCCTGTCCTGGAGATCTAATTATTATCCAAACCTGCCCACACAATGTACTACATTATTAACACACACTTGAGACACAGAATGTACCTTATTAATCTGTGGTCTGCATCCTTGTTCTCTGATGTGAAAAATAAATAAATAAATAAAAAGCCTGTTTATTTTACCTCAACATCCTTCACTTGATGTGCTCAGTATGTGTCTCAACTCCAACCATCCCAAATATCCAAACTTTAAACCCTTTCTTCAAAATTCAAAAAGGTGCTTGCCTCAAAGTTATTCTGATAAATTTCATTTGAAGGCTGGATTTTGTTGGTTGTAGGTGAAAAGATTGAAAGCGCTTTTTTTATTTCTCCATTTGGGACAGTTAAGCACAGCGACCATACAGAGAAGCATATAGTTATGTGGTTCTTTTTGTCCATATAAAGCTTTCAGCAGCTAAATTAAATTAAATAAACCTCTCATTTCTAATACAATGTTTTAAGACATGCATTTTGCTTAAACAATCTGAACGACGGAGAAAGGAGAAGGGAGCATTGTACCTGCATTTAAAGAAAACGTGCCAAAGAGAAAAAAGGAACACGGCTCGACAGGCTTTATATATTTGATATATTCTTGGTAGCTTTAGGTACGCTGCTTTGCTGCAACTGATAAAATTCTCTTGCTGTTACAGTGTTACTGAAACGGACCTGACACTGTTCTGTATTACTGTCCTCCTGTTGCCAGTAAGTCACCTTTGGAGTACAAATGTCTGACAAACTAACATGTCCTTCTGCTGCAATGCCACTAAAATAGTGGATGTTACATTCCTCCATGCTAATGCTCAAAATGATAGAATACCTCACACCATTGCTTGTATCTTTTGTATATCAATCGCCTCTTTAGAACACCTTGGCAATCTCTACAATGCATCCTCCTTGAAATGGGTTTTTACCAGTATTTACAACCTGCATCTCGGCTAATGACTCCTTTATCCTCAAGGGGCAATGGTCCAGGATTTTTTTTTTTTTAATTACATTTTTTAGCATTTTAATATTTAATGTATATTGCAGAAATGATAGCTCCAGAATATAAAGTTGTCCGCGTTGCATGCATTGAGTTTAAAATGCATATCCCCAAACAGATCTGAACTCCAGACACTTCAACCTCAGTACTTTATCTGAGAATCAACTATTATATAAGATACATTGCATCAATATTTTTTAGACATTTCAAGTAATATGATTTAATGTTAAAAGTAGACCAATTTAAGTAGAATTCATTATACTAATCCATTAAAGTCAGTTTCACATTAAAATGTCAATGAATTCTATATTTCCTTTATTTTCATATTTTAGGTAAGAATATAATCAAATATTTTTAAAAAAGGCTGCTTAAAATATATATTTTTTATAAAAATGTCCATTAAAATTACATCACTAGGTCAAATCTAAATACAGTGCCTTGCATAAGTATTCACCCCCCTTGGACTTTTCCACATTTTGTAGTGTTACAACCTGGAATTAAAATGGATTTAATTAGGATTTTTTGTCACTGATCTCGAAGTGGGGAAAAAAATCTACATATTTTTCAAAATTATTTACAAATAAAAAACTGAAAAGTCTTGATTGCATAAGTATTCACCCCCTTTGCTGTGACACCGTGATAGAGAGAGAAAGGATCGATGCTGTTGATTTCCATTACATGAGAGTAGATGTTAAAACTTCATGCTGATTTGAACTTGGCTCTCGCCAAGATAAGCACCAACTAAGACGTAGCTTCACAGTAAACTAATGTGATCCATATGTGTCTCCATCCATTTGCGCTTCCTTCCATACGATGATGTAGATATCCTTCTGTCTGGTGTTGATGACTGAAGTGTAATGCTGGCTCCAGGGATCAGCTTATTGCCTCCCTAGCGCATCAGCACACACAATGGCTGCGATGCTGGCTCCGGGGATCAACCATAGTGCGGTCTCCCCAGCGCATCAGCATGACAACCGTCTGGATTGAGCTAAGTAGGGTACATCTCTGGGGTCTTCAAGTGGGCACCTTCCATCCTCGGTGTTTCGTCGACTAGCCCACGACACCTCAAGAGGGCTCGACGGTGATTCTGGCATCCCAGCATCACCCCCCTCCGTCCCCCACTCAACTCAGCCCAGCTTACTTACCTGTACATCAGCGTTTCTTTCTTTCTATTGTGCTTGAGATCCCCAGCCAGAATCTTTTCGTCTCAACCACAGCCAGTTGCTGCTCCTCTCTGCTGCTTCAGATAAGTTCTTCACTGTGTGACGCAACTCTTGGCCATTGAATCCAACATCTCTGAGAAACCGGGTTGTAGGGTGTGCCACAAATCCTCGACAACCCACTTCCACTGGGTAAACCCAGACTCTCCATCCTCGCTGTTCCGCTTCAGTGGCTAGTTGAGCATACCGCAGTTTCTTCCTCTCATACGCCTCATCTACAGCATCCTCCCATGGCACTGTTAACTCTACCAGGTGAACAAGGCGTGCTGATCCAGACCACAAGACAATATCTGGTCGAAGGTTTGTGGTGGCAATCTCAGGTGATAAAATAAGCCATTGACCAACATCTGCCAGCATTTTCCAGCCTCTAGCAGCTTCAGTTGTCCTGGGCGAGGATTGGTTTTAACACCTTTTCTTGGTGGTTGCTCTCCTGGGCGGAGGAATGTTGTCTTTTGTGTGTAATGTTTTGATGGAACAGGTGGCAACTTATTGGTCATGTTACGCTTGTCTTCCAATGCTAAGGCCAAACATCGTAGCACCTGGTCATGGCGCCAAGTAAACCATCCTTGGCTAAGAGCCACTTTACATCCTGTCAAAATGTGCCTTAATGTTGCAGGTGATGAACACAAAGGACATGAGGGATCCTCTCCTACCCAGAGGTTTAGGTTCTGTGGTGATGGGAGAACATCATATGTTGACTTTATAAGAAAACTGATCCTGCTCTGTTCCATTGACCATAGGTCTTGCCAGCCAATCTTGCGTTGTTCCACACTCTCCCATCTCATCCATTCTCCCTGCTTGGCCTGGGAAATGGCCTTTATACACCTCATCCTCTCCTCCTGCTTTTGCACCTCGTTGTCGACCAGCTTCCTCCGTTGAGCTGGGGCTGCCTTGTGCCATGTAGGAGGAGCTGAACTGAGACCAAAACCCCCTCTTCCATGCTGAACTTGCCCCATGATATCACCAGTTCGAAGGGCAGCCTTTGCATCCTCCACAGCTTTCTTTGCCACCCACTTTCTTCCAGTTTTCAACACAGGTGCTGCCTCCCTTATGCATTTGTCGCGTGACTCTACTAATGTCATTTCCATTCGGACCTTGGCGCACTTAAACTCCTCGGTTAGAGCGGAGACAGGTAGCTGCAGTATTCCTTTACCATAAAGTCTCACTCTGCTGAGGCAGCGTGGAACTACCAACCATTTCCTGATGTGTGAACTGATTAAAGCTTCCAGCTTCTCTACTGTTGTCAAAGAAACCTTGTACACTGTCAGTGGCCACAGCAACCTTGGCAGTAGACCAAACTAAAAGCACCAGAGTTTTAGTTTGCCTGGTAAAGCGCTGCTGTCTATGCTCTTTAACCCTTCCACAGCTTGTTGTCTAACTTCTACCACACGAACTGTGTCCTTTAGATCCCCATCGTACCATCTCCCAAGGCTCTTCACTGGCTTCTCAGACACTGTTGGTATTGCCTCACCATTAATGAAGAACGTTCTATCTACTACTTTACCTTTAATTATAGAGATGCTCCTTGATTTAGTGGGCTTGAATTGCATTCGTGCCCATTCAATGTTATTGGTTAATTTGCCCAATAACCGATTAGTGCAGTCATGGTTGTCATGTCATCCATGTATGCTCGAATTGGTGGTAGTCGCATTCCAGAAGCCAAGCGCTCTCCTCCAACTACCCATTTTGATGCCCTAATGATTACTTCCATTGCCATGGTAAAAGCCAGTGGAGAAATGGTGCATCCTGCCATTATTCCAACTTCTAGGCATTGCCATGTAGTGCTGAATTCTGAAGTTGAAAAACTAAATTGCAAATCTCCAAAGTAGGCTTTCACTAGATTTGTTATTGTCATCGGTACACTGAAAAAATCAAATGCTGCCCAAAGAAGTTCATGTGGCACTGAACCATATGCATTAGCCAAATCCAGGAATGTCACATGGAGCTCCTTCTCCTTTTTAGCTGATTGAATTTGTTGCCAGATCACATTGATGTGTTCTAAGCATCCTGGGAATCCTGGAATGCCCGCTTTTTGTATTGAAGTGTCAATGAAACAGTTCTTTAATAGGTAAGTTGACAATCTCTGAGCAATAATGCTGAAGAAAATCTTGCCTTCTACGTTTAATTGGGAAATAGGGCGAAACTGACTGATGCTTGTAGAATCTTTTTCTTTAGGTATAAAGACTCCACCTACTCGGCGCCATGCTCTTGGTACAACCTGTTTTTCCCATGCTACTTTCATCAATTTCCACAGGATTCGTAGAACTCCTGAAGCACTCTTGTACACTCTGTATGGAACTCCATTAGGCCCTGGAGATGATGAAGCCCTTGCTTTTTTCATAGCTTGCTCTACTTCTTTCCACTTAGATGCACAGTCCTCCATTTGGTATTCTGGTGGATTGATAGGTGGGATGTCTGATGGAATTGACATAGGCTCCTGCCTTTTTGAATCTGTATGTGTTTCCTCCAAATATCTCTCCAGCTCAAACTTAGATGCTTTTAGTGTGCCATTCTTCTCACTGGTGAATAAGTTCTTTACAAATTTGAATGGGTCTTTATAAAAGTTAGTTCTCGCACGCTCCTTCTTTTTGTAGCGTTTCCGTAGGCGCTCAGCTCTGCGCAATGTTGCAAGCTTATCTTTTATGACCCTTTGTAAGAGATTGAGTCCCTCCTTCTGACTTTCTTCTGCTCTTCTCCATTGCTTCCTCAGCTGTCTCCTTTCTCTAACTAAGCGTTCAATCTCCCGCTGCCGTCTAGACCTTCCAGGAATAGTTTGTACTTTTTCCTTCCTTTTTTCAAATCCAAACCTCTCGCTTCCATATGCGTAGATGATGTCCCCAAATTTATCCAGTTTCTTTTCAACTGTTCCACTTAACCTTTCCAATGCAAAGCAGAGATCTGTGTTTACTGTGTCCCATGCAGTTTTCTCACAAGCTCTTGGCCATTTAACTCCAGGCTTGTGCCTGTTGAGGTTCTTTTCACTCTTACGCTGGTTTGTCTGACCGGGTTCACAAGGATCATTAGGTTCATCACTAACTGTGTCCATGCAATTCTTCCTCACATCTATGACAGGGGTGCTGATATCCTGCGATCTGTGGTTTGCTTCCTGTCGCTGGATTTCATTCGACTGACTTGACTGACTTCGTAAGAAGTACTGATCAATGCGAGGCCCTTGTCCCTTCTCCCTCAAGCATTTCATTCTCCCTTGATGAATCTTCAAACCCCTGACCGTTGTCGCCTTGCTCCAGCCACAGACACAAACCTGGAGCTCCATGTCTTTGCTAACTGCAGATCTTGAACTAGTCTTTTGTGAAGTACTCTCCATACTCGTATCCGTTTCCGTTCCTAAGTCCTTAACCGTGTTGTCCAACGTTGAGTCATCTTCCGCCCGCTCTGAGACTCCAGGGGTATTTTTCTCTTTAATTTCTTAGAAGCTCTGGGCGGGTGTCTCCAGCATCCTGTAAACACAGAGCTGGATACTGCCGACAAGGGTAGCTAACCCTTGCCAGCCCCAATGGGGTCTCTTTCCTACAGTCAGCTGTCTCTCCAGGCTGTCACGAGGTCTTTCCCTTGTTGCCAGCTGCACTATTCACAGCAGTCACTCCCTCCCGATTAAAAAAGGCGCTGTGTAAGGGGGAAGGTAAGCTGCATCCTAGATCTGCCACCTCGGTGGTAGGTGGAAACCGGAAGGTGACCATATTAGGAGGGGCGCGTAGCTGCAAGTACTCAGGACGATTCCATTGCAGTCAGCTGCGGGGCAGCCCTCTATTGGAGAAACCATGGCAACGCGTTGACTGCAGAGAGGAGTTTGCTGGGTACAAAGGGGAAGCAGCTACGTCAGTTCCTTCTCTTGTGCTGAGAAACTGAGTCACCAGCCGGAGCTCTGTGTTCGGATTACGTGTTGTTTGTTGTGTTTTTCAGAGGCGGAGTAGGAGCGCGGGACTGCAGCCACGGAGCCAGTTTCAGAGCACAGAGCACTACCTTCCCTTCACCAACATCAGCACACCCCGTGTGGATTACAGAGCACTCTCATACACAGGACACTCGGGATTTCATTATGGACACTTTCTGTTTGGTTTTTCAGCCAGCTGTGTTCCCCCCGAATACCATCGCTGGTAAAGGGGAGGTTTATTTTAATAAACACAGTCATTTTGGGAGAAATACTGTTTCGGGACTGTTTATTTATTCAATACACCACTCGCATCCGTCACACACCCCTAAATAGGCTCTGGTGCAACCAATTGCCTTCAGAAGTCACATATTAGTTGAATGGAGTCCATCTGTGTGCAATTAATGTGTCACATGATCTCAGATTAAATACAACTGTTTCTGGAAGGCCCCAGAGTTTGTTAGAGAGCATAGCTAAACAAACAGCATCATGAAGACCAAGGAGCTATCAAAACAAGCCCGGGATAAAGTTCTGGAGAAGCACCAATCAGGGTTGGGTTATAAAAAAATATCCCAAACTTTGAACATCCCCCGGAGCACCGTTAAATCCATTATTAAAAAATGGAAAGAATATGGCACAACCATGACTCTGCCCTAGAGAAGGCCGTCCACCAAAACTCAGTGACCAGGTAAGGAGGGCATTAGTCAGAGAAGCAACCAAGAGGCCAATGGTAACTCTGAAGGAGCTGGAGAGATCCACAGCTGAGATGGGAGAAACCGTCCATGGGACAACTATAACCCGGACGCTCCACAAAGCTGGGCTTTATGGAAGAGTGGCGAGAAGAAAGCCATTGCTGAAAAAAACCCATATCAAATCCCGTTTGGATTTTGCCAAAAGGCATGTGGGAGACACAGCAAACATGTGGAAAAAGGTTCTCTGCTCTGATGAGACCAAAAGGGCAAGATGGATGGAGCCAAATAAAAGGAAATTCTAGAGGAAAACCTGTTTCAGTCTGCAAGAGACATGGGACTGGGGCGGAGGTTCACCTTCCAGCAGGACAATGACCCTAAACACACAACCAAAGCTACACTGGAGTGGTTTAAAAACAAGAACCTGAATGTCTTAGAATGGCCCAGTCAAAGCCCAGACCTCAATCCGATTGAGAATCTGTGGCAAGACTTGAAAATTGCTGTTCACCAACGGTCGCCATCCAACTTGACAGAGCTTGAGCAATTTTGCCAAGAAGAATGAGCAAAAATTGCAGGATCCAGATGTGCAAAGCTAGTAGAGACTTACCCAAAAAGACTCACAGCTGTAAATGCTGCCAAAGGTGCTTCTACCAAGTATTGAGGGGGGTGAATACTTATGCAACCAACAAATGTCTTTTTTTTTGTTTAATTAACTTTTGTGTCACAATAAAAAATATTTTGCACCTTCAAAGTGTTAAGTATGTTGTGTAAATCAAATGGTAAAAATCCCATTAAAATTGATTAAATCCATTTTAATTCCAGGTCGTAACACTACAAAATGTGTAAAAGTCCAAGGGGGGTGAATACTTATGCAAGGCACTGTATGATACCTTTATCGTCAATTTTTAATATTAAAATATTATATACATCTTTTTTTTAAATCATACCGGCTTTCTCATAAATATATATATTTTAAGGATACTACATTTAGTTATTAAAAATAAATATTAGCCTATTAGGCTACTACATTTACATAATTAAGGACTACGTAAGTATGCTTTTGAATAATTTATTGTGGATCTGCTTTAATATAATCAAATGCTAATGTATTTTTTTTTATTGAGAATAAAGTTCATTATAGAGGACCTTTAAAAGATAAACAATAGAATAAAGACTTTAAAGACACCACAGGTAAATAAAAAGAAACACACCTATACACCTTCCACCCTCAAAATAAAAGCCAAGGCTGCATGATTCAGCACATTGGATTGGAAATGTTTATTGATTCATAAGATTCGAATGTGTCTATTCAAAGGTTAACAGCAAGGTAGTGAATCAATCGCAGTGAATCTCGAACACTGGAATGGATGTGTCCTTGTTTATAAGCTAGTCATCCTGAACACTATAAATCAAATCAATCAATCAGATTTACATATGCATCATTTAATCTGGTTTACAAAGTGTGACATGAGCTGGAACACTTTACAAATCTGTTGTGGAATGTGACAGAAATGCACAGTAATTCAAAAATCTCCAGCCGATTTGTAATTGAAACCTTGAGGATCAGAAGCTGCACTGACAAGAAGAATGCCAGCATTATTTGACACAGATTCCTATTGGAAGCCTGGGGCCGACTCAACTTGTGGTTCCAACCAATGCTTTCTTAAATGGAAAATTATTCATCTTTTTAAAGCAAAAAGCCATTTACTGGTACCTGGTCACAAAACAAGCTTCATTATGACCTTTTACAAAAGTATTAAATCCCATTTAATCAGGTAGAGCACTGAAAAGCTCATCACCACCTGATCCAGGTTGGTTCAGTAGCTTTCTCCTACCAGACCTTTTTTTTGTCTCCTTAATTTTCGTCTCCTTAATTCTACCTACTGTAGGGTTTTAAAGGGAACACAGTTCTACAGGCAGTTGCTCTGGATGTCTATCTAAATTCAGCACTTCCCTTTTGAATCTATATGTGTGGAATTAAAATGTAATGAAGTACAATATGAATACACCTGTTCATGTGCTATATACTAGAACCACAATAAGCAGCAACCAGCAGCACTGGAATGGGATTTGTAATGCCAGGTTTGATAAACACAATGAGGAAGCAGGTCTGTTCCTGGCTTGTTTACATTGCCTGAAGCCCTTTTATTTTATTATTCAGCATTCATAATTTACAAAATAAATGTGTGCACACAACCGTGCATTTGCATAATACATATGAATGGGGCAAGGCTTGCAAGTTGCAACGTGAAATAATACTGTGCAATAAGGAACATAAATACTAATGCATTCTCTGGACGCAGAGGTAAAAGTATCTATATTTTATACTAACACCACCAGATGCTGTCTACAGGTGCCAAACAGGAATAGGTGTGATGTCAGCTGCCATGGTGCTGGCTATTACCCAACAAGATTATACATTTTATCCCCCTTTTCTCCCCAATTCAAAATGTAGATAAATTGGTTCTCTCTGATCCCGCTGCCAAGCCATTTGCAGTGATTCACTGCGGATGTGCAAAGCTTCACAGAGGATGTAGGTGAGATACTTGTAGCACAGTGAGGTGACACAGTCTGTTAGAAGATGGATCACCAACCAAGAAAACTTGGCACAGCCAGGACACAAACCCATGCTCTCCTGACTGCATGACTCAACCTGCACAACCCAGGGTCATGCCTTTACTAGGTGAGCCCCTCGGGGATCCAAAATCCAATTAACTCTAATACATCATAACTCTTGAGCATCGTATGCTGAACCATCGTTTTAGAATATCTATGTTACAACTGTTTGTTATCGCCGTGGCTGTGCACCATTGCAAACAGACACCATCACCAATCAAGTCAATTAACTGTTGTTTTTAGTAAAAAAGTGAACTACATTTTACAGCATCGAAACATACAGACCATTTAAATAAATCAGACACAATATTTCAAATTCTTCATCAACTTCAGTATTAAAATACTAAACACCACAATTATAGATGTTATACTTCATTTCAAAGGAATTAAACATTTAGACTTTTCTGTCTCTAATTAGCAACCTGTAAATGTATGAAATAATTGCTCAATTTATATATTTAAGAAATGTTAAAGAAATATATTTAAGAAACTTGTCTTCCTTTAGCATTTTTGTTAAGCTTTTCTTCCAGTATATTTTGGTCTGTAAGGAATAATGGGCTCCTGTTTCAAACATTTCAAAGTGGTTTAGACTTTGCACTTGAGCAAAAGCTTAGTAAGGCGTCCACCTGTAATAGTGTTTTATACAAAATCCACATTTCACTTGCTTGCAAATAATGCCTCTACCATTAACAGTGACCCTTAAAAAAAGTCTTGTAATGTTTGGTTTCCAGTATTACATTCTCACATAAAACTATTTTTTAAACTCAGATTAAAAACAAACTATATATATATATATATATATATATATATATATATATATATATATATATATATATATATATATATATATATATATATATATATATATATATATATATTCTAAACTTTATACATAAAATGTGCTCTGAAAAATATTAATTTAAACAGTGTTGTAGTGTTAACATATGGAAAATAGTATTTATTTCTAAAAACTAAATTTTCGATTCTATATATATATAAAAAACAAATGTTGCCTATATGCACTCTCCCTTCATATGAAAGATGCAGTATCCATTTTTGGGGTTAACACACACATTGCTGCTGCAAGATCAGTGTAATTGACAAAGTGATTGTACTGGACATACTGATGCACATAGTGCAAAATCAATAGCGCACAGAGGAAACAAATATTCAGTGCTCTGCATGTAGTACAGTACATTATGCATATCCAGAATGATAGTGGTGTGAGAATTTAAAAAGTTTTAGTGAAGCAAATATTACAAGGATACAATAAACTGGCCCTCACTTCTTTCACTACACATTTGCTAGTGGAGACATCGTACTATATTAGACCTTCAGAAGACCAGGACGTAATAGGTTTCACATGGAAAAGGTCTAGTGGAAACATAGCCAAAATGGATTCTAGAAGTCTCAACGAGAACCTTATAAAGGAATAAAACATGGTTAAACAGTAGTGAGAACTCTAATAGCAGCAGACTGATCTGTGGAGACCAGAGGAATCGTGGAATGATGGGGGCATCAGCCATCAGGACTTGCTACAGTAAGTCTACTGATTGCCACTAAACATGCACAAGATGACTTTCTGGTTGGCGACATTGAAATGTAGTTGTTTGAAGAAGGATACTGCATACCACATGGCATCACTGACGTTTGCATTGTTTGATGATTGGACTGATGATTCCAGTCTGCACCCAACTATACTACACAGAAAACCTTACTCTGAGACTGCAATGAGATACTGCTCACTTTGGTTAACAGGAAAAATAATTTGGTCTATCAGTTTCTTTTCTGGTCCATCAGTTTATTTTCTGGTGTTGTACTGGCATGATTTCCAACTTGTAAAACACAGCATCATGATAAGCCTTCCCACAAAGCTGAATAGTGAATGTTCAATGAATTAAACACAACAGCTTCGATTTTCTATCATTTACCAATTGAATGATATTTAAGAACTTGCACATCAAATTGCATTTTCTAAACAGTCTATTAGACTTTCTCAGTAATATCTAAATTCAACTACCTTAATATTTTTTTCATAAATGAATAATGGAAACTGCCAACTTGCACTTAAGTTGCCATTCAAAATACAAACTTAAGTTTTCAAAACAGTTCTAAAGCATATTGGTTCATAAATCACTTTAATGAATCAATTTTTTTTAAATTAATTGTTAGGGGGCAATTCACAAGAACTCTGGTAATTATGCCCATACTACATTATTAATAATTTTTGTAAAAAATAAAAGACAATAGCAGTGACATTTAGTTCTAAAAGCTAGCATTATTAGGGCATTAGACACAACTTTGTGAGAAGGCTAGATTACGTGAACAAAACTACTCAAAACACCACAATATTCATTAAAGTCAATTGATAATTGAATATTGTACCAGTGAGTGGTTTACTCAAATGACAGCAAGTCTGGATGATGCTCCTCATTGTCAACACTGGAGCACCTTTGCCTGGGCACACCAGAGTCTTCTGAGCCGTTCAGAAGATCATCTTCACTGATGCTGAACCGTAGGCCTGGTTTACCTTGACATGGTGTGGAGGCCATCCTTATCTCAGGGTCTCCAGGCTTCTGCTTAAGGTCCAGTGTATCTTTATGGATAAGGTCAGGAACTGAGAGGAGAAGCTGGGACTTGTCCTCCAGGTTTTCCTCTGCTTGGCCAGAGATACAGACCTTGGAGTTTTCCTCTTTCTTTTCATCAAAGTTCAGTTTGCTTGTCAAAGATGTTGTCTCCTCCTCCTCCTCTTCCTCCTCCTCCTCCTCCTCTGGCTTGTCATTCTTAATTAGTGGGGTCTTGTCAGGGGATGCAGGGTAGGTGTCGGATACCTCAGGGGTATTGACCACTGGGTCAGAGGAGATCATCATGTCTTGAGTGGTCCTCAATGCACGGGGCATGCGTTTCTTGCCTGGTGGTGGTGGGTCCAGCCTGGGAAATGTCTCAAGTAGTTTTTGGCTGTAAGAATGAAACGAATATTCTTACTGCAATTCGGTGACTAATCTAACCCCATGTAAGATGAATGCACTCCACTAACCTATTTAAAATTCAGCACTTGATTCTCATCAGATGCAGCAGTTTCAAAGTTTCATTTATGATATTACTTACACTGAAGCTTCTTGTCCTAAACCATACCGGACTATTAACAAGTGTCAAAGCATAAAGAGCAAAAGAAAAACATTTCCAAATACTAAATGGCAGGTCAATAATTTGTCTGGGTGGAACTCAGACCTGTTTCAGTTCTCTCCACATGAAAGATTCACAAAAGAAGGCAAGTGAAGGCAATTTAATCCGATATGGAAAACTGAGAAGATATCAGATGGCTTCCGACTCAGACAAGGTGTGACAGGATAGAACTTCCTATAACATGACATTATGTAATAAACATTAAGCTATCAACAGTACTACTTGATCCTCTAACCAGAAAGAGAAGGTCACACTGTAATTCTGTATTATTCATAATATTACAAACCAGAACAATTTGAAAGGATTGACAAAACCGTACTCAAAATGACTTTCCTACATAATCATCGTGATACATGTAAAGTATCTACTCTACCTGTTGCCACTGGTCCCTTGGCTGGTATTCTCTGTGCAGGACAGCATGGCTCCCGCGTTCTTGTTCACTTCAGTGACTCCGATATCTCCCAGGCTGATCTGGTCCTTCCTCCTCAGAAGGTCATTAACTTTTGCTCCCATGGCTTTCCCCAAGTTAAGAGCGTTTTTCAAGTGTTGATTGCTAGCAGACTTGGGGCCGCTCGCTGTGGATTCATTAGCACTGACTGATGTAGAAGAGTTAGCCGCCATCCGCTTACTTAATGCAGAGACGTGCTGAAGCTTTGGCATGTGGGCAGTATTGGAGTTCTCAAACATGCTTTGGTCAACTGCAAAAGAAAAAAAAATGGCAGTGGGAGAAGTAGTAGTTTTATCAGTTAAAGCTAGTAATTTTTAAAATCCATTATATTATTTTTATAAATGGAATTTATGTAACAAAACAAGTAAAGAATTAAAAGATGCACAGCACAAAAAAGTGGTACCAGTAATACAGTTAATAAAGCCAGTAAGAGGTAAAATAAAAATGGATTGGTTAGAAATGCTTTAAACAACAAAATGTAAATTCATGAGGGTAGATGAACACACCACTACTGAAACAGGGGATTGTACTACAATTAACTGAAGTACAAAATTATAATTAAAAACAAAACAGAGCATGCAGAAATAACACAGTACAACACAGCATATCACAACAAAAGGTGATGGCCAATAGACTTTTTCAGACTTTACCCTTTTTACCTCCTTACCTCGCAAATAATATAGTTACTCCGTAAGCATTTTTATGAGAGAAAAAAAAACATTTTTTGAATAGGAGACAAGTTAATAACATACTGTAGTGTGTCTCGGTGTGGAAATAATTATTTTGATTAAATGAATATAGTACCACACTAAATATCAAAAACAATACCGGGTTAAATGACATAGCCAACACTTTACAGACCACAACTTACACTGATAGCAGGTCAATGACAGTTAATAAAGAAGGCAAGAGAGATCAGCGTACAAATTTGAATGTTAGACTCTAGTGATTAAGAGCTTGTGTAGGTTCAGGATGAAGTAATAGACTATAATAGCATTAATATCCTCTACAAGGGGTACCTGTTTGGCCTTTCCAAGGTCCTCCCCTTTGGCTGAGGACACTGTAGTCAATTTTCTAGCAAGTAATGACATCAGTGTGTTTGGTTAGACACAAGCCTTTCCTTATCATGGCACTGCACTGGTTGAAAACCGAGAACTGCAATGGTTTACAACATTGTAAACAATAACTCATTCTTGATCAACAAAACACAAGCCCCATTAGTTAGATAGTGAGAGACATTAGTTAGTGGAAGCTCTTCAATGGTTTCTTTGCAATCTATAAAGCCTTGAAGAAACTGTTATTGAAGAAACACAGGGGGCAGGGGATCCATGACACTGTAATTTGTCGCCCAGGTGTCTGACCACAGCAAAAACATGGCACAGAAAAGACAATGGACCCGTAAAAATCAATCGAATTATTCTAAACATTTATTTCCCACCCAATTACACCTCTTTGCTGTACAGCCATTTCTCTTGCCATCAGTGTAATTCACAACAGTCATGGTTTTCTATTCATCCTTATTCACGTGCTTCCATTCCTGATTTATAAGGGAAATAAATGAGGCAGCCATCCGGTTTGTTATCAGTCCACCTTGCACACTACATCATCTTCACTGAACAGTGCTTCAGCGCTCAAACAAGATACGCCGATTAATGCGAAATCAGCTGCAGGACCACAAACACATTATGCCCCCAATAAAATTTTCTGACTCACCACCCTCATTCTTGGTATGGCATATTCAAGACTTATAAATAAGCAGCTAATGGGCTTATCTGACAGAAGCATTTGATTTCTTATGATAGGTGTGCTCTTGTTGCAAGTATACAAAAATTAAAAATAAATTATGCAGCAGAAAGACACATTTCAAAATATGCCGCTCATGACTTTCATGAGCCTTGCTGATAAGGCTGCTCGTATGAAAAACAAAAACCAAACAAAAACAAACAAAAAAACCCACCTACAAATAAGATGACTTGTTTGTTGAGGTTTTGGACCTGTCTGCATTTGGACTGAAGTAATCTTTAATCGATCTGGTTGTCAAATGGGTTCAACTAACAGCATTGGGATGAGACTGGCTCAAGGAGAACTGTCTAAAAAGGGAAGCAAGCAAAGCTTCACAACTAGTTGCTACATGATTGTACAGCACCCAGTGTTAGTTTTATTATATACTGAGCATCAAAAGAAACATAGCTATTATAACACATTTATTTTCGAAAAAATAAGGTATATAAATGATGGACATTGATGAAATGTTTTTGGTTTCTTTTTAATCACTTGATCATTTATCCTTGACCGTGACACGTTTGAGTGACTATGACTGAAGCATATGCACTTAATCACCTAATTAGTGAGACAGTTGACTGGACACTGGATATGATTTAAGCCGTTGAATTGCAATCTTGAATAAAATCAATAAAGAAAATCACAGAAAAAAAAACAATATGCCACGTCTGTCAAGAAAGCAGTACAAGGTTGTCCTGGAAGAAATCTTGCTTCCTTCTGCTCCATGCCACACAGCCAGGTCAATCAAGGTGTGGATGGAGGACCACCAGATCAAGACCCTGTCATGGCCAGCCCAATCTCCAGACCTGAACCCCATTGAAAACCTCTGGAATGTGATCAAGAGGAAGATGGATGGTCACAAGCCATCAAACAAAGCCGAGCTGCTTGAATTTTTGCGCCAAGAGTGGCATAAAGTCACCCAACATCAATGTGAAAGACTGGTGGAGAGCATGCCAAGACGCATGAAAGCTGTGCTTGAAAATCAGGGTTATTCCACCAAATATTGATTTCTGAACTCTTCCTAAGTTAAAACATTAGTATTGTGTTGTTTAAAAATGAATATGAACTTATTTTCTTTGCATTATTCGAGGTCTGACAACACTGCATCTTTTTTGTTATTTTGAGCAGTCGTCATTTTCTGCAAATAAATGCTCTAAATGACAATATTTTTATTTGGAATTTGGGAGAAATAAAACAAAAATGTTCATTTTACCCAAACACATACCTATAAATAGTAAAACCAGAGAAACTGATAATTTTGCAGTGGTCTCTTAATTTTTCCCAGAGCTGTATATATATAGGTAGTGAACAAAAAAATGGAAAAAGCCTGGGTAAATGGGGGGACACCAAGTATATTGAAAGCAAGGGCTTCCACACAGGTGTGGCTCGTGTGTTAATTAAGCAAATAACATCCCAGCATGTTTAGGGTAATGCATAAAAATCCTGGACAGGCCTGGTTGTCTATAATTATGGCTAGCATGGCTGCAAGAGACCTCAGTGACTTTGAAAGAGGGGTGATTGTTGGGGTGCGTTTAGCAGGAGCTTCAGTGACAAAGACAGCTCAACTTACTGATGCTTCACAAGCAACGGTGTCTTAGGTGATGTTGGCATGGAACTCAGAGGGAAAGACATCATCAGCAAAGGGCAACAGTGGGTGGAAGCGCATACTCCAGGATCGTGATATCTGTGCATTAATTCGAAGTGCATGGCAAAACAGGCGAGCAAATGCAGATCAACTGACTGCAAATTTCAACCTGGGGCGCGAGCAGCCTGTTTCCTCTAAAACGGTCCGCCTAGAACTCCACAGAGTGGGATACCAGTGGCCCAACGCCCTATTAAGTGACTTTCCATTGATGTTTCAATTTTTCTGTCCACTACATACATATATATATATATATATATATATAGTAATACATTTATATAGTGATTGAGTGTTCAAAGTTACAGATGAACAACTCATACATGTAAAACTGTGTTGCTCTTGTGATACAATGCTTATACAGAGTGTTGAAGAGCAGGCAACGTACTGTAAGGGACACTGGTATTGTGTGCTCATGGGGCAAGTGCCCAATACAAAATGATCACTCCTCTAGTAATGACCCAGTTTGAGCAGAGATAGGTTAGACATCTTTACAGTACCTCCTTCCTCCTTATACCCATTTCCACTGTCTCTCAGACATCACGACTCCCGAAAATGCAAACAACGATTGTGTTGGAGCGTGTTCGAGATGGATGAGGATGGGAGAGTATGATGACTAAAAGGCTACCAAGCTGTACAGCCCACGGGTGCAATTTCAGAGCGGTAATGATAGTCATTTAGTTTATTTCCTCCTCTGTGGCTAGACATAACAAAGACTTGAAATGATCGATGCAATTATAAAGGAACTTCTAAAGAGGTCAGGACTATTTATAATGCAATGCTATTCAGGGTTTTATTGCATACCAATCATTTTCACTGCCAGCCTTTAAGACATACCCCTTCGATGGGAGGAGTATACTTAAAACAAGCACTACAATGCTGAGATGCAGTTGAATACTTGATTATAAGGAGCAAGTTGGAATGGTGATGTGCTGTAAAATCAGCCGTTTGCACTGGCAAACTGAACCATGCAGACTAATGGAACAAACCATTCTCGTGTAATTTGAGTGAGGTGCTGGCCTTGTAATGCCTAAAACCCTTTCCTCCCCATTGCTGGCACACCACCTTTCATTGAACTAACTTTTGTTGCTTTGCACTTTCCCTTACAATATCTTTTAACTTAAAATGATCACAGAGTTACTCACAAAATACAGTTACAGGCATGATTTATGATGTATACGTTTGGTGTGTGACACAGGAATTTCATCCACTTAGAATAAAAGACAGAAAAGTTCTGAAAAGTTAATAGAAATCAGAAAAGAAAGTTTATTCAGCAAAAGCAAGGTTAGTGACGATACAGATTAAGTGCACTTACACTCCCAGAAGTGTTTTGGACAGAAAGTAATTAACAGAGTTAGTGACAGAAGAAATGTGGACTTATTTTTAGAATAGATGCTTCTTTTCCAGCAGCAGGATGCTTATTATACAGGTCTCCTGTGTGGAGTGCATTGACAAAAGCTATTTATGTTCCAGAGCCCATAAGCTTTAATTAATACACAATATACAACTACTGTATCATGTTCCTTTTTTTCTTTAAAGGAATGTTTTTTTTTTTCAAACTCCACCTTGTCATAGACACCAAACCTACATTTAACCTAAAGTTTCTGCTGTCATGCTATGCCTAAAAGTATCCTACAGATCACTAATGACTGAACTGTAATTAACCAAAGACTAAGATACTAGCCATTACTGTAAAATAAATATGAAATAGTACTACATAAAGTAAAGCAAGATAACCCAAGTTGTGCCCTTGCACCATGGACACAATGCAATAGTATGCATTGTAAAACAAAATGAAAATCTATTTGGAAGAAGAAATCAAGCCAAGCCAATAGAAGAAAGGAAAAAAAGTAACAATCCATTACTTTTGGGAGCTTTTTTCTTTTTGAACAATGAATAGAAACAGTTTAACAGATGGCACAGCAGCAACAACAAGCTGCTACAGCTTATTAATGCACCATAAGAGAACGAGCTCTCGAAAAAGACTGAGTGCAAGGAAATGAGAGTTTTATGATTCACAGTGGACAAAACCAAATTTGAGCTCCTCTCAGTTGCAGGCAAAGTTTCTGTCTGTTAAGGTGACAGATAAGTCAGTGACTGGTTATTAACATCTGTAACTGCTTTACCACAGTCCCAGGTCATTCTTCGTATACAGTATAACTGTACAACTTTTTCAATACGAGTTTACACCAGAATGCAAATGTATACTGATAAAATGACATGGACAGCCTTCCTCAGCTATTAAATTATTTATAAAGAGCAAAGTAAAAAGGTCACTCCCAGCCCGACTCATGAGGTGAGGTGCAAGGTTAAATATAAATAAAATGTAAGGGACAGAATGAATAAATGTTTAACAACCATGACTGTGGGGGTCAAATCCAATAGCCAATTAGCCATAATAAGATTGAGTCTACAAATCAACATAAGTCCATCACATATGTATCTTAGAACTGAACAATGCTGTTTAATATAATAGTAATGAAGATTTTAGATGCATTAAGTGCTCTGTGAAAGAAAAATAACTTTGCCCTGCTGTTTCAAAACTGCTTCATTTGTGTTCTCTACCTCCTAGGTCATATATTTTCTATGGATCAACAAGCAGCTATTGATGAAGTACAGTTGCAAACTCAGCAATAAATAAATAAATAAATAAATAAATAAATAAATTATAAGAGCTTCTAGCTATACACAAATCCTGACCTGCACATCACAGCTCTTCCTAACATTCCATGCCAAATGGCCTTGAGACCAGTAGATTTGTTGCATCTAGAGATGAGTTTAAGCAACATGGGAAGAACTCAAAATCTTTTCATGCAATAGGTCAGCAGTGTTCATCGCCTCCTCCCTCCCCACATAATTGCAGTCTCCTCAATCTTTTATTTAACACATATCCTCCCAATGGACTAGCTGTAATGTGTTGGCTGTGTCTTGTATTGCATGAAGTGTCTCCTTTATGTCTGTATAGAGGCAAGTTGGGTTCAGTGTGTGCATTCAATATGCTGCCAGGTCTACTCTGTCAAACAAAGCAGCAAATGCTCCAGTCTCCACAATCTGGGTCAGTCAAAGGAATAGGGATGGCTGAAGACTTCAGGGGAGAATAGAGACCTTTAGAAGAAGCTTGTTCCACGCAACACCCAGTGTACTGCGGGACCACATGAAACAGCAAAGGTGTAGGACGGTATTTGAATAGAGCATTACTTTATCTTTATTTACATACTGCAGATTATGTCCTTTGACAACAGAAGCAGATCAAGATTTGGAAAGACCAAATGTATCTCAACGGAGTTTAAAACTCAAAACAGTGTGTCCCCTGTAATGTTACCATTCTAATTGCCACAATTAAAAGTAATCTATACAAAAAAAAACAACCCAGTTGCACTGTGATTAACACATAGCTCTACAGTATATCTATTGACAGCTAATGTCAATGAGTACTGGTCAGGTGTCGGTAAGGACAAATCATTAGAAAACCTTACACGTCAACAACTGTCTCCAGAACACGTTCTTGACAAAGCTTTGATCAGATCAATTGCTTTGTATCTCTTTGTATTATATCAAACAAGTCTTCACAAGGTTAGCTCCTGTGTTATTCTTTAAAAGAGATTCGATGATCAATAGTGTTTTTTCTCCAAAGAGACTTCATCCGGAACCCAGTCTGTGTCATTAAGAAAATCTTAAATTGGATTCAGTTGTGTGCAAGATTTAAAAAGGCACAACTAAATGTGTAATAATATTTGATTTTAACATCCTTTCATTCCTATTGATGTCAAAACTCTTCTATGAGAACAAGACATCAACAACCCGATTTACAATATTGTTTGACGGCCTGGGCACTTGCTAATTATAGATTAATAAGGGATGTGCTCCATGAGATTTTAATGCATTTCAATAGGAGATAGACTAACAACTGGGCAAAAAGTGGTCTGATATGTGGCGGTTTTGTAATGTCCCACAAGGAGCTATATCAGACCACCAAACTCATTTCACTCAGCCAGATTCAAACCCTGACCTTCATCTGCGAACTGCATGCAAGTGTGTTGCATCTACTAAAGCAATAGCATAAGCAATAGAAAATACTGACACAATACATATGAAGAAGAATAGATTGGGTGCCTAGAAGATTAGGAGTCCCTGCATTCTGCTGAACAGTCCAAGACAAAGATTCAATCTCAAGAATTACACTGAGCGCCTTGTAACCACTTTGTGTTATGTCAAATGGCAATACACGTTAGTTTTCTACACATCACGATTCTTCAGCTTGGTAAAAGCATCATGTTAGCAAACGAACATTACTTCATAAACCATTAAAAAAACAAACAAACAAACAAAAACATATTCTGGTTTTCACTTGAATGGCCAATGCATTTCTATAAACATTTAACATCGGCAGCAGTTAGTCTATATGAATTTTTTTTTTTTTTTTTGGTGGCTTTTTTAAAGTTTTGGTTAAGAACCAGGTCTCAGAAATAAAGGGCTGGCCTGCACATCAAACCATACATACTGAATATTACCGTGATACACTGGCAGCAGTGCAAGAACAGGATTTAGATTTTAATTATGATTCAACACAAAATGCCTGAAGGGACCACATTAGTTTTAAAGTCTTGCAGAGATGGAAGGTCGCTTGCTTTTGCCCAAGCCCCAAGATAAAATGCGGAGTTTTAATCAGCTGTTTCCAGTTGAAAACCCCCAGTATATCCACCCTGTTCTCATTATATGCACCATAAAACAGCAAACCACATTACAATAAGGAGAAATACTGCAGGAGGTTAACAAAGCATGACATAACTTGGGTTATCAACATAAATAAGAAAAGGAAAAAAGAAACACAACCAAACATAATGGAATGGCACTCCCCCTTCTATATACTGCACTGTTTCATTTTCAAGTCTTATTCTTTAGCACTTGATTTACAATATTAACATTAACCCAAGTGCAGTTCTATGTTACTGGGTTGCAAAAAGTACAGCCTGTCATGTTTTATTTGCCTCTGCTCTCTCTGGCTTGAACAATGACGACTTACTCAGAGGAATGTATTTACTACAGATAATGAAAGTTCAGAACACGGATATGAGCATGCTGTCACTAGCATCACAGAGGAAACACAATTCTTACTGTGATTGTGGGAAAGAAAAGGCTGCATTGCATTTATAGTCTCCCTACTGAGTAGCTACAGTAGTGTTTACAACATGTTACATTAGTACACTTTAACTGACAGACACATTTAAATAACATAAGCAATTGTAAAACCTTCACAGAACCACTTACATGTTGAAGTACAAGGAAAATATAAATATCAGAAGAGGTGAATTATAAATCCATGCACTTAACAACAATTTGGCACTAAAATATAAGTCTATGGGATTTCACCATGACAATACAATAAAAAAAGTGCAGTTGGTATTTTTTACATTGTTAATATTTATAGCTTTTAATTCACATTGTTTTGTTAAGGATTTGGACACTGGGACAGGGCTACAGGCATGTGGAATCAAAACCACATTTTGCATGAGAGTTAATTTCTTTAAAGCATTTGGGAACATCAGTGGAGGTTTCACCCTACACGCCCAACATTACAAAAGCTGAATGTGTAACAGCATGTACCGGGCTGCTTCAGCTTATGCGCTCTCGTTTTTTTGTTTTGTTTTGTTTAAAACAGGCAAAATAAGCACACTTTGACAGTGCTTGGATTGAATTCTTTAACACAGTAAATCTCAGAGGACTACAATGTAGAAGTCACATTGGAAAGCTGATTTGTAGGTTGTCTATGGTTGCCAAGGACTGCAGCGGCATTTGGACACTGTTGATCAGGCCCAAATGAGTAAATTTAGGAATTCTGTACATACAGTATTCAAACAATTGATTAGGATGTAAAAACCACAACATGAGAGCACCTTACATTGATTTACATATTTCAGAAGGAAACAATCATAATAATAATAATAATAATAATAATAATAATAATAATAATAATAATAATAATAATCTATAATATAATAATCTATAAGATAATAATCTATAAAGGTATCTTTTTTGGTGATTTCATCAGTAATTTAAGGCAATGCCCAGTAGTTATGTGCAGTACCTCTGGCCCTGACCTTACACCCACATCTAGTCTAAACTATCTGAAATCAATGGCCACAACAAGAGCCTTTTAGTCTTGCAGCTTTCCCTCTATTCTAAGCCCTGCTCAGACTCTTCTAGAGACCCTCTCACTGTTACATCAACATTTTGAACAGTTTCATTTATACCAATTCATGGTCAGGAGCTATTGTTTATACTATTAATTTGAAATAATAATCCACCTGCTGAATTGCTTTACTCCAGTATTAACTGTCCTGACATTATTGCAAGAAGAAGAGCCCATTTAACAGCAAGAGTGATAACTATTACATTACTGTTATAATTGTACCACCTCAGCAGCAGGCGACTTCCTTGAAAATAATTATTCTACTTCACTATCCCTAGTGTATCCTGCAGAGTAGTCCACGTTGCAATATTAGTTATACTTTGGGCTGATGCATACAGACTCATTAACCTTCAATTGCAATCATTCCCTTACTTACTGAAGCATCCTGTTACAGCCTTCTTGCCTATTGTGGTGTTTTTATACCCCTAACACACAGTGTTAAATAGCAATCACTCTCAGTAGATTCAGAGCTAGAAAGGGACTCCTCATAAATAAGCAAAGTATAGTAGTATTGACATACAACTCATTAGATCTAGCTTTCTCTGACATTTATTCCATACCCATTTCTATTTGGTTATAAGTTTAAATAGACAGTCTGTCCCTTTGTGGCTTATATTGAATGATCCAGTGCTCCACCTTGTGCTCAGCTAATCTAGATGTTATTAATGTGTGAGATGCGCAGGTCAATACCCTGCACAAGTTTAAATCTGCCAATGAGATTTAAAGTAACAAAAAAATAAAACTTCCATTTTAACAGATTTTAACATATGAAAATTATTTCCCAGGTACTGGGATTTCTCAGTATTGGCTGCTATGACTATATAAAATAAATAAATAAATAAATAAATGAATTAACTTCAACTTCTCGGCGTCAATATGGTCAAGGCATTTTCACCTGTGTATCTGATGCATGGTATGTTACATGTAAGCATTTGAACAGATCTTGTAGCACAACAACTTATGGCACTGTTATACAAACAACACTCTCTGATTTATCCCAAGATCATCAAGAGTCAAAGACTCTTATCATGGTGGTTCTTTGTCTACCATAGAACACCACTGAAATTGAGACAAATGTCGTGTTCTTAAAAATCCCAGCGCTTATAAACGAAACCTCAAAGTAACCCCTAGAACAAACACAACTATAAATATGGATTTTACACTGTGCTGGTGGAGTCACCATCTGTTCCTGTGATTTAGTGCTTGAAACATGCATGCAAGACCACTGAAATTTTTCCACCCTAACATCTACATGCCTGGCTTACACACTGTGGAAGCGTAATGGCGTAGTCTTCTGGAAACAGGCGGTCCTAATTTTATTCCTGGAATGTGCACTGAAGCAAGAGCAGTAACATGGTACAGGTGGTGATTGGGGTGACATTTCACGGTTTAAAACACATAGGTTGTTTGAATGGCCAGCTAGACTATTGCTAAAGCTTAGACCAAAAGGGAACATTTACACCAGGGATACAGATCTAGACTGCAATCTCATCGTCCAGGCAGTCTGGCGGGCTGTCTTTGTACAGCACATTGAAGAGCCGCAGCGAGCCGTCGTCATGACCCCAGCTGTCCAGCTCATCACTCTCGTCAGTGTTTGACGAGTACTCCGAGGCGATCCCCGACTCACGGAACTTGAGGAACTCCAGGCTGCCCAGGAACTCGTCCCGGGATGACACAGGAGGTTGCTGCTCAGGTCCCTTTCCTTGCTGTGGTGGGCCGGGGAGGAAGCGGAAGCACTCTAGTTTTACCAGGCAATTGTCCCTACCTAAGGGGCTGCCCAGCGGCATGGAGAGCTGTGTCCCGTCACTGAGCTGCGGCAGGGTGACATCCTCTGGCTTCGGAGTGGTTGGGTCGCACAGCACGGGCGGCACGTTTGCACGGAAGGTGATCTCTAGTAAGCTGTCCTGAGAGCCCACTGGAGGAGAAAAAATTGGAATACAAAATTAAACAACAAAATGATCTGCAAAAACACTTATTAATTAAGGCCTTCACTATAACATTAGTTTTTACCTAGCTAGCGGTTTCTTTTGAAACCTCTCCAATCACATGAAAATAATTTATTTTCCTCATCTTGGTTTGACAAAATGCAGGGTAGCATTTGTAGTTTTTAATGTGTGATTAACAGGGGGCAGTGGACACCAATAAACTACATTCCCAGAGTACATTATGATTGAGCTATGAGTGAAGATCTGTGTTTTTTTATGTTTTATACTGTCAGCTAAAAAAAAAAAACATTTATTTTTTATAGTCAACATTTTTTAAATAAAATGTAGTCGTTGCCAATTATTTTTTATTATTTTTCTCCCAATTTGGAATGGCCAGTTATTTTTAGGCTCAGCTCACCGCTACCACCCCTGCGCTGACTTGGGAGGGCAAAGACGAACACACGCTGCCCTCCGAAGCGTGTGCCATCAGCCGACCACTTTTCTTCACACTGCGGACTCACCATGCAGCCACCCAAGAGCTACAGCGTCGGAGGACAACGCAGCTCTCCGGCAGCTTATAGGCAAGCCCGCAGGCTGCAGTTATTATTATTATTGAGGTGTACTTGTCACTCGCTGTCTATTATTGTTTTCTGTAAAACATTGATATCCTTGTCAGTTAAGAAAAGGCTTAAAGCAAAAGCTTGTTTTAATGTTGTCTTTATTATGCCGACTAGAGACCTGTGCTTACAACTGTATTGTCATATTTTCTACATTTTCTTTAAATTCTCAAATTAATAAATCGAAACCCGAACAGTAAAAATAGACTAATTGCATTGCAAAACACTCTGTTGGGGAATCCACTTACTTGAGTTATGTCCAGAGAATTTCAGCTCCAGCTCCTGCACCTGCTTCACCAGCAGTGAGATGTGCTGCAGCATGTCCTTGTTTTGCAGCAGGAGCTGGTGGACCCGGGCCTGGGCCTCAATTCGGGCTGCCACCTCTGCAGACAGCTGGTCTTTCAGCAGGTGAACCTACATAGAGAGGGAGGGAAGTTCACATATTCAGCACTCCAGTGAAGACAAATGCAAAAGATCCTCAGAGCACTGTCAATATTTCACTTTCAGTTGTAAGTTGTTATGTGAGATTCAACCACTTCTTCTGGTTATACTGCTTAATTAAGATTAGTCTGGTAAACGGACATTTAATCAAATATTGGATAGGAAGGTAGCATGTGTTATGTATTGGAATATTGTTTTCTATAGGCCAATATTTGCATACTGGTATTGAAAATACACTCTTAGGCTCAGGTAATACTGTTAAAATCCAGCCAGGAACACATTTCTTTTATTGAAATTATAACCAGCTATGTGTTTAAGATCAAATGGCACTCATTGCCCAGGACTTGGGATATTGTTATTTGTGACAACCTTGTTATTACAGGGTACTGTTTAACCACCTTTTATATTATTTAACCACCTTTTATATTAATTATACTGACAAAACCAAAACAAAAGCAAACCACAATGCCATCTGACACACATTCTCTGCTCGCAGTTAAAACCAGAGTGGAAATCAGTTATGTTTAAAGTGTTGCAAGTAAGTGGACACCCACACTAAGCATGTTTCTTGATGCTGATTTACACATGTCATTAAATATCCCAAGCTATTGAATTGTGATTACTGTTCTATTGCTACAGACCACCTAGAGTAGAAGATGGGAGACACACTATAGATGAATGTGATCATTGCTACAGGAAAGTAAAGAAAATGCATTTGTAAAAATGATTAGCAATCCAAAAATGCAGGCTCCAACAATTTGAAATAAAGAAGGAGTTTCCCCCTGGGGTTTAACTCCTATTGTGATTTATAATATGGAATTGGCATAACATAAGGTGTGATGCCAGACATGTACATGTAACAGAACTAAATAGACGGGCTGTTAAAAAAACAAAAACAAAAAAAAAACACTTCACCTATAGATCCAATTTAAAATAAATAAAAACAGCATTTTCCCTCCAACCGTAAATATGGTGATCTTGTTTCCTCAAACTCTTATTTAGTGACTAATTGACACTCCATTGGCACCTTACCAATTGAGATTCCAATTAGTTCTCATTAGCACCAAGCCATTTAGGATGAAGTGCCTGCTGAACTACAGTACATGTCTCGGTTAAAAGACTTCAATTGTAGGCAGGAAGCTGTGATCACTGGTAGAAAATGTTCCCCTTTTCTTTGCAACAACAGCCCTCCTGCTTGATCAATAGAGATTAACCTATGAGGTAGCTGCATTAAGGAAAATGTGGCAGGATTTTACTTAGAGATTGAATGAAACCCTAAAATAGACACTTAAGAAGGAGACATATTTAATTCAAACCAAGCCAGCTTGGTCTGAAATAAAAACTTTAAATTTTTTTTTTTTTTAACCTTCAATTATCAATGCTCAGTAAGATTTATGTTAATGCCAGACTATCCATTTTAAAGCACCTAGAAACTGATTTTGCACAGTCAATGCTGAATGCATTTGTTATTCTATTCAAAGTCTTCCTGCTTCCCAGATATAAAAAAAGGCAGACTCAAGATCCATATCTCACCGATTGCCAATGACTGACATAACTGAAGTCTGTTTTAATGGAAACATATAAAGGAAGATAAGTAGCTTTTCAGTGAAAAATGTGGGTGCCTGTTTGTCTATCAGGACTTGTAGGTGCATATAGTTATACAGTGCTGTATATACCCTTGGATGGAAACCATAATAAGCTTGCAACCACATTTTTATTGTATTGAAATTGTAGTTTGTCTACATAGCGTGAGGGTTTAAGCAGCATATAACTGTATGTCTGACGGGGTAACCCCCACCCAACTCTCTCCCGTTCTCTCAACACTGAACACCCCACCCCGAGTGAGAAATTTGTGCTGCTTTTAAGCAGCTGTGCCGGGACTTGATTGCTAATCATTCAATCTGGCCCCAGCACAGTCTGCACGTGAAGTGACTGTGATTCCCCGTGCCCACATATCAATATACATTTTAACTCACCTGTGCTACATAACCCACACTATACACAATAACCCAAAATACACCCAGGAGCAGGGGTTACCCCGTCATAAAGTCCTTTGCACAATAAAGATGATCAACAACAATGAGATTTAACTGAGCAAAAAACCAAAAACACTAGTTCATAACACAGCTGTTCATCACAGTAAACACAACCCAAGCCTTTACAGAGTCTACAAATTCCAGGGGACAGAAATGAAACAATACAAATACCCTCAATTTCTCTCATTCTTTTTTAATGCTTCTTTAAGGCCTATTGGGCACCAAGTTCAGGACCCTGAGTCCACTACTTCTCCACTTAGCAGCATAACAAGTTTAAACGAATTAATGACTTTCGCTTCTTCCTTTTTCTTTGCTTACAAATCTGGGAAATTCAACTTCAAGTTAATAGTTACCACTGAGCAGTTCTTCTGCCCTCACAAGACAATCTTTGCTTAATGTAGATAAAGAAGTTATCTAATTCATATTCCAATACAACACTGACCCAATTTCATTATAAAGTTGGTGATTAAGGAAGATTTTAATATAAGATGTTGTAAACTCTTAGAATGTAGACTTTGAAAATAGACGTCATAGTCATGTGTTTTGAACCAGTGGCCATTATAACAGTCTGCTGCTCACTACTATGTGACAAGTAAGACAGCACATACAGGAATAATACACTCAGTCAATACCATGTGACTGGGCAGCCTCCTGTGATCAGTGGGGCCATCATTTACTTCCGCTGGAACAAGCTGACACAGACTTAACTGTGCCTTACATTATCATTTTGGGCAAATAAATGAACTCTCACTGAATGAACGTGGGTTTGTCTGAAGAATGTAGTAAAGCACATAGTACTGGCACACGCAGGAAGAATTTAAATCACGGCATCAAGGTCATACAATGTTTAATGGTCATTGCACTAGCCTTCAATGTGATTTTACATCGTGTGTGGACATTTTTTTAATAACCCACACCTTCAGGGTACCTAAAATCCCCAACAATTTTAAACACTAAACAAACTACAGTTTCATTTACAGTTGGAATTTTTAAAATGTATTTTCTGTATGAAACCATTAGCATTTTACTGGAATTGGTCCTCAGCTACCATTTAACAGTATACCCTGAATAAATGAAATTACTCATTAAAATATGCAAAGTTATTCTCAGCTGGGACCTATTGAAACATGAACACTATTCTTTCTCTACATAAATGCGTTCCCCAAATTAAATAACAATTTTAAATTATCCATTTCAAAAAACAACCCTTTAAGCATCTTGAATTTACATAATGGATTTAAATAGGCTCAGCAAGCTCCACTCATTAATCAAAGACTTAAATCTAAGCAGGTGTGATGACACAGAGGCAGTGTGCTTGACCCCATTGTGAAGACACCTATATTTCACCTCCACAGACTGTTACTCTGCTGTCCTAAAACAGTTTGTATTAACAACACTCTAATCTTCACTAATGTGCTGTTTAATGGTCAAAATCACCTTAGTCTGCGGCACACAAGGGCACGTTCAGTTCACCTATCTAAAATCAGCAATGCTGAAGATACTGAAGGCAAAGCCTTTGATTTTGAGACACGAGAAAAGGAAGTGATGGAAATGACTGGAGGGTCTAAAAAAAGCAAACCTGTCACTATGAATCAAGAAACTCTGGGATGGCTTAAACATAGTTCATTTTCCTGGAAATAGGATTTCCGTTATTACATTACTGTTTCAATTTGTTTGAATTTTTTTTCCCCTGCAGAAAATCAGGTGCCAATACTGATGGGGCCAAAAGTGGAATGATTTGGTAGACAGCAATATTTATTTTTCTACCCTGCATTTGCATTGAGTCCCAGGGCAAGACGTGCTTGATAAGTGATGCAAATACAGCAACTTCTTAAGCCTTTCTACCACCAGCTGAGGCAATGTAACAATCTACTTTGATTACCATGACATTACTGCCTCTGGAGATCTTATCATGAGTATGAACTACTAACTCATTACAACTGTAGTTAGGGACAGAAAAATTGTAAGCCTGGAACTGACTAAACTAAATGGTAACGTCAATACTCTTATTGGGATTCTACCATGTATTATAATTATTACTGGCTTCATGCTTACCTGCGCCACAGACACTTGTGTCTGCTGTTGCTGCTGCTGCAGTTGTTGCTGGAGGAGCTGAATTTGGTGGTGCACCGAGAGGGGAGTTCCAGCAGGATGTTGGTTTGACGATGGGGGCAGCAGCATCTTGGGAGTTGCCAGCAGAATGTTCTCTTCTGAGATCTGAACATGTAGAACAAGGTACATTGTTTTCCATTAACATTCAGCACTGCTTGTCAGATACGCCTGCAGAGGAATTTTTGTTAATTAGCAGTGAGACTGGACTGAACAGCTGTGCGTGGCCCAAGGACTGCAATCTTTTTCAGCAAGAATGAAAGTATCAGGCAGATTACTTACTTTGGCCTTGGGAAGGACAATTAACTTGGAACCCCAGGATTTATGCATTTGTGGGCTATAGTGAATTAACTACATTGTGTGAGGAAGTTCGTCAATTTTCCATCTTGACGAGTAAAGACAGAAGTCTACATAAAATGTTTATATGTTTATTTACATACAATATATGTGAGAAGAAAAGATGCCAATTCCTTTCTACTTAACATGAGGGAAATAAGAACTAAACAAAAAAGTCAATTTAAACAGAAAATGGACACTTATTATTTAAACTGCAAAAGCAGGGGGCTCCTGAGTGGCGCATCCGGTAAAGGCGCTCCGCGTGGAGTGCAGGATGCGCTCTATAGCCTGGACGTCGCCGGTTCGAGTCCAGGCTATTCCACAGCCGACCGTAGACGGGAGCTCCCAGGGGGCGGCGCACAATTGGCTGAGCGTCGCCCGGGGGCAGAGAGGGTTAGGTCGGCCAGGGTGTCCTCGGCTCACCGCGCACCAGCGACCCCTGTAGCCTGACCGGGCGCCTGCGGGCTTGCCTGTAAGCTGCCGAGAGCTGCATTGTCCTCCGATGCTGTAGCTCTTGGGTGGCTGCATGGTGAGTCCGCAGTATGAAAAAAAGCGGTCGGCTGATGGCACACGCTTCGGAGGACAGTGTGTGTTCGTCTTCGCCCTCCCGAGTCAGCGCAGGGGTGGCAACGACTAAATTATAAAAAAAAAAAAAAAAACACTGCAAAAGCAGAAGCTTTAGAACGACCGAGTTCCCACATCTCGCCCAATGACACACATGTAAAGCTGGACACTTGAAGGGCAGGTATACTCAAAAGTCTGCAATGTTAGCGAGGTTACACAGCCAGTGAGGGGGATCCTTCTAATGCAGACTTTGGGTATGTTTGCAGGACAGCTCTTAATGACACTGCTTGTGCTATCCCTGCTCTGGCGATGAATATCATCACAATAAAAAAAAGTCTACAGAGATAACTGGGATATGTTATTTTCAGCCTCAAGTTTAGCTTTTAAGTTTGTGGCCAGAGACTGCTAGACAGATTGAGCCCTAAAGTTCAGAGATCAATAATAAACCTGCAATAAAAATTCATGGGTCGCTTGACAGTGACAGATTAGTAATAGTACTTCCATGGTGTGGGGCATTTATTTCCCTCGTCCAAGATAAAAAATATGGTAATATACAGAGCCCTGAACTGAACATCCAATACATCTTATCAAAGTAAATATATTGGATTTTTTTTTTTTTTAATTTACCAGAGGTTAAGTGCGATGTGCAATAATGGACCTGTTCTGTTTTTATTCAGCTCTGTATATTCATGTGTGTACAGACATCAGGACCATCTCTTCCAGGCTATTGAAGTTTAATATATAACACAAATGAGAATACTAATAATAGTAATGTATTTAATCTTAATCTGATTAGTGTTTACTAATACAATTTCCACTCATTTCAGTGACTTGTAACTTCTGTAATAGAAAATTGTGTAAAATAAGCATATAAGTATAGAAGCAAGAAACATGTACTCCAAAGAAGGGAAAATATCAGATCTAGAATAAATATCAAAGGATAGCACCCAATACACATTCAATTTCCTTCTGAAAATGCTTAAGAATTTTTACTTAATCATTTAAAATCACAGTAATAGTTACTTACAGGCTAGTGTTCAGTTTACTGCTTCAGTCAAAATGTACGCTACTGACTATTTATTAATTTAAGCTGTACTGCCTAACATTAATAATTTAATGAGAATAGTTACCAATTCTGCCATTTCTCACTGCATAAGTAAAACATTTGCAGGTTTTTAACTGGTCGGTTTTTATGGATATATATTTTGTACACAAATAACTATGTATTTAAATGCTGTATCATCCTATTTGGGGGCACTCTGGAGTAAGGCAATTTATGAACAGTGTGAATCACCAGATTAAAAAACAAAACAATAATGACAGCAACTGAATAATAGTTAAAACAAAGGATTAATTAACTTTCCTACATGATTTAGTTTCAGAAATGCAGAATTAATATAATCCTTCACAGCATGCATAACTGGTCTTGTTAACATTTGTTACAGCCTATTTAGTTAATAGGTGTGCTGGTCATTGTTTTCGTCTTTGAAATCGCTTGTTTCACAGGATTTTTAAATGAATCCGCTTTCCAGGAACTATAAAATTGCAGGATTCTGCAGCATGAACTGGTGATCTGCCACAACAGAAGCATCAACTGGGCATTCTAATCTGTTTGGGATTGGTTTGTTTGAACAGCATAATGTAGGCCACACCACAGTCATCTAAATTGACAGCTACAAAGATGAAAAAACCAAGAGGTTAAGCAGGAACAGATCTAAGCCTCTACATACCACTGTGAGCCATTCTGGGTTTTAATGGGAGCTTGAGCTTTCCTCCTGTACTTAATGAAGCTCATTGTTATTAAAATCACAATAAAATCTGGAATGGCCTAAACTGCTATACAATTGAAGTTCTATTCCTTCTGGCTTACTTCACAACAACATGAATATTATAAAAGGAGTGTACATTACTGTACATAGTTATAATTAACTTCTTGTGTATTTCAGTGTCTCCCAGTAGTCATGGGCATATACCAGTTTTAATAGGTTTATACTAATATTTTCTCAACAAGACCGACTCCCCACTGTCCCCACTCCTATCCAGAAGAGGTTAATCTGGCTGCACTCCAGTTGGCCTTCAGCTAGCCTCATTCACTCATCTCAGACCTGTTTCTTAACAGGAGCTAACCTTGGGTAAATTATGAAATAGTACAGTAATATGAAAGTTCCCACAGAATCCCTATCTATACTATCTAAATTTATCTAAACAAAACTTAGGACCTGAACCTCACAATGTAGCTGTTGCCAGAAAAAAATGATGCAGATGGAATTTAAAAATAAATCAAAAATAGTGCTGTGAAGGATTTTTAAATTGTAGAAAAAGAACAATGATCCTATACAGTCCATGGAAAAATGACTCAATTTTATAGTAGGATACTAAATCATGTTTTGCACCATTTTTCTTGTAATGAACCTAACTTTCACTCAAGACTGTGGCTTCCCACAAACTCATTTTAAACAGAGGACACCTGTGCAGTATTAAAGAGTTTCCGATTCATGTGCTATTCTCCCAACTCTTTTTTTTTTCTGAGTAACTCTTGAAGTGTGATTTTAGAAAAAACAAATAATCTTTTCACACATTGCTTCACTTGTCCATAATACTATTCTTACACAATTCCTTCAAGATACATTTTAATTTTTAAATATGGGGATAATTACTTTTATGTTACAGCTTTAAGGCTATTTTAACAACAAGGTGACTAAAAAGACACTATTTTTATATTGATAAAGTAAGTGGAGGACAAAGAATACATGTATTCATCTTCTCACAATCTCTGTGGCATTCAATGACATAAAATATACTCACTTAAATTTTATGACAGTATTAGACGCTACTGGTTGCTCATTTGATATCTAATTAAAAAATAATCATTTAGACAGTGGTGAAGCCTCATCAACAAAAAATATATGTGGCAATGTGTTTCATCATCCTTCAGATACATTTTCCTGCCAGTTTATTTTCAGATTAAATGGAAACAAACTTGATTAAACCTTTGGTCTGATACCTTTATGTGTGTCTATGTGTTCCAGAAATCAACAGATGTTGATTTACTTCTAGTGCAGGAACCCTCTACTGTACATAAATACCACCTATTTTACCCTGACCATCTTTCACAGTACAAAACAGAAACGTTTTCATGTAAAACGGCCACCTGTTAGGGGTTCATTATAAGCCTGATCTTGATGGCTCATTGTTTTTGCATTCCTCTGGTACCACCAGCTTTGAGTACAAATCATTGCTCATCCATTATACAGGATGTTCAGAAAAATAAGATGCTCTCATTGAATTTTATCTTGTAAAAATTAATTCAGTATTTTAAACCTTCCCCACTGCAAGACAAAAATAAAATTCAACTGTTTCCCCAATTATAATAAAAAAAATTCTCTCTTTTTTTCTTCCACTGCGCGATGAATAGATGCAATTGCAATGATAAAAACGCCTTTCAGAATTAGATAATCTGGTTAGACATTCTGGATGCCATTAGTCTGAAGTATGCAGAGGATAGGTATTGAGCACTGAATTATAATGTGCCTAAATCACACAGCTTGTAATTTAATTTCCTCCTGGAATATTTATCACAAAATTAATTTCTTCCTGGAATACTTGTCACACAAGGACTGGACTGCAGGGTATTTATTCAATTGATCAAAATGCTAAGCTCTGCCAGAACCACACACAGCAGTGGTCAAGTGGAGGAGGGATGTTAATCCCATTCCAAGAACAGCCAAGTAAGTGGTTCACCAATTTGCAATGTGGGATTAGTGGGCTGTTTGACGGCTCTGCAGAACAAGCCCAGATATGCAAGATCTAAGAGCTAAAAAGCACTCTGTACTACAACACGACTTGCATTTTATTGTAACGTGTTATCCCTTTGGTTTTACACTGAAATGTATTACAAACAACATATATCTTACATATATAGGCTGTGTGGTCCAGTGGTTAACGAAAAGGGCTTGTAACCAGGAGGTCCCTGGTTCAAATCCCCCCTCAGCCACTGACTCACTGTGTGACCCGGACCAAGTTACTTAACCTCCTTGTGGTCCGTCTTTCGGGCGAGACGTAATTGTAAGTGACTCTGCAGCTGATGCATAGTTCACACACCCTAGTCTCTGTAAGTAGCCTTGGATAAAGGCGTCTGCTAAATAAACAAATTAATTAAAATGTGGTAGCATCATGTATAATTAAAAGCAAACAACCTAGCTTATTATCTCTTGTGCCACATGTATGACAACGTTTTAACACTGAATTCACATAGCCCACCCCAATTCATAAATAAATCATAGAGAAACCCCTTCAGTGAAAATTTTGTGCATGCTATATATTTAACTACACAGTTGTGTGGAATCCCTTGAACTGTGATGTGAAAACATCCCTTTTGCTTATGCCAGGGAGAAGACCTTAACAAACGAGACTGGCAGTAGCAGCGTAGGGGTTGATGAGTTGTAATAACACAGGGTGTGACGGACGTTTCGTCTCCCATTTCTCAGTAGCCAAACCATTACGAGTTCTGCTGCACTATGCAGGAATTCCACACCTTTCGGATTAACAAGTTCTTTTGTATCTACTTCAGCACTGCAGATCGGTCAATCAGATGTGCTCCTGATATATATTTTTTTACTGGTGAGTTATTACAGCAAAATGAGTTGTTAAAGCAACAGGAGATTATCAATCCATTCCAACGGACTTCACATTTAATATTCACAAAGCAAATCCTGTGATCTGCAGCTTAATGGTGTTTTAATTTCCTTGTGCCTGGTGGGCATTTAGTCTTTCACCTGTTATGAGTTTGGGGAAGATTAACATAGTTTAATATTATGTCTGAGGAACTGTATGAATATAAATATGAAAATGAATATTAAGTAGAGACTGTTTAAGACCTGATGCCTCTCTGCCACATATCAGATATAACTGTCATCTCTAATGGAAATACAAAAATGTATTTTACTTTTTATTGAAGAGCCACATTGGTTTTTATTCTGACCAAAGCAGCTTCCCAGGACACTAAATTCCTGGCCTAGACATATTCGGAAGACTTTTGTATATGACATGACCTTTATTTAGCAGCAGTTTCCTTTTTGGGATTGCTGTCGTTTGTAGAGTGCCTTGAGGTGTAAAAGAATGAAAGCTGATCTAAAGCTTGCAATGTACCATAGTGTAATAACTGTATTAAAGCTATCCGATCTACCTGTAGCTATCCAATCTACCGCACTCTCCTCTCCTCTTTCTCCTCTACTCTCTCCTCTGCTAAATGTACTTATTTCCAACCTGTAATCCAAGCCTCCACTAACAACCCACGTAAACTATTCTCTACCTTCTCCTCCCTCCTCTACCTCCTCTGATGACTTTGCCTCTTTCTTCTCTTCTAAAATCTCAGATATCAAATGGTGCTTGGATTATAATTCTGCCTTTAACTTTTCGGAAAACCAAAATACCGTAATAAAATTACTCGCCTTCTAAAATAACTTATTTGTCTTTTTTTTTTTTCACCCAGACACAAAAGGTTTGTGTACAAACGTCTCTGTAAACCGAAATACGAGTCTGTCCTCCACGGGATTCTTTCCTTCTAACTAAGCATTTCAACTGGCATCGTTTGTAGAGAGTCGATCTATGCTTGTTTATATATTTAGTACCCTTTTAACTTCCTTGGCAGCATTAAATGTGGGGAATTTATCAGTCTACAGAGGCATTCAACACAGTGACAATTTATATTAGACAATGGCTAGACTGATCACATGCTTGGTCCATCTGTCTACTGCTACTCGTATTACTAAGGCAAAAATTCATATATTTTTTTTTATTAGACACATTGCCAAGTTCACATTACAACAGGCTCTAAATCCTTAAAGTAGCTCTCCTGGGAAACCATTTATTTTGGTTATAAAGTAGAAATACCCCATTAGGAGGCTGTGTGGTCCAGTGGTTAAAGAAAAAGGCTTGTAACCAGGAGGTCCCCGGTTCAAATCCCCCCTCAGCCACTGACTCATTGTGTGACCCTGAGCAAGTCACTTAACCTCCTTGTGCTCCGTCTTTCGGGTGAGATGTAATTGTAAGTGACTGCAGCTGATGCATAGTTCACACACCCTAGTCTCTGTAAGTAGCCTTGGATAAAGGCGTCTGCTAAATAAACAAATAATAATAATAATATAATTCAAGCAGTTAAAGATCAATTTTGATTTGGTACCACATATTTACAGCATAGTAAGCATAGAAAAGCCAACTTAAATAATTGCACATTTTTAATTGTATTTACAGAGCAGTGCATTAATAAACCCCAGCAATTTTACCAAGGACGGCTCTTTTAAAAGACCTAATATTTAACCTTCACTGAAGCATGCATAGCTGGAAAATAAACTTGCTAACCCCTCTCAGTTATTACTATATTCCAGTGACACAATGTTTAAAATAGCTCCCCTTATTTTTTATAAAGTGTATTCAATATTTCATTGTCAGGACCCTGTATAGCAAGGACATGGCTTTCAATTTTGTCTCAAGTCATTTGTTGTACACACTGGCAAATCACTTCAGTTTTGTGTTTGGCTGCAAGCTAATACTGTTCCACAGTAAACTAGAGTTGCTAGCAACTATAAAGACTTCCAAGCAGTTATAGTGAAATTTAAGTGCACTGGTTATTATAGATGAAACGTTATCATCAAAACTGTGCTAACTGTGTAAATTTTGGCACAAATATGAGAATACTTTTGAAAATTCACCGAAATTGTCATTAAATCTAAGGTGGCTGCCACACCATGTGACCAAAGGCCGCCATATTGACCACGGCACAACATCCCATAGTCCTCTACATCTATGGCAAATTTCATGCATTTTGGTGCAGCCGATCAGAAGTTATAGGCAGTTTTATAGCCAGGTGCGTATGTTGATGATGTCATACATCACCGTTTGACCTTAAGGAGAGGTCAGAGGTCACGGGTGATGACATTTTTTCATAGAGCACATACGACTTCCTATAAGTGTTCCATTATAACTTTGACCCTGTAGGCACGCCCTAGGACTTAAAATTTCAAAGTAAATTCCAATATGGACGCCGCGCCGTGTGAGCAATCGGTTTCAATCTTCAGCAGTTATTACTTTCCAACGGTTGGTACAATTGTGTTGACACTGAAGAGCATAAGTGCAACAGTGTTATTGTTATGGGTTGCAAAAGTTTTTTTACAATTATCAATATGGCCACCAAACCATGTGACCAAAATGTGTCATTTTCATATCACCAGTACTTTACGTGAGTCTCTATGGTCATATAAAGTTTCATGATTGTAGTGTATTGCACCTTGGATTTATGCACAAATGTATGAAAATAGAGCCGTCGTGAAACGGTTATTTGCACGCCGCGGCCATGTTTTTTAGCGAAAAAGCGTGGATTTTACAAACGGTAGAAAGGACCTGGTCATGAACATGCGTGCCAATTTAGGTGTCGATTGATGTTGCAGTTTAAGACAAGAAGATTGTTGAATATTTGGCGCCAACCCAGCGTAGCGGGCAAAGTAATTGTTCAATCGACCTCGATTGAACATACTGTATATTTTTTTATAGGCCATTGGTGCACTATCTGCTGCCATTGTCACAGTTCCACCTTAAGTTGTTTTTAAAGGCAAGAGTTTTGAAAAATTCCCAAAATTTCCACGAAATCCAATATGGCCGTTCAACCATGTGACTTTTTCATTCGGGGACGCCAGTCTGGTTGTCCAGCCATAGGTATGCGTTTTCATGACTCTGCGATGATGTTTGGGAATAATAATAATAATAATAATAATAATAATAATAATAATAATAATAATAGGCTTCCCAGCCTTTGGCTTGGAAGCCTAATTATAAGCAATATGAGTATGATATCATATTTACTGTTATTTCAGAAGACACAGAATTTTCAGGCAAGCTAAAGAATATCCCTAAGCTGGTTGTAACGTGGTAATGGTCCGAGCTTACCTCCACCCACAATCACATTATCCTTGCAGGAACACAGAGGTTTTTAGAACGCAGGAAACAGTCAATTGGTAGTGTTCACAGGTATAAATATTTATTTTGACATTTAATGCCGTGTCTCCCAAGGAAGACACAGCATTAAATAAGTCCAGCCTCGCCTACTCTTAACAGGATCAATTATTCAACAAATAGTTACACCTGGAATGCTTTTATACAAAATAAACTCTATTATTTAACATGCATTCCATTTACAATAAACATTCATATATTTTACGTTAAAAACATGTTTCTTCTCCTTCACACTTTTTTGTTTAACCTGCATGAATATCATCTCTGTCAAATACACTTCCTCAACAGCATGTACAATACACAATAAGCCACGGCTATTACCAGCAGAATAACAAATCACAATTATAAACACAATAACAAGCATTTAAATATTACAGTGAGGGTCTCACCCTCACACTGGCATTCAGCAATGAGACCAGTTGTCGTCAAGTGTTTGAAATCCACTAAAAAAAAAAAGACAACAAAAAAGCTAGCACTGTGGAGAACTCATATATGAGGTCACAAACAAAGCAGTCCTATTAAACTGAATTGTCCCACAAGCATACTTTTTGGCAACTTTGCTATGATGGAATTTCAATGTCCACATTGTTCCCATTTTCCTTGCGTAAATACTTGAATTCAGATTTCCATGCATGTTTAATAAAGCAAAATGATGTAAAACATTTTTCATGGGTGAACAACGTTCATATAATGTTAAGAAGCTACTGTAGTAGAACAGAAAAAACAACTTGCCAAAATGTGTTTAAAAGCTCTCTCAAAAAAGTAACCTGTAAATCAATTATAGGTGCTACATTAAACCATTTTAGAAAGTACAGTCTAGTCTAGGTCAGAAATGCAGCTCCATCTGGAATTCAAAATGTGGCTTGTTATTTCTAAAGTCCATTACTTTGAGAAAAGCTCTTTCTATGGTTATCACCTGGGTCACTGGGGTCCTCACTTGTATTAAAGGAATGACCTTTTGTATTTTCATGAACTTGGATGCTCACCTGATGTCAGGGTGACTAATAATACCAGATAACTAATACCTGTGCGGTACAGGTAACAATAGTGAAATGCAGTTAATTTCTAAATTGCAGCCATACTTCACATATGAAGAACTTCAGAACAACAAAATGAAGACTGAGCTATCCCTTAAAAACAAAAAAAACAAAAAAAAAACATAAAACTTTGCAATTTATTGAACCACACAGCTGGGGTATCTTGGGTTGGAGCTCCTGTCATCAGTGCACAAAGAGACAAGTCTGTTTTTTAAGGACAAGTTTTGGGAGGGCAGCAAGAGAGACAGCTGGTTTTAAGGCATGCTGTCACATAATGGAATAAAATACTTTGGGCCTTCTGCACAAACTGTCAATGCCATGCAGGCATAAGAATGAATGTAAAGAAGACTGACATAACATATTTCTTGGAAATTGATTAAGAAAAGTAAAAGGTGATGCTCCGTGCAATGCACTCGGTGCCAGCTCAAATCAAAGCAGGCTGCACTGATGATAGAATCCATTATTGTTTAAGTAACCCGGCACAATCGTTTAAAACAGATATGAAACATTATACTAATAGGCAAGAGAAGAGGGGAAACAACAGTGTTTTAAATGTTAGATCTTCAACAGGTCATTCTTGTGGAAAAGAATAAAGGGCAGTTCTGTGATGACTCTGGCCAAAGTCTTTAATGTTTGTAATGCCATATTCTGTGCTTCACCGAAACATCTTGGTAATAAATGCTTTTCTTTAGTGAGGTTGATATTTACACATGAAAGAAGCTTATCTTACTCAAACAAGTCTAAGATGGTGGAAGTACCTGCACATTAATGTATGTTTAATTTAACTCATGTGGCTTTCTTATTGTGTCTTTAAGCATGTACAGTCATGGTATGGTATAGAACTCCTCAGCTTAATGAGAAACATGTGTTACTTAGACATGCAATTTATTAAAAAAGATGTTTCATAGACAACATCAGCATAATCAATTAAAGGTTTTATAGTTTGTGCTACTTTTGTTCAGGTGAAAATACAGTGGTATAGCTTGATGATTCAGCAAAATCTCTCGTACAAAGAATTCAAATTAGATTAAAAAGAAAGCCCTGTAAAGACTTAAATATTTTCATATGAAATTTGTCTGACACAAATTTAGTATAGCAAATAAAGTTTAAAAAAAAAAATCCAACAAGAATAGTGTTTGCTGTCAGCAGCAATACAGTAACCACAATAGCAGCTAGTCTCCTGTTTGAATGACGAAAAAAATAAGTCAGACAACTGGATGCAGTCTGATTACTTTCACCAACGTTATTTCAGCATATCACAGTAACAACACAGGACAGTGCTCTCTTCTCCATTAAAGCCAGGAAGGAGGCTTTGAATAAACTTTAAAACACACTGTGCACAAGTTACAGAACAAATAGCATGATCAGCATTAACATGTATACAGATATTTTTCATTATTATTTTTCTTTCTTCACTAATACATTTTAGGACCTAATGGTAGCTTAAATATTGAAACTTGCACAAATACATGAACCTGCACTCAAATCCTATTTAAAAAATAAAAAAGATGCCAGTTCTTTTATTTATTTAAATGTTTTACAAACTGTTCACAAACCATGTTCGCTTTTGTGTATGAGGTACCTAAACTGAACAGCTCCATATAAGTAGAAGGTTTATTTTTATGTGTTGAGTTATTAATTACGCTATGGGAAATACCAAAGACGTGACACAGTCCACTGCTGGGATAATGAAGCCTGAAGGCTACCAGAGCACACATGGAATTCTAAGCAAACCGCATTATTCATGGAATATTAAGGAAGACCTTTGTATTCATTAGCAACAAAAACTAGTGCTGTATAAAAACATTTTTTTTTTTTTTTTTAACGTATCCATTTTCTAATAGCAATATGACCCTTATAAGAGGGCTTTACCATCTGGTAAGTCCCTTCTCGTTATTGCTTAATTAATGCATAAATCTGTTAGTTTAAAATGATTAGTTCACCATTTTCTCAATATATGAGAATGCCATAGTGAGGAATGCATTGATTATTATTTTAGATGTTTATTTCTAATCACTACATAATCTACCCTAATGATGTGACTACTAAAAATATTTAGCAATTTCCCAGTACAGTTGCAGCATTTCAAATTCTCATTTCCTGTTTTGGCTTTTACAGAATTGGAATGAAATAACAAATAACAGATGTCCCATGAAATCGCTGGTCACAGAGGGCACCCTCTACAGAATATAGAATAGCAGCTCATAACAAATGCCCATGCGCTGATACATCAGCACTGGATAAGCTCCACTCCCCCTATAGTAAATCCTGTCCTCCCTCACTGCAAACTAATCTACACAACAGAATCAGAGATGGGGCTTCTGCTCTTTGAATATCAGGTGGCATTTACACACATATAGGTCTGTTTGGTCAACATGTGGATATTTTTACAGCTGTGTATTTTATGTCTATATGACAAAATCGTTGTATGGGTGTCGTGTCCATGGTCAAGTCACCATGAAGCCAATTGTCCAGGTATAAATAGTTATTTCTGGCTAATCAGCCGTTAAGGACAAATATCAGGAGAATACAGCCCATCAGTGGTGGTTAAAACAAAGTCGCACTTCAAGCCCTGACTGACCAATGATCCATTAAGCAGGTTACGATAGCCTCTTGGCATCTTGAACAGGTTGCAGACTGCACGTCTGCAGTATTGATCCAACAGAGCTTCATTAACAATTTAGCTGTTTGATGCTTTATAAAAAGAGAGCACAGAGCCTTTAAAACAAGAGATCTAGATTTCACTCAGTTCTTTGGAAAAAATCTCTCTTATTGTCCAAGCCACAGTTTTACTGAAATACTTCAATAAGGAATGCATCATGCATACTGTGCCATGATAAAACACAGCTTTTATTTAAAAGACATGGCACATTACCAACTGTAGAAATGGAAACACTGCTGAACTTATTTGTTTTATATAAAAAATGTACAGTACATATAATCTTTAAATAATCTTGAACCCAACGGCCCTTAAACTCGGATCATTCCATTTATGAATTGAGCAGGAATTATTTCCTTCAGTTTTCTGTGAACCCTCAGATATTTCCTTTTTTGTACTTGGTGATGTGAATGCAATCCTATGTTGTAGCTTCAAATAACATTTACATGTCATCTGATATAAGCACTGAATCCCTCATCCCAAAGGGACCAACAACATTGCTTCACATTTACCAAAACTGACAATGACACGTACAGAAATGCCTGTTTTCTCTTTTAGAGGATTATCAGGTGGCTTTTGTTTTGGCTCCAGCATAACCTGCTGTGCTGTAATGAAGCAAACACACTATGTAAATAAGCCTGTGAAAATCTTAACTGTAACAATCTTCAAATGCAGAACATAACATTAACAGTTCGATTCTTGATTTATTCATCAAGGACCATTTTTACTTACAAAATGCATACACTTGGAAGTTCCTTATCTAATGATTGCAACATGTTTTTCAGTTTTAATTGTAAATGTATCCTCATGTATTTATTTATGAAAAGCCCCTGAAACTCAATGAATTCAGTGGCGTGCACAAAAAAAGGCAACAAATTACGCTTGTCACACTACTCCTGCTAAATAAGACAAAAAAAAAATATCAGTTAAAGTCTGAATAAACATGCAAATGGTAATAGGATAAATCTGCTTCTCACAAAATGTTAGAATGTCACATGTTAGAAATCCTTCAAGTGACAAAACCACATCACCCCTTTCTTTGTTTCCTGTTATCTCTGGGTTTTGTCCCAACAGTCAGTTCCTGAACTCAAGGTGTTAGACCTCATTACCCGCATTCCCTGTGGGAACTTCCAATTACCTAACAGGAAGACAGCAGCCAAGTTCAAGTGTCAGAATCCTATATTGCTCACAGTGCTGGAATCCCAGTGGATAGCTGACCTGTCAACTCTCATTTTACTGATATATGAAGTATGAACGGGGACAATAATAATGAAGGCTTATAAATATTGCAGTGCATTAAAATGGCAAATACTATAATAGCTATTTTCCTTTGACGTTACGTTTTCAAAACTGCTTCAGATCTTCTCCTTTTAAAATACCAATAGCTGCTTTATTTTCAAGGAGAAACTCACTGTCATCAGCGTGTGGGTCTCCAACGCTCAAAAGCAAAGTGTGACTGCTGCCAAAAAGCCTGGAGCATGGTGTCCTTATTTAAGGATGCATGCACGCACGCACGCACGCACACACACACAGGAGCACAGTATTGTTATTAAGATTTGACAGTTTGTGTTCCATCTTGGCCGATTCACTTCTAAAAATAGGAAAGATTTAGGACTGCTTTCATAAAAGCACCATCTTGCCTGTCCATAGAAACCTTCATCTAATTCTTTAATGTAAGTGGAAACAGTCTGTTTTGATCCAATGCTGCAAGGAGATTCTATTAAATAAGAAGCGCGGGGGAAAAGTGAATCTCAGTGTTCTGCTTAGATTAGGAAAGTTATTATTTAATTCATGGGCAATACAGTAAACAGGATACTTTTTTACTGAACAGGACGGCATTACACTGAAAAAAACTTCTACTTTTCAAGGACTGCAAGAGTAAATGCCCAATGGGTGATCATTAAAATGCACATTTCATGGAGGCTAAAATAATGGATTAAATCAAACATTAATCAGGTTACAAGTCAAACAATTAGAAAACTCCTCCAAATTCTTCAAATTACCACATGTGTCCTCCGCTAATCTTAGTTTGATATCTGTCAGTACCAGATGAACCCCCATTACCTTCTTCTCGTTACAGGTATCTTGTTCAGTCTTGGCAGCGTCCAGGTCAGTTACCCCGCGGGTGAACTCATCGACGGTGCTGTCAGGTAAGGGCACTTCCTCTGCATCAATGTCGGTCTCCTCTGCAACAGGCTTCTCCGCTCCTGTCAGCTGGCGAGCTGAAGGACACATTATGTTACAATAGAAAAAGCAAAATATTACATGAGAGTAACAGCAGCAAGATGACCTAAGGGGAGGGCGATATTCTTAAATTAATAGAGTCTTGCCTGTACCTATAGCACAGCCTTTCCCAAGGTTTCTACCTACATGAATCAAGACATGACTGTGCCTGTCAATACCTGGAACCCCTGAGTCATCGCTGTTCTTTTCACTGTCCCCATCTTCCTGCCCGTCGGCGTTCTGCTGCGTGTGCTGCAGACTGAGTTTGTGGCAGACCTCAAATGCCTGCCCCACCGTTCTCACAATCCTCATGGCTTGACTCTATGGAGAGAACAGGAAATACATGAGCCTTAACAAGCTTAACAAGTGCTGGATTTCTACCCTCAACTGGTACCTAATTAGCAGAGGTAATATGATCTATTTTAAACCACAACCACTGAAGCACCATGGATGTTTATGATTGAGTAAGTGTTCTCCTGTAGAAGAGGAACCTCATACATGGGCTGCCAAGTGACGTATTATACAATATAAGCAAAATTAAAGCTTTCTCACTTTCTAACTGTTTCTTCACATACAGTAGCACACAGAGAAACAATATATGGTTATCTTTTTATGTTCTTCTTGATTGCTTTTACCACCTTTCGAATTTTAGAATTTATAGAATTGACAGCTTACAGCTGAAATACACTGCAGTTAAAGGAAGTCTCTTCTCTAACCTTTAAGCATCAACCGACCTCTTGGCCCTCACTATGGTTAACCTTTCCTCAGTTAAATATCACACTTCTAAATTGCTAACATTTGTTCTCACAAAAACCCTTAAAGCTTCACCTTCCTGTCGCTTTACAGTGTCATTAATTTGCACTCGTGGCTATGCTTCTCATGTCATTACCAAACAATTTGACACGATTCATTAATTCCTATAAAAGAGCATAATCACAAACAGTTGCTAATCAATTTCAGGTGTATAATTGCTATCTGATTCTTCAGAGTGGAGAAGTGAAGCCCTACAGCAAACACAGAGGGGTTGTGAGAACCAGGATTGTGATACTAAACTGAGGAAGAACATTGTTGTAAACTTATATGTAAACTTATGGAAACTATAATAAGATCCAAAATGGAAAATTACCTATATGGTAACAGTATCCTGGGAGACAGTCAGCATGGTTTTAGGAAAGGGAGATCGTGTCTAACTAAGCTGCTTGATTTTTTTGAGGATGCAACATCGACAATGGATAATTGCAAAGCACATGACACAGGTTTATTTAGATTTCCAGAAAGCTTTTGACAAAGTCCCGAATAAAAGATTAATTCTCAAACTGAACGCAGTAGGGATTCAAGGAAATGCATGCACATGGATTAGGGAGTGTAGAAAACAGAAAGTACTGATAACAGGAGAAGCCTCAAAATGGAGCGAGGTAACCAGTGAAGTACCACAGGGATCAGTATTAGGCCCTCTGCTATTCCTAATCTACATTAATGACTTAGATTCTGGTATAGTAAGCAAGCTTGTTAAATTTGCAGTCGACACAAAAATAGGAGGAGTGGCAAACACTGTTGCAGCAGCAAAGGTCATTCAAAATTAGACAGAATGACACTGGCAAATGACATTTAATATAGAAAAGCGTAAGGTACTGCATGCAGGCAATACAAATGTACATTATAAATACCATATGGGTGATACTGAAATCGAAGAAGGAATCTATGAAAAAGACCTAGGAGTTTATGTTGACTCAGAAATGTCTTCATCTAGACAGTGTGGGGAATCTATAAAAAAGGCCAACAAGATGCTCGGATATATTGTGAAAAGTGTTGAATTCAAATCAAGGGAAGTAATGTTAAAAGTTTACAATGCATTAGTAAGACCTAATCAGTTCAGTTCTGGTCACCTTGCTACAAAAAGGATATTGCTGCTCTACAAAGAGTGCAAAGAAGAGCGACCCGAATTATCTTGGGTTTAAAAGGCATGTCATATGCAAACAGGCTAAAAAAAATTGAATTTATTCAGTCTTGAACAAACATGACTACGCGGCACTCTGATTCAAGCATTCAAAATTCTAAAAGGTATTGACAGTGTCGACCCAAGGGGCTTTTTTGACCTGAAAAAAGAAACAAGGACCAGGGGTCACAAGTGGAGACTAGATAAAGGGGCATTCAGAACAGAAAACAGGAGGCACTTTTTTACACAGAGAACCAACTCCCCAGTAATGTTGTTGAAGCTGACACCCTGGGATCCTTCAAGAACCTACTTGATGAGATTCTGGGATCAACAAGCTACTAATGACCAAACAAGCAAGATGGGCTGAATGGCCTCCTCTCATTTGTAAACTTTCTTATGTTCTTTATTATGTGCAGCCTATAGCGCCTAGCAACTGATACAGGAAGAAGATGCCTGAAGATCGATGTGACTCCAGAAAGGCGCCAATCAATATGCATAATAACCCAACCACTAAATGCAGGTAAGTAAGCTATAGTGTGGCCACTTTATTTACAACAAAGTGCTTCCCTTTAGTCAAATAATTTTTTTACAAAACTGTATAATGCAGACCAAAAACACTCTACCCACAAACAGCGCTTGCTTTACAACACAGTGCAGATACATATTATGGGGTGCAGCCTATTTTGTGGTGGTTTTGTGTTTTTTGTATTGTTTAGAGTGGATATGAGTGAGTTTGGGGTGTGGTTCAGTGAGTGAGTGAGTTTGTGTGAGGAATGTGTGGAATGTTCCTGGGCTAATGAGGTGAGAATTGCCCAATTAGCCCAGGCACTTGTATAAAAGGGAGTGGTTGGGTATGTTAGTGGGTGAGTGTTTGTGAGAGGGAGAAGACCTGTGTGAGAGAGTGAGTGGTTCGTTTTGGTATAGTTTGTTTAAAGCCTGCTTTTGTGTTTGTCTTTTTGGTTGGCCATTGTGCCTTTTGTTTTGTGTATTTTGTTTAATTAAAAGTCTTTTATTTTCCCTGCACATCCTGACTTTGAGTCTCCTTACCTCGGTCAGCATGTCACAGGTGGTTAAATGTATTGTAAAAGCAAAAAATTATTCTCTATATTTGGCAGTCTAAAATGATTATATTCATACGTGCTGAGCATTGGTTCAAGATTTCTAAAAAAAAAAAAAATCTAATCTCCTGGAGACCAGAGTTAGTCACACTCCGGAGCAGTGCTGGCAGCAATGCAAGCCTACTGCAGCAGGCAGCTACTTGAAGCACACACTTGGAAATGCTGCTGCTGATAGCTTCTCTTTTGAACAGCTGTTATCTGCATGAAGCTTTTCTAATGATATTTCTATTCCCCTTGGTTTTAACAGGTTGCACTGTTCATTGTTTTTTCTCCTTTACAATGATATGCTAACTAATTACAGAATATAACATGAGATGTGTTGAGAATGTGGTGTGTTGGTGAAGTGGAGGGGGGACTAGTTCTGGACCTACTTGTCACTGATAACCCATAATATGGTAGGTATTGCTTCCATTGTACTGTTGACTTACTAGGTTTTTCAAAACATATTTGGAAAGGTCATTATTTCATAACCAGGAAGGTGCTTGCCACTCTGCTGGCCTTCGGAAAACAGAATCCATATTCAGAGATAGAAAATAAAAATAACTATGAAGGATTCTTTTCTATATGTAATTACACCAAACAATGCTTAAAAACAGGTCACTAATAAAAAGTGATGCCTTCCATGTGGAGTGAAGTAACACGCTATCTAATTCCAGGGAGCAATTTCCTCCTGTGAGCTGTGGTGAGGAAAAGCATTTGCATCTAGATAACCCTGTCCTGTTAATACGTCCAAAGTGTCACAATCAATATAAACCATGAAAGCCTCTCCTTCTTTCCTCTTTTTTTATTGATGGGAACAAATCCAGAATTACATTTCAAATTGTATATTGTGCAATTACGACTTCCCTTTGGTCTTTCTCCATGATCAGCATATTTGGAGCTTGGAATGCATTTATTTTATGTATTTTTTTGACAGGGACAACATACAATTAACATTTATGACGTGTCATAAGTATCGCACCCAGATTTAGCTATGAGCTCATTTTCATTGGCAGTCCTTGGGCAGGAAGAAAAGAAATAAGCAAACACAAAAACGGAAAAAGAAAATAACACAAATAAAGTTACATTTACAGAAGGGAGCAATTTGCAATTGCCATATTACATAACTTTAAGTCATCTATTCAAACATAATGCAATTATTCCCTCTAAACAAATACACAGTTATAATAACGAAAAGAAAACAGCTAAAATTCATAGTACAATAATTACCCTCCCACTCCTGATTTTAATAATCACAGTACAACAACTGCCCCAATCTACTAATATACCACAGTTAATAACATACTAAAGTGCCAATCCAATAAAATAGTATATTTACAGTTAGTGATCACAAATATGATGTTTGTGTGTGTATAAATATATATATATATATATATATATATATATATATATATATATATACACACACACACACACACACACACACACACACACACACACACACACACACACACACACTGCTGTGCAAAAGTCTTAGACATGTTTTATTTTTCTACTCTGATGCATTATGAGCATCAACAATTTACTCAAAACCTCCACTAGTGGTGTCTACTATTAAAACAACCTTGACTTGCATAAAGAAGGAAAAACATTGAGTGAAATACAGGTAGTGGACAAAAAAATGGAAACACCTGGGTAAATGAGGGACACCAAGTATATTGAAAGCAAGGGCTTCCACACAGGTGTGGCTCATGCGTTAATTAAGCAAATAGCATCCCAGCATGCTTAGGGTCATGTATAAAACTGTTGGACAGGCCTGGTTGCCTATAATTATGGCTAGCATGGCTACAAGAGGAGACCTCAGTGACTTTGAAAGAGGGGTGATTGTTGGGGCGCGTTTGGCAGGAGCTTCAGTGACCAAGACAGCTCAACTTGCTGATGTTTCATGAGCAACGGTGTCTAAGGTGATGTCGGCATGGAACTCCGAGGGAAAGACATCATCAGCAAAGGGCAACAGTGGGCGTAAGCGCATACTCCAGGATCGTGATATCCGTGCATTAATTCGAAGTGCAAGGCAAAACAGGCGAGCAACTGCAGATCAATTGACTGCAAATTTCAACCTGGGGCCACAGAGCGGGATACCATAGTGGCCCAATGCCCTATTAAGTGACTTTACATTAGTGTTTCCATTTTTTTGTCCACTACCTGTAGTTCGCATCACTCGACTTTCAAGGTGTGGTATCCGAAGCATAATCAACAAATACAGAGAAACATCATCTGTAATTGACAAACCCAGGACTGGAAGACCCCAAAAGCTGTCTAACAAGGAAGAGCAATACTTGAAGATAATATCCTTAAGGAATACAAAGACGACAAGTGTTGAATTGACAACAGAACTGGCAGAAGGCACAGGTGTCGTTGTCCATCAAATCAACAGTACGAAGGTCACTCTTGAAATCAGGACTTAAAGGATGTGTTGCAGTAAGAATACCTCTGTTAAGAGAGGGGAACAAGACTAAAAGGCTAAAATATGCACAAGAACACAGCAATTGGACTGTGGTCCAGTGCTTTGGACTGTTGATGGATGGACAACGACACCTGTGCCTTCTGCCAGTTCTGTTGTCAATTCAACGCCTGTCTTCTTTCTATTCCTTAAGGATATCATTATTCCTTAAGGATATCATCTTCAAGTATTGCTCATCAGCTTTTTGGGTCTTCCAGTCCTGGGTTTGTCAATTACAGTTGATGTTTCTCTGTACTTGTTGATTACGCTACGGATACCACACCTTGAAAATCGAGTGATGTGAGCTATTTCACTCAATGTTTTTCTTTCTATATGCAAGTCAAGGTTGTTATAATAGTAGAAAACACTAGTGGAGGCTTTGGGTAAATTGTTGATGCTCATAATGCATCAGAGTAGAAAAATTTGCACAGCAGTGTAAAGCAAATTCATTATAAAAATTTAAAAGCTCTGAATTGAAGCACACAATTGCTTCAATTCAGAGCTTTGTTTTTAAAGTAATTGATAATTACCCAGTACAATGTATTTACAGCTGTAATATATAGTTATTGAAATTAAAACTTTGGGGAACTGTGTAAATTGCCACTGTATACAGATAAAATCAGTGAACAAGCCTAAACAAAAGTCAATATTTGGCATTATGAAAGTTACTGGTCGAGGCCCCAAATAATAACCAAACACAACTGATCACAATATATCCGCATTAAGAAAAAAATTGCTAATTTAACCGTTTTTTTAATCAATATTTTATCTTTAATACAACAAAGTCCCTTTAACATGAAATTTAATTAAATCTTGCTGATGGAACGCTAATTGGTCTTACTTTCATTTCAGGCCGGACTGTACCGATAGAATTGAGTAATGCAGGAAATAGCAAACGGTATCCGGCAGATGGTGTCTTTTTTTCTCCGCTTCCAACCCCCTATCTGATGCTCGGATTCAAATTAGCATTCAGGAAATTCATAAAAGCTGGCTTCCACAATAACTAATTAACTCTCCTAGGTGCTGGTGCCATTCTACATCGGGTGATAAGGAAGACACCAATTATTAATAATCATTTATTATTCTTCGAATAATCCTCTTTTTTCCCCCCACAGTTCTCTATGAGAAAATGTAAAGGACACCCACTATTTAATCCTATCCTCATTACAAACCACTTTTTACATTTCCAGGGTGAAACCCACAACCATGGCCTTTGAAAAGACAAATACATCAATGTAGTAAACACTTCTTAGAAAGCGGTTCTATCTGCTGTGCTCAACTTAAATGATTATGGTTACGAAAGAACCACAATTCCCCAAGCCGTGTTTCAAGGAAGATATTTTTCTGGTTTGCTCCATACTTTTCTGATTGTTGGAATCATAGGTGAGCATAATCTGGTGATTAATAGAAAACATGAAGCTGAAAAATGTTCTATCTAAATGTCCTGCTACTATCATAACGTTCTACTGCATCTTAATGTCCCGTTACTATCATAACCAAGAATGCGACAAGGACGGTGAGATTTCCTTTATCACTCTAACTGTGAAGACAGCTTTTGACTCAGGAATCAAAACGTCTCTATATGACACACAGTTAACACTAATAATGGCAGTTAAAACTTCCTCTAGATAGCCCCTCTGAAAATTTGGGGCTTTATCTAAGGAAATCCGCACTGTCATATGTGTCCGTCAGCTTCACTGATGCTTAGGCAACAAGATATGGCTCGCTCTACTCCAGGAAAACAACTTCATTCTGAGTTGTGCTTTACAGCCTGAAGCTCATCATCTATCCATGGGACCAGATCCATTATCACACCAGACCAGACCCACAGTGTAACTTAATAAACAGCCTGGTGGTAGAAATCAACAAAAAAATATTCAGCTGGAAAAAGCAGCACCACGGAAAAGGTGCACCGCCACTTACAACCATTAAAGGGTACTAAATAGTAGGCAATACATTTTTTAAAAAGTCAACAAAAAATACCTTTTTCTTGGACTTGAAGACATTACACCGGAACACGTTGCTTGCACCATCCCTGCCAATGTAGCTAAAAATCTTCAGGTCCTGGGAATCGTGGGATACATAGAATATCCTATAACAGGAAAGAATTAAAGTTACTTTGTAGAAAAGGGGAAAAAACATGGATGCACGTAGCCCACATTGAACCAACTAATTCAAGACACTGACAAAATAATGGGCTGTCCCTGAAATTAAGCACTGATCTACAGCACTATGTGAATTGCATCAATGACATGTATTCTCTCATGTACAAAAGATGCATCTCCCTGTTGCATGATGGTTTCAGTCACAATTATATATAGTATATACATACTTAGTACTGCATAGGCATAACTGGTCATATTAGTTGTCCCTGAATCTGCTTTTACAATTGCAACTGGGTATTGAGCAATATATTTCAGAATTGAAAAAATTCTAAATACAGATAAAATAATTCTGAACAAATGCTCGATGGGCATCTTGAGAATACATACTCCATAAGGAATCGCTGAACTGGCACACAGGTCATTTCACTGTATACTCAATCTGGTTAACAAAGACATCTGGTTAACAATATCCACATTTCTGCAGAAGCAAACAGTCTAGGGTCAGAAGGTTTTACTTTCAAAGCAAAAGCTGCTTATCAAACTCCAAACACTCGTAGTCTTAACTGAAGGACTCCAGTCCAAGACCTCAATGAAACTTCATTTTTCCCTTTTACCTGACAGGAATCAGGTTTCCAATCCATGACGTAAAGCCTTGCTTTTCAATTAGACCATCCGTTCCTGAGAGTATCATCTTGCATACAAAATATTACTTGATGTATGGTACCAGATTGCTAAACTCAGGCACATTACTTTGGTTTAGAAGATAAAGCAACAGAAACTGGAATAGTAAAGCATTTTCTGCAGTCTCAAATATCACTTTGCTGACATGCTGTATACCTGCACTCTCTTCTTCTAATAGACACATCATTAATCTTATCAGGACTCCTCCCACGAAGCCTTGGTACAGCATAATTATACTTTCATAACATCTTTTAATGGAATGATTCAAAATTCATTGCTTTTGGTGACCCTAAAATCAAATTTGCATACTGCGGTTAATGGATAGTCTAAATGTAATAGGCCCATTTGTAACGCAATGAAAACACTGCAATCCTACTGACACCAATCTAAATTGCCTTAGGTCCAATAACATGCAATCTGTATTACCAGTCACTGCATACAAACACTGAATGACATGTATTTCATAGTAATGAATAGTTAATTATAGCCAAATAAAAGGAATACTGTAGGTATGGAAATGTTACAGCATGGATGGTATTTGAGACAGACAAAAACATACATACCAAGTAAAAGAAGAACTTTAAAAAGGAAACCTAAATAGTGCAACTTTAGTTCTAATTTGTTAAATTGTAAACTGTTCTACATAGACCAGAAGACCCCCAATCTGACTGCTCAATGAATGTCCTTGAAGGTCCTATTTTTCTTAATGTTGTACTATTGTGCTGCAAATGATGACACATTGCCTGCCACTGGCTTAATCATTGCAAATCAAATGCTTTTTTTACTGCAAATAAATTCTGCATAAAAGGCATTACTTCCAAGTCTATTTGCAATGAAGCTTTTGCCCAACAAACATATTTCAGACACAACAACAATAATGTATGTCATTTTACCTCATGAATTTAAAACATGCCAGCTCTGTGGTGTTAATCTGTGCATCACCTATAACAGCTGATGAAACATCTTGTAGAGAAATGTCTTTTTGAATATCTTTATAACCTGATAATAAATGTATAGTCCTTAAAAATGTGTTTTGCTTTGTTCCAAAGGAAATGTAAATTACAGGGAAGAAGGAAATGTGAATAATTGGCCAACAGCATGAGAGGGCTGCTCTGTTGCACCTTTAAATAAGTGAAGAATGTGTAGAAGAACTGAAAAGAAAATATTAACCGACTGCTCTGCAATTACAAACCAGGAGAGTGCAGTACATTACCGAAAGACTACCCTCACACTCCCTGTGAAACTGACCTTTTGAAAAGGTACCAATCTGTAATCTGTTGGCTTGTGTTTATTCATTGAAGACTAATTTATGCTGCCAGCCACCCTCATACATTCCTTTTAGACACCAGTGGCGAGAGTAGCAAGAAAAGGCATTCATTTAATGGGTATTCAACTCAGACAGGCCAAAGGGCTCAATTTAATAATGCAATCTGTGCAATCAACTTAATAATGCAATCTGTTGTAGCCTGTCATGGATGCCCTTAGTCTTTCAGTCCCGTCACTGAACACTAATCCAACATGAAGTATCCAAACCGCAAATAACCTGCTGCTATTAAAATATTGACAATCGTTCTTGTTTTCTATTTGCCAGACTGGCCTCATGTCGTTTGTGGTCTATTGATTCAATATAAGGTTTTCATTTTGGCAGCCTTGCTAGCAACTACAAGATTTCATGTTCTTCACACACAGCGACCATTTTAAATCATCTGTTGATTACACTAAATAACCCCTGCCTAACTTACTGGAGGAAATAGAAAGGGAGGATATTCATGGATTGAGGAAAAAGAAAAACATTTTCTAGAAAATGTAATATTTGTTACATTAGAGAAGTCTTCAATATCACATTATTGGCAAGCCCAAGACTTTCAATTTGTATGCCTGAGTACAGTAGAGTATATTTACATTGAATCACAAGTCACGCCGATTTATGGGACAGCAATAGCTCAGTTTAACACTGAAATCTATAAATGGCTTCCGGATTTCACTGTTATCATCTATTCTATCCTGAGCAGCATAACTTCTGGGGCTTGGGCCTGTGCTTAGTGTGGAGTGCAGTGGATATACACTATGCTACTAAAACAACGGACCCACCACTGAGACAACACTGCAGAGTAATTACAAAGGCAAAAAGCCACATTATTAAGGAGTTAATTATAAATAATAAGTTATTAAACTAAAGGTTTCACCTCAACCACCGTGTCGTTTCCTTGTGTTGAGTGGATGACGGAGTAACAGATTTGCGATAACTAAATAAATGAATAAAACAAATTCAATTATTTATTTATTTTTTTAATTTTTTTTTTTTTTTTCTGGTACTTTCCACTTTTCTGTATATACAACTCCAAAATGATTCCACAGAATAGAACTCAAAAATAATTCCTATAGAAAGTATCCAGAATTAGGAGCAATATTTGTGAATCCTAAACTTATGAAACAAGTAATTCCCAAGATACAGGATAAATGAAAACTGGACAGAAAGCAGAAACTCTCACTAAGGAATTTAGTGATAAGAGACGAGACAGAAGAAAATGTGTACTACTTTTGTTCAACATGGTATCTTTTAAGCTAAGAAGCATTTGACCTATTCACCTCAAAACTGGAAGACACACCAAATACTCACCTAACACATACAGTACATACCATAACACTTTCAGATAAATGAGCCCACTGTACTTTTACATGAATCAAGAATCTCAAATTCCCCATCATTTGCATTATTCTACATTACAGTAGATGCATTGTTTCATGGTAACAACATATCTGCGTGCTATATGAAAGTTGTGCAGTTTACTGGGGTTATAGCATTCTAGCGCGTGTCCCGTAAGTCACAAATCATAAGCATAATTGGGAATACTATTTGTTTCTCGATTTCATTTAGATGTGAAATGTCTTTAAGCAAAGAGGAACGGATGATGTTGCCTATGACACTCTGTACATAGCACACTATGGTGTTTTTGATGGGGTAGTAAACAAGATGTCTGGGTTATACAATGGATGTAATAAACAAGGTATGCAGGCTTATTTTTATAGCACCTTGAGGGGACTAGACAGGCTTTCATTGCCAGGTGCTATGATGCAGACAGGCATGGAATCAAAACTAGCTTGCTTGTGTGGTGTAAGTAAGAAATAACCCACTTCAACCACCCAGGAAGTGTGGTAAGAACTGTCTTACCACACACACTGGAGTGTGTTATTTTGCTTATAAAATGGCATTTTTTAATTTTTTAATAATTACACAAACTGGGCTTTTTAAGGTAAAAATTAGAAATGTATTATGTATACTTCCACTGAAAAAAAAGCCCCTGAATACATATATTTTGTACTTTTTTTATTTGCCATAAACATTACATTGAACATTCCCAAGTAAAGTAAAATTTTCGAGATAAAATGGCATTTGGGAATTGAAAGCCTGATTTCCCACATCTGAGGGAGGAGTCACTGAAACACTGCACTGGTCCTTGACATCAAGGGAGGCACTTTTGGGTGTTTTTTTTCTTTTTGATCCTACTCTTTTGATCCTATTCAGGTTTTGCGGTCTTCAAGAGAAGCTGACCAATAATTTCTGAGGCTCTTTTCACACCGATGTCCGGTAACTGGCATAATTTCCCTAGATTGTAAACCAGCATTAGACAATTCTTACCGCGCTGTCATGTGATCCTGTTAAGCCAATCACAGCACTTAATTTATCCAAGCCATTTTATAAACTCCTTTCATGCACCCTCTCTAAAGAAAGTTGCTGTGCAACCCATTCACTGATTTACAGTCCAACCAATGACTCCATTGTACCTGGAGAAGACCCCTTTTAAATTGCAGTTCCAAAAGCATATGCAATCGTTCTGGAGTAATTCCAGTAATTTAATAGAATTAATGTTAATGTTACTGGGTTAATGTTTCATGCCATCAGAGTTGTCAGTAAACTCCCCACAGTCATATAGGAAAATCCTTCCCCAGAGCTACACTTTGTTTTAGCTGATCCTCAGCTGTTACGCAATCTGTACCAGCAGTCAGGCAAAACCAGAATACCCCATAGTCGGAAATCATCTGCTAAACCAGCATCCACTGTGGCTCATTACTTGAAGCCAGCAAGCCCTGTCAGCATAAGGCCATTTATGGGAGCCTGTGGAGCACCGTGGTCTTCACTCTGTATGTAACCAGAGTGAATTCTAGAACACCAAGTTTTATAAGAAAAAAAGTTACATTAACAACATTTCAGCAATAAAATGGTTACAGGTATGTGAAATATCCATAAAGAAATAACTGATATCAACGGCTAAGGATTAAGGATCTCTGTTGATTGAGATTTTTGTTTAGCTGTTGCTGTAATCTCTTATCTTGAATCCCACACTGCTCTCTTGTTTTCGGAAAGAAAAAAGACATGCCTATTTCTATTTGAGGAAATGATACTCAAGAGCACACAAAGAGGTCACAGGTATACTGCTTAAAAATAATTACTTTCCTAGTTCCTGAAACATTGGATATGTGAGGTGGCTCTATTTCAAGCCGGCTTTTGCGTCAGCAATTTTCTTGTTTAAATGTGTGGTCCCATTCTGTTGATGAAAATGCTTGCGGAATATGATCAGCAGTGTCAATACCTCAGCAAGGCCATTCCCTAGCTTGTTTCGAGATGAAGGTTTAAAACAGTTAGATGCGGCCGGCAAGTAGAAACTATATTTGATTGTGGCTTTCTTCTGTTGAGATTTCTGAGAGATGGCAGATTTGATGAAAGTGAACACACAATGCAAAACTGCTTGCAAAATATTTCACTAGTGAAGTGGAAGCAGTCCACTTTTTTTCAACCTGCTGCAAAGGGACAATAATAACGCTTGTCCACAATAGAAGATTGATTGATAGAGATTGATGTCACCATGTATTGCACCTACTCCCTAATCGGGACAGACTAGCACCCTCTATTGGCATGAAATGGTACATAAACCACGCAGAGACAGCTAATGATAAAGCATATCTGTACCTGGAGTGCATTTAAATGGATAATACAGTACCTGTGAAGAAAGCAATATATTCGTTTGAGTTGCAGCCTTCATGGGCCAAGTTTTATTAGCTTTTATTATTTTTTGTATACATCACTACTGTAGATGAATTCAGTGAATAATAATAATGTAAAAAAATATATATAGATGAAATAATAATGTAAAAACAGCCAATACTTAGTAGCTGCTCAAAGGTTCTTTCCTGGAGGTTCAATTAACCAGGCCACAGTATAGACTCTCCCAGTAAACATGCTTGATCCTTACTGGGACTTCAAAGCGATTGTAGACATAGTTACTGAAATCAAAATGTTTAATCAGACCATGATTATTATTTTGTTGTGTCAAAATGCATTTAAAATCCCAGCTGTGGTGGTAAAAGCACACCTACATATTTAGAGCAAAGAAGCCCTTCATTGTGAGCTTCCTCTTAAGGTCATTGTGAGGGAGTCACATTCCTACACATGTTGCCTTGTTATCACTGCATCAAAGAATGTGTGAAAATGTTCTTCGTCACTTGTGTACAGCACTACGCTTTCTCTGGCAGTTGCGCTTGAAAGTTCCATTCCTAAAACCAGAATTACTGTCATCTTGTTGAATATTTTGACTTTAGCTTTTTAAAATAGGTTGCTCCTGATCCATAATTAGAAATGGCATGCATCTGATTTATTGGACGTATCTTTAATATATTAGAAGTGCCAAGGGAAGTGAGGTAGTTGCAAAATACCCATACACATATCCCAATACACAATAATAATAACAACAATAAAACAATAACAATAATAATTAGATACTAATGAGATTTCTATTTAACGAAGGAACAATATATGTTAAAACTTTTTGGTGGCCAGCAGGAGTCAGGTGCAAGCTGTGCTGTGCAAAGGCAGTATTTGTAACTTTGTGTCTTCTGTATTATCCAATAATAACATGTTTTCCCCTGTGATCTGTAGTAAAATTGTGGCATTGATTCCCTACACAATTCTAAATTCCATAAACATAACAGGATATTATGTGTCATAATAACAAAATAACACGCAGACACAACAAACTATCATGTATAGGTAGACATTCATTATAAAAATACGAGCAGAACCGTGACCAAAATTGACTAATCTCCTAATTTAATAGTTATTTTAATCTCCATATTACAGGCAGTGTATCATTCCGACACAAGCCTTTTCAACCAACTAAAATATGATCACACACAGGCAATTTTGATAAGAAGTTACTGCAGCCGACTCTCTCCTTAAATTGGTGCAATTTTCCATTCCTGTGATGTTTTAACAGCATTAGGGAACAATTAAGAACAGTAATATCAAGCTGTAGCAATGAGACCAGGGGTTAAAATCTGGATTTCCAAAATTGGGACTGCCTTCAGAATAGCCAAAGCTAATCTGAAGAAATGTTTCACAGTGAGGAACATTGTTCAAACAGTATAACAAAGACCATGCCACTTTGTCAGCATGGGATGATTGGTGCCATAGAGAATCAGTGTAAAAACCTGTCATGATCTCTACCAAACCGCTTGAAAGCTTACGGTATCTAAAAGACCAGCATTATAGGAACATATCCCCGCCCCTTCCCCCAAAAGAGAGACCCTCTTAAGGTCACAGTTAGGGAGGTATTTCTCCCACTCAAGCAACCTTTAATTGATAACCTACACCACTGCTCAGAGTATCATCATCCACATTTCCTGGAAATGGGGAGACATACAGTACATGGCAAGTTAACAATAACCTGTTATTTATCATAATTGGTTGTTCAGACTTCCAGAACCTGTTGTATATTAACTTGCAAAATGGTCTTTGCCTCGGGTTACATGGTACATTTACCTCATGGTACTGTATAAAAGCAGTGTACATTTCAATATTTATTTTGCAGTTCAGGCACTAGAATAATCATATATTCCTCTCCTATAGGTGGCTGGCTGTTTGCCTAAACTGATAGTGAATTAAAAACTGTTGGCGTTCTTTAGCACAATTCATTTCTAAGCTCCTTTACAGTTTTACAAATGAATAATACAATATAAGACAAACCTTCTGACAACTTTGCAAACTAACTTGTGAAGGTGACTTCTGCACTTTGCTGTCAGTAGTACATTTTTGAATGGCAGTCTCTTATTGTTAGTGTGGGTTGTGCTGACGGAAGGGTTAGGCCCAGAATAAGTGATAAAGAGGTCATGCAAGCACTATTTTGTTGACCAGAACATTTTCCTAAAAAATGTACTGTATGTCCTTGAAGATAAAATGTATTTTGTTTTTATTTATGTTGAACACTAAAGAAATAATATAAAATATAGACTAAAGAAATAATATAACATATAAAATTTGCTAGAGCCTTGGGGAAATCTTCTATAAAAGATTAAAGAAAAACTATTAGAAGATTGATGTCTTTGCCTGCTGGCTTGACTGGCTGCTATCCAAGACTGGCATCATGACCTTCATTCACAATGCAGACAAAGAACATGGTCAGACACCTCTGAACTGAAAATCATACCAATGCTCCAATAAAGGTAGTCAATAATATAGAGACCGATGGCTACTGTAAGTTAATCAAATGATAATTGTACATTTAACAACAATTAGACAGTAGTGACGACCTAATAATTACATGTTTAGCAAATCAGTGTGCAGCTTCATAGAATATTTTTCTTAGTGCTTTTTTATTTATTTTTTTATTTGAGGAGGCCTGTTGCCATTTTGGCTGTATAAGTGAAATCTGTCATCTCGCAGCCAAATTAAATGTGATTGTGTAACCTTCCAATACATGATAAAGCCCTCTTTAGCCCCTTCTACTCGGGTCCCGACCTGGGTTTTGGCTACCCGGGTCACAATCCCCTACAGTGTAAAACCATGTACCCATTCACCCGGGTTGGCAGCGACCCACCTCAGGATGTGGGTCGACACGCTTTGACCCGGGTTGAGCAAAACAAAATGCATGACGGCCGATCGTAAGCGGACTTTTGCAAGGAACGTTTCTGTTTGTTCTGTTTAGCCGTATTTCTGTAGATGGAGACGCATCATAAACCAGATTGCAGCAGGGATGAAGAAACATTTGCTCTTATCAACATTTGGGCCGACGATTCAATCCAGAGAAGCTCGGATGGAAGCGTTCGTAACAAGCTGGACGCCCCTGCTTCTTCATAAAGCAGTGTGGAATCACATAGCCGAGCTGCATGACACCGGATCACGAACTGGGTAGGGTCCGAGTCGAGTAGCGCATGCCAGTGTGAAAGGCTTTTTGATTCCAAACTCATTTGTTGTAGAGCTTCATTGAAATTTTACATTGATCGGCCATGCAGCGATTTGTCAGTGAAAGGGCTGATTTTGTCAATACTTACCTGACAAACTAATTCAATCACAGCTCCAAAGGGAAATATACTGTAGAGCATGGGTGTGTTAATATACACATTGTTAAGATTGGCATTCCAGTAAATCTTTACTTGTCTTGTTTTTAGGCCCTTAACTATGACTCTCCTGTTCATGTTCTAAATGTCAAGAGATTTACAGACTATTCTTACCGAATAAGATTTATAGCATGGAGATGCTCTCCACATATTGGTAGCAACATATATTGCTGTCATCCAAACACCACTGCACTCACTTTAGGAAAATCTCAGATTCACTTTGTAAATTGTACAACTTTGTGCCAGCTAGGAGTCTGTTTAGAATCCTGACAAGTCATTAAGGACAAGGCCATAACTAGATTGCATAGGAGTTGCTGCTCCTTGCCTTTTTCAAAACATGCTATAAACCCTCTCACAAAGACAGTTTGTTTACTAACTTTCTCAGCTATGGTGAACTAGAAATGGAAAAGAAAGCCAGATTGCAGCTGAATTACCTGTTTCCATTCATAAATATTATTTTTAAAGAAAATTATTCCTTCGGACTTTCTGCACTTCTCTATTCACCACTGAAACCCTCTTTACTGCATCATTGTGTTCAGTATTCAATTCACTTTGTGGGGACAGGGTGTGGAGTACTGTATTACCATTCTATTTGTCACAAGATCAAACTCAAATTTGAGCTGAGTAGTAATAACCTGCATGTAAACACACCATGTTATCTTTCATAGGACTTAACCAAGTCCCCATGGCAATGTGGTATTCAGTTACCGACCAGGCAGCCAAGCAGACAACACACATCCACAGTACTTATTACAAATTTTAATAAGCTGACGACTGACCTTGTGATCTCCCTTCGTCTCAAGTGTCAAAACCACCGTTTTTTGTAGCTTTTTCCAATGGGATGTTTTACCTTTAGGTTTCAACCCAAGAGAAACAAAATACATATGGCTGTTGTTGTCTGCGTGAAAAACAACAAAAGACAGCTCTTTATACTACCAAAAACAAAAGAAAAGGGTTATAAAAAGGGATAGTATATAATTTTAAATCATGTTTATAAAATCATAGAATATTACCATGCATACTGTGGAACAAGCAATACAATCTAATTTACCATCACACTTCAGCTGAGGCGTGTAATAAAGCCCTACAGTATGCAAACACATGTTTATATTTTTGGACAGTTCTGGGATGTGCTTTCCACAGGGATGCACTCCTAAATTAGAAGCCATTACTCATTAGCAAAGCTGCAACCAGAGTGATCTTCTTTCTGCATCACAATCCTCCAGGTTCAGTAAAATGCCTTTTTCTAAAGTTGCTGTTTCTTTTAAAAGAGAATATGGCACAGAAACACAGTCATAGCAGAGTTCGTCAGATATCATCATAATCCTTGCAGCAGCATGCTGGACAAACTGTAAAGACAGTTCAGGTCAAGAGGTTATCTTGATTTCGAGTTTCAGCAGATGCACCAAAACGAAGAGCTTCTACAAGACCAACGGAATTGTGCCCGACCTTCAAAATGAGGGAGGTGTTCAAACAAACTCTCTATGAGCCACAGTGCCAATAAAGAAGGATTCACTCAATTTACTTTCAAGACATATTCTCAACAGTGACATGCAGTATCTTAAATAATCCGTATCGAAAACACAGACAATCTCAATAAAGTTTTTTATTTCCAACAGACAAGGAATCATATTTACAGGGGTGGAACGGACTGCGGCTACTTTGTCCCAACCCTTTTAATCACTGCTGTGCTATTGACAGATATCACCATTTTAAAACTACCTGCTTTTTCTACCTGTACGTAAACAAAACATCCATCTGGCCTTGTTTTCAATGACGTTTAAAACTGTCACGATGTAAGTACTATCTACATAAACACTGACCTTTGTAAACAGTGAGTATCATCCGGGAACTTATTACACATGCACTTTTAAATTTGACATTCACAGCCAGCAACCAGCCTCAAGGCAGCATGTCAACCCATCAACCCATCAACTAATTCATTTGTAGAAAAGCACTTACCTGTAGATGGGGTCCTGCATCACCATCATCTTGCTCTCATCCCAGGTCCATTCTTTTTTCTGTGAAAACATAGGAAGCTACAAGGCTTAGACCACTGTACCTGACCCGATAACCATAAAACAAGTTAAAAAAACACAAACTTGAAAAACACAAAAACACTAACTAAATAGTTGCCTCTACTGTAATATTTGAGCTTCTGGTAAAGTTGAATATTTTATTTAGTAGCGTATTTTGAGACCTATTTAAACAGCAAATGTACCCGCAGTCACAATAAATGGATTTGGTCAAAAACCCTTTTCACATATTGCCCTATATCCTTCTATATATTCTAGAACAACTCTTATGGGTCTGCATAAAATCAATTCCCTGCCATAATTGAATTCCTTTATTAAATCTTACCTGTTAAGATGGAAGTGTCAGAATTCAGAACACCTTCGACTGACAGATTGCAAATGTCATCTTATGGTAGATCAATAGCACATTGTTTTGAATAATTCACATTTTTATTGATTTCAGTTTCCATGTGTCTTGTATTACGTCACATTTATTTGGAACGGCAAAGCGATCAATGGATGAAAAAAAAAAAAGCTGTTTAAAACCAAACACCACGTAACAGCTGAGCAAATATATTATAGTGCATTCTTGAATTGTGCTTAAATTGCACGCAATCCAATTAACAAAGCAGGTTACTCTTGATTTCTGCATCATCATCCTGTATTTTTTCACAGACGCATCCTCTCAGTAACTTTTAGAAGCAACAACACAGATTACGTTCTTGACAGTAAGTTAATATATACAAGACACGTTTTTAATTTCAGAAATTCGATTTCATTAAAATACTATTGATTTGTTATCGTGGGGTCCCAAATCGATAAATAATTTGATCATTATTGTTACAAGCCTACTTGAAGCTATTCCCAGTTGGCTGCTGTACCATCATGCAGATTACAACTGTTTCACGCTAGCCTTTAAAAACAAGACACAATATTCTCATTCTTCAGTTTAATAGGAAATAAAGACTCTTTACTTTTTATTTACAGTACTACATCCAGCTGTCCAGATAAGCTGTGTACCTGCCGTTTTTTACGCATTAAAAAATCTGAAATACGCACTAAATTTTAATTTAATGCTTAACAATACGCATAGCAGTTTTGCTTCACAGATTGTCTGCCTCCCCTGCCACATCCCCTAAAACTTCCACTAACAACTACATCTCCCAGAATACAATGTCTTCAGTTACTAGGAAAGGGCGCGTTGTTTTATTCACCGTTTGGTCACCAAACTGTTGTTAAAAGTCAACAGGTGATGCTCAACGAACTGTTGTTAAACTTACTAATGAGCCACCAGACTCACCGGGCTAGAAAGCTGGTGAGATTCACCAAAACAACATGGACGCCACCATGGAGACTGTCAATGTGGAGTGTGGGGAGACCAAACTAAACATTTCAGTCAACTCGGATGGCAAATCCATTTAAGTAGTCAAATCCAAAACCAAAGGCATTTGAATTTAAGTTGATGAAGTTTGTAAAGATGACACTATTTTTATTATCTAACCTTGGCGTTTAAAAAGTACTGCTTAGCATAATAAGCACAAAGTTTTCTCCAACTACTACTAGTCACCATATTGATGTCACCAAACTGTTTTAATCCAGTCACCGGTGCATGTACTTCCACCTCACCAGTTTCTTTGCAGCAGTGAATAAAACAACACACTCAATGTCTGTAAACAAGAAAAACCACTCCAACAAACATTATCCAGTCTCCGGCTAGCTCTGTTGTCTTTGCAGTTTTATAAAGTATTCATGCATTTCCTTATTTTATTTATCTGAATGATTTTATATAGGTTTTAACATGTTCACTGAGTTTAAGAATTTCATGTTAGAATGTAATGTAATTAAATTTGCAGAGAAGGTGCGATACCTAGAAAAAAATGTGCTGAGCCGATAAAGAATCTGAACACACGTGTGGTTGTACAGCAGTTCAAAGTAATATTGGAGTTAAAAATTCGAAAGGCTCTTTTTTAATGCCTACTCCATTACCACTAAAAGATTGTACAGTATTTATCGAGATTACTCATGACTTCAAGGTAATGTTGCATTTTACCCCCTGGAAATACATTTTACTCTCTCAGAGTTAAAATTAGAGAGCAAGTACTCCCAGACCCAAAACCTTATCTGGAGTGCTGACCACATCTTTACTACACCTCAAAATCCCAATTTTAAAGCAAAAAAAAAACCTAGTAAGAAACTACTCAGAAATATAATTGAACTGCTACCTGCTGCAACCAAGTTAATCACTTCTTTTTTGCAGTTTCAATTTGCCTATGCATTTCCTTATAGAGCCTGACATTTGACAGAGAATTCCCGTGTTAAAAAACAAGAAAATGTGTTATAAATCAGCTGATAACAAAAATAAAATGAGGAGGGTTAAAGATTCCTTGTAAAGTTCTATGCAGTATTTAAAGCCCCAGATTGATTTCTTGCCTATTACACATTCAGAGTGCATAGATTTTGCAAGATAAACATCATTCTTAAGTTTGTCTCTCTGTATGTGATTTGCTCATTGTGACTACATCATTCAATTTGTCGACAATAGTCACATGCATTTTCTGTTTTATTTGACCTTAGGTTTGAGCATTACATTTATCTCAGACAAGCACACTACAAAAATAAATAAATAAATAAATAAAATAAAATAAAATAAAATAAAATAAACATAAAATGGTGTTTCTCAAGTTATACATTTCAATAGCTCAGTCATAACATCAAAACGAAAAGGTTTGTTTAGATAGGGCAACGGAACGGTAAAATCATGAGATTGGACAGCACTGCTGGAAGGAGGGACCAGGGCAGGAAATCAAGCATTCACAAGCCAAATAGGACTCCACAGATGAGAAGTGAAGTCATGCGTAAAGTGTCTCTTTGTATGGAAGATGTCTTCGAGTGGAGATCCTGGTTTCTCAAACTGCGAAATGATGTTTCTTATATAACCCTGCACAATGAAGATTGTACTCAAGAACTAAAATGCACAGGACATCTTTAAATGGTATAAAATGGGATTTTTGACAACTCTGTATCAAATTGATTGAATTATATATAAAAATTTATAAATGTTGTAGAAATAGTTCACCAAGTATTGTCATATTTTTATTACTGATCAGTGATCATGCATTTTAAATACTGTCTAATATGCTTTGGCTATGGTCCATTGAATAATACGAATGCACATAATACCATAAAATGTACAAAACATTTTAAGGTGTGATCCAGTAATCAATACACTGGGTTAGTTACAACTTCAATATAGTTCCTTTCTGAACAACAATATGAAATAGTTTCTCGCAAGCAGATTTAAAAAACGTTTTAAAAGACCATTTCAAATTATGTTTTTAATTAAAAGCTGTAAAAGGCAGTGCTGGAAAAAAAAAAATGAAAAAAAATTCTAAAAGGCCATGGATATCTGGAGTTTAATTAAACTTGTTAAAACTTCCTGCACAGGAATGTTTAATAAAACTTGAACCCCCATTGTCCTTTCAACTACACCTGACTTGAATTCCTGGATAGTGCTGCAGGCAAAACCAAGACACAGGCTGAAAAATTGATATATAGTTTCAGTTTCTGTTACAATATCCAGAACAAATATAAAATCTGAGTCGTACCTAAAACTAAAACAACATAAAAAAGATGTATGTATGTATGTGTATTTTAGCCCAAGTTACCCAGGAGCAGTGGCATATTTGCCTTCTCCAGACTAAAGCATAGCAAAGCACTGACTGGTTGAATTAGTGGATATTCTGTGTTACTGTAAGCCTGAAGTTATCGGTTGAGAAATGAAAATTGAAATTGAATAAAGAGAGAACATATGCGTCTCCACCATTTCAATCTCCAAGCTCGCATCCTGGATCAAGAAGGTACCATAAAAACAGTATTATAATATCCTGGTTATAGAATGCAGATTCACAGAGAGACTTATAAATCTGGCTCTCGAACTGCATTCATTTGCATTACCATCTTCACATTTTAAAGTGACTATTGACAGGTATGAAAGTTTACTTTTGTTGTGCTTATCTTTTTTGTGCACGTTTCACATTTTCTCAGATGTAATGTTTGAACATTAAAATAATTATATACCTCCCTTGCATCCAGACACCCCAGTTTTCTTTATTAAAAATTGCAGTAAGCAAAAAAGGACTAAAGAAACTGTGTTTTTCACAGAGCAGAGCGTGTTCTGTCCAGACCAGAGTGACGCGTGGAGCTCTGCAAGAATGCATCCATTTTGAAAATACAAAAATACAAGCACTGATATAACAGCGTTTAGTCATTTAGTCTGAGGTTGTTCATATTAGTGCTCACACATTCACACCTACTCCTCTTACTTTTGGATAGAGTCCCCCTAAGCCTCCCACCCTGAAGACACACTTCTTTTCAATCTCCCCCAACCCAGGAACAATAATAGAGAAGACAAACATGTGTCAGCTTCAATAAAGGCAGAGGCGCAAACATGTTCCCCACCGGATATTGAAAATGAAGCCAATGAGAGTTGAGGTCACATTCCCTGACTACCTGCGATTATCCCAGAACAAGATACCTCCCTGACAATTGCTTTCTGCAGTGTATAACAATAGATTGGATAATATGAAATCCGCGCTTGGAGGAAGATTGAATGACCTGGCTGGCTAGCATACTACCTGCTGCAAATTCCACCTTTATAATAATAAGTAACATAGAGAAGAAAAAATAAATCACCTTTGTGAGACTCACCTTCTTCTTTTTTCTCAGAACGACTTTGACCCCGTCCACAGACACCACTATGTTGACTTTTTTCTTCTTGATGTTCTTGGATTTAAATTCATACTAAAAAGAAAAATGAAAGAGAACTTTAACAAAGATACAAACCACTGATGACTAGCATCAACATTACAATGTTTTGTGAAAGTAGTGTTCATGAAAAGAGAGCAGGACTCCCCAGAGAGCTCTATCAATACACCTCAATATTGGATTAACCTACTGCTCCACATCGGCCAACATAAAACGTAATCAAGCAAAATGATTTCCGGAACTTGTTGACCCACGGTAAGGAGGAGTGAATATTTCAGGATATTTCAAGATGATAGCAGTGAACTCTACATTAAAACAACCTGGAAATATTTCATAACATAGTGAATTTAAGTGATTATACAGTATACCTCTTTTCTATCTTATAAAATATTTTTTAAGGAAGTGTTGGAAGTAACAAGGATTATACCCAAACCCACAGGCCCAGATTAATGGGTTCCTGTTTTTTTGGGTCAGATTATTTTGCCCCCCCAAGAAATGGGCTACACAGACAATTTGCCTCAACACAAGACAATCTAAATCCACAACCACAACAGATGGATTCATCTGGACAGCAGGGAAAAAAATAATGCAGAATTCCAGCAATGTGGTGTTTTTTTCGCATTGGAAGAGTGCCTAGGCAAACTACAAAAGGGGCATGCAGAATATTCAATTCCTCTCCCTCAACAGCTTCCTGTAGCACAGCGAAGGATTACTAACGAAGCAAGGACACAAAATGGTATGTTCATTTTAACATGCACATTTAATAGATTACCTGCTTAATCTATTAAATGTGCATGTTAAAACAGTCTTACCATGTAAACTACACTATACTAGCAGTAGACTTCACTTTAAATGGGCTTATATATTTTTTTGGGCTGCCAGTTATTCAGTTAACCTCTGCGATTAACGTGTACATTTTTTTAATGCACGTGAATCACACTCCTCCATCTTGTCCCTCTTGGCATACCATAATTAATTTCCTGCTGCACCGTTTTAATACACTTGAGTGCATGCCAGGATTGAATGAGTGAGATCATCATTTGAATATAAAATTAGTCACGGATCCGCATTATATAGCAAAGCACTCAATCTGAAGGACTTGTGAATGGGAAGTTTATTTTTAAAAAAAACCTTTCTGACTGTTCATTGGATAGAAAGAAGGTTACTTCTATCTACTGTCAAAGTGAGTTCCACCTGTGTGCTGCTAAACACGACCTCACTTCTCAAAATACACTCTTTCTAGTAGTTCTTCTGGTACAGATAACAATTACAACAAATGAAACCCGTCAGTTTCGACAGAGTATTCTTTTAGAAATTCGAAATCGCTGCAAACCCATTAAAAATCAAGCTAAGAATGATACTATAACCAGTGCTGTTGCAAAGTTGATAGCTACCGACTGTAGACCCATTAACATTGTAGCTTTGTTTTATTTCAATAACCACATTTTTTAAAATTATATTTTTACAATTATGGAGGATATAACCATTACTCTGTGAATGTTTTGTTTTATTTAGGAAATTTCAAATTGTTAATAAAAAATCATTTAAAATGTATCATTATTTAAAACGGCAATGCAAAACATCAGTTTATGAGTTTAAATGCTGTAAGGCGAGTAATAAACTGACTCCATTGTGATTTAGCAGTTAGTTCAAACAATTTAACAACAAGTGCTGGATTGCAAATAAATATAAAACTATAAAAAGAGGGACCAGAATCAAGTAATAGGAAAATAGGGGTTCTATGATGGGTTGTTTTTTGGATAATAATAATAATAATAATAATAATAATAATAATAATAATAATAATAATAATAATAATAATAATAATAATAATATTAACAACAACATCTGTAATCAAAGAAACTTAAATGAGATGAATGCAGTATGTGTATCAATTAACTGAGATCATTTTTTTAAAATCTCAAGATTCACCTTGATTAATCACTTGACAGTCCTAATTTTTATTTTACATTTGAATGTATTCCAAATTTTCCCCATACAGTATTCCATAACAGTGATTTAGTGTATTTAGGTGCTGAAAATACTAAAAATTACACTTTTTCAATGCAAGTTAATACATAAAACAGGGCAGTGTGGCTAAAATACTATGTCAATAGGATCTTATTTTGAACCTCTTTTGTTTAATGAGATTTTAGATGTGCTTAGAGGGAGTGGAAATTATAAAATAGAGCGCAGTTAGTTGATTTTTTATCTAAAGAAAACATTGAGCACTCATAAAGAGGTCTGTCCTATAGCTTCAGACAGATCTCAAAATATAAAAATATTAAATCTTTGATGTTATCAAATCCTAAAATCCAAAGACTACCTACAAAACTACAGCATATTGCTCACACAATATGTTTTACAAAGCTCTCTCCTCAACCATTTCCAGATTCAGAGCCCTGGAACGACACTGCCAAAGGAAGCCATAAAAATGATAGCAGTGTCAAACAATATACAACCGCACAGAGTACGTTTTTATATTCCCTGTAAATCATTCAGTTAAAAGGTTTGTTTTTCTGTGTCAATATCATTGCAGCTCATCCGAGGTGAGCCACAGTGACCTTACCATGTGCTTGTAGTGGCTCATATTAAATCAAGACTCGGCTACTGTACTCTCTTCTGACAGGTAATCACTTAGTGTTGGGGACAGCATCACATCCTGTGTAGGACCAGTTCACTCACACCTATGAATCTGCTCTCTCTGACACTGATGATTGGCACCTCAGACTTTCTTTATTGCCATTTCAATTTACTGCATGCAGCACTCCTATGTTAAGTATAGGGGGTCTGTGGCGGAGTGTCCCGCCCCTATATACATGTGTGCTGTTTATTATTATTTGTATTATTATTGTTTGCGGCGCGGACGAAAGCCACCGCCATTGTTTGTTATTGTTTTATAATCAAAAACACAAAACCTTGTGAGGATGCGTGACTGATCAGCAACTGATTATTTAACTAGCCGACAGTCACGCATCCTTATTAAACTCGTGCAGACTATGGCTGAGGGGTAATAAGATAATTAACCCCTCGGCCAGAATATAGAAGCCTGCAGCTGTCTTTGTTCAGTGGAGAGGGTGCAGAGACGGAGAACGAGAGCAGAGACAGGAGATAATAAGATAAAGATTGCCAAGCATGCTGGACTAAACACCCGCTCGAGACTTATTTGTTATTTGTTTAGTAGTCTGTCCAGCACACCTTTTGTTTTGTGTTTGTTTAAATCTTTTGTTTGTTTTATTATTTAATAAAATAACTGAACACCGTAGCGTTTCAGTTTCGCCCCACTACTTCCTGAGTCTGTGTTTCTGGTCTGTTCTCAGGATCTCTTACTGTATATGTGTCATCTCGTTGCGAACTGCACAGCAAAGCAGGATGCTCAAACTGTGAGAAAATACATGAGTTACACAATAACACAGTACATAATAATAAGAGACATCATAAACACAACATACACTTATTATATAGCAAAATATGAAGATCGTACTCAGGAATTGCTATTGAAACATTTTGATTTGTAGTTATTGTTATTTATTTTTAATTGCAGACAGCACTACAAGTGGCCAAATGGTTCTTTTTTTATTATTTAATGTGCTGGTAAAATAAACCTGTCCCCTAGTAAAGTACACTAGTGGAAAAAAAAATATTGGTCCAGAAATATTGGTTGAACTATGCACTTATGTGAACAATTTTGTTGGACAAAATAATGCAACATTGTGAACAAGTTTCTCTACTTCAAAAGGCTGAATTTACAACTTTACTGTTTGTGGCACGACTGTAAGCCTGCTGAATACTATACCCAGTTGAACAATGCCATCTATTTATTTCACAAAGCAATTTAAGCTCAAGAGCATTCTTTTTTAAGCAGTTAAAAAAAAAAAACATTGAATATGTACATGCAAACATTTTTTAAACTAAAAGTAAAAAAAAAAACTATTCTGCTGTTTACAAAACTGCTTTAGTTTAAAATCAGCCTTCATTTGTGCAAAACTTGCACGTACAACAAACAAACCTCTTGCCGTTTTTTTATTTTTATTTATTTATTTATTTATTTTTAACATGTACTGTGGTCTTTAAAAGTCCCTTTTTAGACTGCGTCAAGCCTTTTTCAGGTTAAACCAATCCTTCGGTTACATACCGTAACCCTGGTTCCCTGAAAGAGAAGACGACCACCAATAACATTACGTATGGGATATGCCTGCCCATTGGGTTGGCATCGCTGAGCACTCTATACCAGAGCTGCCGATAGGCCCCTTCCTGGGATGATGCAAGGCAATGAAATAAAACTACACATACAAGCACACAACAGCAAAGCTGTGAGGGTAATACAAAAGACACCACGGCAACGCGGGTGAACTGGAATTATTAAGCACACCAAGAGGGTGGGCCGAGATGATCCAGCGGAGTCAACTCCACAGCGGGGCACAGCGTGTCTTTTTTTTTTTTAAACTGTAATAGCAGAGGAAAACACAAAACAGTGAGCTCTGTAAGGTTAGAAAGCAGACTGCAAATCGCAAAGCGATGTAGGCTGTTGAAAAGAAAAATAGTAAACACAGCGTAGTTGTGCAGTGTTTAAAGCTGAATTCACAGAAGCAGGGTTTCTGATTCCAGGGAAGTGGCAAGCCAGCTTCCAGCAATGAAATTGCAGGTGAACCCCAGAAAACTATTTCACAGGTCTCGATCACAGCAACTGGACAGGGGTGTCTAGCCTGGACTACGTGCAGTCACACTACTGGGGCAGCGCGTACCCTACAGCGGAGTGGAGCGGGAGTGTTGATGACATTGGTATGAATGTTCAGTTGACAACGAATTAGGAAAGCGAGTCAAAGGTTAACTGCACAACTTTGTTGTTTTTATTGACCATGATTATTTCAGTGGCGCTACAATGAGGGAAACTACAATGCTTACATTTACGTTTGCTTGGCTTGGGAAGTTGGCAGGTGGCGATATAACGGGTACAAATAGCACTGTTGTTATATTGGTGACATTTGTTCAGAGAGAATAGCTGGCGGTATGCGAGGGTGGCGTTATAAAATGGGGTGGTAGTTGACAGTGAGAGTGAAATGCTACTGACAATTATTTTTATTATTTTCTCCTAATTTAGAATGGCCAATTATTTATGAAGCTCAGCTCACCGATACCACCCCTGCGCTGACTCGGGAGGGCGAAGACGAACACACGCTGTCCTCCGAAACGTGTGCCGTCAGCCGACCACTTTTTCACACTGCGGACTCACCATGTAGCCACCCAAGAGCTACAGCGTCGGAGGACAACGCAGCTCTCGGGCAGCTTACAGGCAAGCCCACAGGCACCCGGCCTGACTATAGGGGTCCCTGGCGCGCGGTGAGCTGAGGACACCCTGGCAGACCTAACCCTCCCTCCCCCCGGGCGACGCTCGGCCAACTGTGCGCCGCCCCCTGGGAGCTCCCGTCCACGGTCGGCTGTGGAATAGCCTGGACTCGAACTCACGACGTCCAGACTATAGAGCACATCCTGCACTCCACGTGGAGCGCCTTTACTGCATGCGCCACTCGGGAGCCCCCCGCAGTGGTATTATTGATCCGCCACATATGTGCAGTGTAATGAATGACATTGCAATACCACGTTGTTGTGTATTTTGGCTTTTTTTATTTCTTTTTTTATGAAGCGCTTTTTTTTTCTTGTTGTAGGAGCATAGCTTGTACTTTGATGACGAGGTCAATGTGCAGTACCAAACTTTTAGATTTGTTGTGTGATGAGAGCAACAACGCCAACTGTGTATGCTTTGCTGTCCTGCAAAATCAACTACAGTGGACCTGTTTTCACAGTATTTGCTGCTGCCAAATCAGCTGCCTACAACTACAATACAATAAGAACAGCAGGGGCCAAGAGAATTGGCTTGTGAAGCATGTCATGTTTTTTTTTTTTTTTTTTGTTTGATAATGTTTCCTATTTAAAGCAATTAGAAGGAGCACTGTATCACAGTGGAACAGTTGTGTGCCTTTGTCTTATTTAGGTATTTACTTCAATTCAGGCCACTAGATTTCAGTTTACAAAAGCTCCTTCATTTTGAAAACTCAATGTTGACAGATATGCTACTGTTGACTTGCTGTGAATGGATGGAGTAACGTCAACATTTGCACTGACCTTTAAAAGTACAACCAGGTACGTTAATTGTTTTGAATTATTTACAGGTTATTGAATAAACCAAGTAACTTGAACAAAGCAATCTCTTCTAGGACACTGTTTGTACACTTCGTGAACCCGTCCGGTTCCTCCGGAGAGTGAACTTAAACTTTAGCGGCTTACACTTTTTATGCTGTCTGCTGTAGTACACATACGTATAGAATATCTGTTATGGGATAAACATGATGAACCCTAACAAAAATTGCAAATCAAACTCTCACTTATCCTCTTCTGTTTTTCCCCACTGTGTTTTGCTTTGACTTTTTGCTATGTACATGTTTGTATCTTCTGCACTAGGGATACCATTGCTGGGACCCTAGTGGTGGCCACTAACCACTGCAACTGCCTGCAATCCCTTGTTTATTAATGAAACCTGGATACCTGAGCAGCGTCAATCTTACACCCTCTGTGTGTCTCTCAGCGGATACACACACAGTAACAGTACACCCCTGTTGCACATTATTTTGATAAATGGTGAGCTTGTCGCTTTACAGTATTCCTCATTAAATATTAATCAGACGAGATATTTAAAAAGTGTAACATTTGGATACTGTCCAATATAAGCAAACTGTATGGAGTTTTCCATGTGTGCTAACCAGGATCTTAAAAAACAAACAAAAAAAAAAATCTTACAGTCACACCTTTGTTAGACTGAACAAACTAAGGATTTCAAACCCCTATTCTGTACACCATATTGTACAAACACTCATGAGAAAATAAAATAAATCAACTTTTATTTAAATGAATTAGCCAAGAGGAAAAACAAGTAGTAAGCAATTCAAAATGAGTCCTATACCAGATGCAGACACACACACACACACACACAATTACCACACACAGTGTGATTTTTTTGTTACCATTTAAATTGTATTAGATACGAGATGCACAGACTTGGATATTTTCCGCTTACTTGATGTGAGCAGGACCACCCCGGACTGTTTGGAGGAACAAGTAAAACAATCTCCAGGGAAACAAGGAGGAATGATTAATCAGTCAGAAATAAGCTATTTAATGTAACCACACATTGCATAAGAAACATTTTTAAATTGAATTTGCAGGTATATTAACCATCACAACCAATCTAAAAATCTGATCATTGTATTTGCAAAAAAAAAAAGATTTTGTTGTTATCTTTCACAACAAAACCTGAACATCAGCCTATCTAGAGGACCAGTTTAACCACAGTATGTGTCAAACCTGTAGCATTCACAATAAAACCATGGGGAACATGGTATGATCACTTTGTGAGAAACGGGAAGTAAACTGCTGGCCAAGGATAGAAGAGGATGTGTGCAACATTTGCACCTTTAAACCAATCCTAATTTGAAAAAAATATATTATTTTGTCTTGCCATGCCTTATCTGTGAAATATCATTATTAAAAGAGTATTCAGGAAAACATTTCATTGATTTAAAATGAGAAAAGAAAGTAAATGGAATTGTATTATTTTAGTCTATTGGAGGCCCTTTTTTTTTTTTACATAAATACATAAATAAATAAACAAATAAATAAATAAATCTCTCAGGCTCAACAGAAAACCTTTAAAATTTCAAAACTGTTTCAAAGAAATCCCACAAATTAACCAAAAATGTACAGGAACCTCACTGTGTGCTATACTAAAACAGTCAGTTCCACATCGAAGTGCTCAGTGCACTAAATCATCATAGGATATTATTAGTCTGTGGCCATGGCTGCTGGAGACTCCAGTGTTTCCATAGCAACACAGCCTGCCGATTACATTATGCTACCACCTCTTTATCCATTGAGACTCCAGAACCTAAGCACAAGGATTAGAAGAAGAATGTGTTTTATGACACACAGCCCCACCTTCGGTCAAAACAGAACACATCCAATATCAAATACGTACGATAAATTTCATAAAATTGAAGAGAGAGAAGCATTTCAAATTAGTTTCTATGTGCTACGAGAAAATACATCCCTTTAAATATTAAGGGTTGACTGACTAGTTGGTGTTTGACAATGACAAGCCAGGGCTAAAAATGATGCATACTCAGATTTCTTCAAAATATTTCACATACAATACTATTGATTTTGCCAAGACAACAGACAAACCCTTTCTGAATTAATTTGTTTTTTTTATTTTGGTGCTTTTTGTTTTGTTTAAAGGACTGTCTAATCTGAATGTAAAATGTAATCCAATGTTGTCACAACAAAGGCACTATAGATGTTGCATCATCACTGTACATAGTCTATGACACATTAGTTCAACCACAAGTAACTTTCCTGTATGCACACAAAATAAACCTTGATTTGAGAGTCAAGTGATACAGCACTAATTCAACCGATTGCTTGACTAAGCTGAAGCATTACAAAGAACAATTTATTGCACCCTGTTTGTCAAATGACACAAACTCCCTCTGAATTTCTGCAGAACAGTTTTGTTTGGGGCTGGTAGATGAATCGGCGTGCTTTTGGTTTTTTCAAATGCTATTCATAATGCCTAATATATCCTTGAGAAACCCCCAAGGTAATGTGCTTCATCTACTCTTTCGTTCCTTTGAATAGCTTTCCCATGGTGTGTATGCAGATGAAGCACGTACTGTTTAACTTTTCATCACTGCTGCTTTATGTACAAGCACAAATTAACTATGCAAATACACATGCTGAAATATGACTGTAAAAGGACACATTACTGTACACTGGCATGATGAGGCAGGAGGTAGACAGAGAGCCTTCAGTGACGCACAGGGCTACCTAAAGCAGCTCAGCAAACAGCAGAAAAGCAGATTCAATACCTCTTTCTAAATAGCTTGTCACTCACTGATCATCATTGTTTTAAACTGAAGCAGTGCAATTATAATATACACAATTGTGTTTTTATCATAGTGTTGGGACTCGAACTCGGGTCCTCCCGCACTGAAGCATAGCGCCCATACTGCTGTACAAGAGAGCCATCCTACGTTCCCTCTAAGACAGTGGTTCCCTTTCAATTTGAAGACAAACACCAACGACATTATGTATGGGATATGCCTGCCCATTGGGTTGGTAATTGCTGAGCTCTCTATACCAGAGCTGCCGATAGGCCCCTTCCTGAGATGACGCACTCTGTCCCACCCACGAGGGATTAAAACCGTCATCCTGAGGAAGCCATTCCTCTTTTTCTTTCTCAAGACGGTACGGTAAGACCTCTGTGTTGAGCTGAGCATGTTGATAGAAAAGAGCTTCTCGAGTCGATTGTATTTGCCTTGCATTCGTGCTGAAAGCTGGCTCGCCGCTTTACCTGAATCGACGACTCTGAAAAAGACAGAGCCTTTCTCCTTTCTGTCTTTCAGTGGCCTCCTCGCTTGCTTCTGTCTGTCGTGTGTGAGCAACTGCCTGTGTAGTCACCCTCGCGAGTGGCTGTCTATTTCCTTCTTGAGAGTGCACAGTTCCTCCACGGGGCTAGGCCTTGCCGCATCCCTGCTGTCGAGTGACTCCTCCAGCCATGCTCTCCTCCATGGGGCTGGGCCTTGCTGCATCCCCGCCGGCTGCATAGGCCCACCCACCTCGATGAACAGTGTGCTCTCTCCTATCTATTTCTACCGCGGTTTTCACTGTCTGCCTGCGCGCTTCGCCCTGTGTCTCCCTGGTGCATGCTACGCGCTGACCAGGTGTGTGACTGTGCGGTTAGGGTAGGCACAGTTGCATAGCTGCCCCCCGGTGCTTCGGTACCACAGTGCACGCATAGCCCTTGGTACTTCGGTATCTCACCATGTGCTCATTGCACACAGCACATGGTGCCCAGAGCTACAGCGTCAGTGCACAGACACAGCGCCACATGGTACACGGTGCACATAGTGCTCAGTACACACATGCCCACTGCTACAGCATTAGTGCACGAACGCACGGTGCTGTACGGTACTCGGTGCACATGGTGCTTGGTACGCATTGTGCCAACTGCTACAGCGCTACTGCAAGAACGCACGGTGCATGTTGTGCTATGATACTCAGTGGGCGTGGTGCTTGGTGCTCACTGCTACAGCGCTAGTGGAAGAACTCACGGTGTTGCACCGTACGCGGTGCACGTAGTGCTACGGTACTCAGTGCACACGGTGCCGACTGCTACACTACTGCACGGGCATACGTGCCACTCGCACTATTTAATCAGTGCTTGAGCTCTCATTACAGCCAGTGCAAGCAGTGTTTGGTGCACAGCAGAACACCGAAAGTCGGGGTTCTACCCTTGTACGGCCTGCAAGGCAAAGAGAGAACTGAAAGGGAACGTTAGGTTACTTACCGTAACCCTGGTTCCCTGAAAGAGAAGAAGACCACTAACTGCGAGGTCACATCGGTCGCCCTCACGGGTTTGATGGAAAAAGAGAATGGATGATGGTTTTAATCCCTCGGTGGGCGGGATCAAGTGCGTCATCCCAGGAAGGGGCCTATCGGCAGCTCTGGTATAGAGATTATCAGCAATTACCTACCTATGTGCAATCTTAAACTGCTGTTGTAAAACCGAGACCTAACCATTACAATCAGGTTTGTTATTATTTATTTATTAGCAGACGCCGTTATCCAGGGCGACTTACAATTGTTACAAGATATCACATTATTTTTATACATACAATTACATTATTTTTTACACATTATTTTTACATACAATTACCCATTTATACAGTTGGGTTTTTACTGGAGCAATCTAGGTAAAGTACCTTGCTCAAGGGTACAGCAGCAGTGTCCCCCAACTGGGATTGAACCCACGACCTTCCGGTCAAGAGTCCAGAGCCCTAACCACTACTCCACACTGCTGCCCAATGTCTGTGGTTAGTCTATGAAGCTGATGACTGCAATGAACTCAGCATGTTTATATTTGTAATATTTTGCAAGTGTTGTATATGGAATTGGTGACCGCACCTTTAATTGTGTACAGTTGTAATACGGGAAATAGCATGATGCAGCTCCCATGCTCAGTGTTAGTGAAATCCTGATCTGACAGCATGTAACACTTATGATTATGATTTACATACTGTTTATTCTTCAGTAAAAACAAGTTTAAATTGCATTGTTCGTTCTGCTATGTTATGATATTAAATGCACCACAGCAAACACACTGTCATATATTTTCATTAGCACAATCTGAGCTCTAAATTTAGTAAATGGCGTTTTTTTTGTTTTTGTTTTTTTGTTTACTGCAATCAAGTAAGCTGCAGCACACAGTATACTTCCTAATTAAGGTCCCAAGTATTTCTGTGTGTTCTGCTTTCATATTTTTTAAATGGTCAGTTTGAGAAATAAACTTTGTTTTCCCTGCAACAGCTGACCCTGCTTGGTTTTCCTTAATAACGTCCCATTCAAATTGATTCTAATCAGATCGGATTGCTGCTTTAGTACATACTGTTTTACATAATGGTAATGGTCCTCTTAAATTACTGTGCTTGCTTCTTTGGCTGAAGAGGTATTATCAGGTCATCATCTAACTGTGTAATATTGTGCAATTAAATCATGCTTAAACTCCTGACGGTAAACAATGTAACTAAATATATTTTATCTGGGATGCAAGATGCAACAGATGAACAAAATCCAATCGTGTTGACTCAAAACTTTCTGCTGGTGTTAATATACCTGTAGCAGGGCGGTAGAAAGTCCTGTACATTTATTTATTTTTAGAACGGGGTACCCCTGTGCAATTTATTATTTGGTATTTGTTTTGTTATATTATTATTATTATTATTATTATAAAAAAATGACACAAGCTACGCATTTCCTATGCTGGTGTCTAGTCATTTTACATTAGTGGCTTGTCATGACAACGTCTTCACATGTAGTTGCTTATTATTCATAACGTAATTGGCACAGTAGCCAATAACCTTTCTTTTCTTCTGCGCTGCAAGCATACATTTGCTGAGCGCAGCCGCCTCATTGAGGTTTGGCATTTGTTATTTTACATGGCGTGGTCCTGGCCCGGACAGGGACCTTGTTTATTATCAAGTATAATACATTTGTAAATAGTTGTTATCTCTCAGACTCTTGCTTTACCGTCAAAAAATAGTAAGGGTCATCACAATCTATTATTATTATTATTATTATTATTATTATTATTATATTTTTCTATGGGGTGTTTCTTTACAATATTTGCATGAAGCCCCACTGTCTATTGAGACCCATCACTATTGAGTAACATCACTAACATCTCCAAATACTCAGATGCAATCATGGAGAAGCCACTAACATTATAGCATTAACATAACTAAATTGCAACATTCCAGCAACATCGTTAGAAGGTTGTGTCAGTGGGTATTAAGTAACAGTTCTACTTTATAACACAATGCCACTGTATTGTACACCCCCAAAGTATAAAGCAAAAGTAAACAAGGATATGCAAAACATTAGAAAAGGAACAAGCAGAAGAACGAATCGGAATTGAAAAACTGAATTGCATCTACCACTGTTAATAATAATAAAAACAATAAAGTCCACTAAAAAGACCACATCCAGTGCAATGTGCATTGTATTATTCATAACTCGCCGTTTAAAAAAGACCTGGCGATTATTGGAAGTTTTACAGTGACAAATAAAAAAACTAAAACAAAAAAACATAACAATACAGGAAAAGTAAAGGCACATAAAAAAAAAAACACCACACTACAAACAGAAGTTAAACAATTGGAAAGGCAAGTTTAAAAAAGTATGTTTTGTGATGGCTTTTAAAGATATTCAAAGTCTCAGATTCCCTGATCCCTTTTGGAAGAGCGTGGAAAATGTGAGGTGACTTTTCATTGGATCATTTAGTACACCTACTATTTTCTTTAAATTCATTGGCTCTTATTCAAATTTCTAAAGAGCTCATTGGTCCAAATGTGTACGTGTAGTTAACAAAATAGAACGTGAAGTGTATTGCAGTACTACGCGTAGTAATTTATTTTAAACATGTACTAACACCACACCTTTTTGACCCAGATGACCTTCCATATGTACCAGTAAAGGTACGCGTACCACAGGTTGAAAACCACTGCTCTAAGACTTTTCATTTAGTTAGCCACTGTGACTAAAGACTTGACATTTTTTAGCCACAATGGAAAAACTTAAGCCACTTAACAGTTCTATAAACAAGTTATAAACACACTGTTTCAGCAAGGCAAAAATACATGCATTTTATTTGAAAACACGTAGATATTTAAATGACAGACCCTACCATTTACAATACACATCAATATTATATTTAAATTGCACTATAACCCTGATTCCCATTTAATAAATGCCAAACTTAGTCCCACGTGAAAAAACGTCATTACAGATTTCCTAAATTCTGAATAGGTTTGCAGAGATAATATTCATGTACTGCATAACCCTTTACATAATTTTGACTGAAGCGGTTCTCTATCCACTACAGAACAGTAAAGCAAAATTTTGCCAATAGACAGTGCTAGTTACACAAGATTGTACTAATGTGATTAATAATATTAGTAGGATTGTACAGCCACTATTGTTTTTAAAAAAACGTTTTTTTTTTTTTTTTTTTTTACTGTGTTCTTTCACTTGGGACTACTGACAGTAATATTGCACAGATTCTGACATTAAAACTCAATAAATCATAGTGAGAAATAATATAATGATCATTTCATTGTTCCTCTTTCAAATCCACTCTCTTACTATTTCCAAAATATATTTCAGCATGTTTTGAAGAGATAGCAAACAATGGGAAAAAAAAAAAAAATACTTAGCTGTGATCTTTTAAAGCTGCGTTTTTCTGGCTTGCCGTCTGTGAAAAGGTATGTTTGAAACTATGACTGCTTCACCTCCCTGTAACTAGTATCACAATAGTATTTTAGTTTTTTGTGTACGAGTGACTGGTATTCCTTGGGCTACATCTTCCGGAACATGATTCTGTTAATTTGTCTGTATATATATATATTTTTTTTTATAACATTTTTTCCGTTTGGATGCCATGTATTTTTTTATAAAATTTATTTATTTATTTTTTTACAAGCAGTGCTGTAGCTGACTGTTTCTAATTAGAGCCTCTGTCTTCCTGCCAAACACAACGTTTGTGGCATGCATATGTTAGGTGATCTAGCGAAAGGGCTTTCATTGGGCAAAATGAAATCAAACTAAACAGTCTGTATTGATTCATCTACCAGCACACGTTGAATGTGCTGGCAGTCTTACACAAGTACAATTTTCAAAGCCTTCACCACTGTGGCGAACTTAGGGAAAAACTGTTGAGCCACAAGGGAAAATGTTTCACTTGTGGCGACGTGGCGAGCGGCTAGTGGGAACACAAGCCCTGACCCCTGACCCCTACCCCCGTGCACGCTACACTCTCCCCTGCCAGCCTCAAGTCCGCCCTCGGACTTGCTCACCAGGTTACAGGCTTCCAAGCGCATTCCGGGGCACCTGTGTCCTCTTCTGACACCAACGTAACATTGAGCGAAAATAAGGAACCAAACGACCGTAGCAAGATCACATTCGCAAAACAGCGGACTTTATTCACCAAGGTCAGCACACCACAACACAGCCCACAGCAGCATGCAAGCTGCCCCTTTATACCCCAAAACCCTGCGCAAACATGTAACATTTAGACATAACCAGACACATCATTGGACAACATTAACAAGCACACTGGGGCCACGACTCGATCACGCTTCCCCCCACCCCCCCCTTTTCTAGGGCCAAAACAGAGCTGCTACAACAGTCGGTCACGTCAAGATCCTTCAAGATGCTGCTTGATGAGATTCTGGGATCAATAAGCTACCAACAACCAAACGAGCAAGATGGGCTGAATGGCCTCCTCTCGTTTGTAAACTTTCTTATGTTCTAAGGTTCTAAACCTCTCCAAAGACATGTGAGCATTATGCACTGCTGTGCCGATTGCACTGTCCTTTAGGTGAGGAGTAAAATGGACGTAGATTAGGAATGTGTGCTTGCAATGACCTGAAAAGGCAATGGTTAGTGTTCCTGTCCAATTTTTCTTTCTTTTCATCCCTGCAGGGGTACGTGGCTCCTTTGAGAGCAAGCATACACACTCAAAGAGCGACTCTCCATAAATATATTCACAAAGACATCAAATACATATGATTTTCATAGTTGGTAATAGTTGCCAGGGAACTTTTTTTTCCTTAAACAAGTTTTCATCTGACAGCTTTACAGAAAGTAAAAAACCTTTTCAACAGAGGTGGGTTTGGAAATAGACTGTCTCAATTGTGAAAGTAAATTCTGTAACTGGCATGAATTTCTTTCCATTTTGAACTATAGATGGTTTTCCTGATGTATTACGGTTTTTATCACCTCTAGCAAGAAACGCCTTCCAAGCAATTCCTTTAAAAGCACCTTAACTTGGGACAATCGAATTAAAGATTTCCCTGACACATGGGAACCCTCCAATAAATGAGCAGTTTCATTTTTTTTTTTTACATCCAATAAATCAAGGCAAGTGTTGCAATAAAATGTAAATCTGATAAACTTTTCAAATCAGTGTCACCACTAAATTTATGTGCTGTTCTACTTATATTTCATGCATCATAATGTATTAACCAGTCAGGTGCTGAGATCCACAACTTGAACGTGTTTTTTTTTAAAACTCTGGACCAATAAGGCTAAGATAATAATTTAAATATAACATTCTGACACTGTCCTATGCTGTCCGTTTATATTATAAGTTGATACTGGATCCAGGTTGTCACAGGTTTACCTTATATGCTGGGTGAATACTGTACTGTCAGTGTGGCCTTCTGGTTTTGGAAGATCCCCAGATTTAAGTGACAGATATCCAAACAAAATGAATCTATAGTCAGCCTGTTCTGCCACCATGGTTCTCTGCACTGCTGCTACTGGAACACAATCTGAATCCTTCATGACCAGCAAGTCAAGTTCTTTCAATTACCGTATGTCCCTTGGCTTTTACTGGTGATAAATATCACAGGAGAGTCTGACATGGAAGCTGCTAACCTGTCTAATAGGGCTGGATTTTATAATGTGGCTGCACGGTGTTTAATTATTTAATTAGTCTTTATTTAATTATCATCCCCCCACTGGGGATAAAGTGGGGTCAAAGTACGACACGCATATTTTTACACGTGCGTACATTGGAAGAACAAAACAAAAATAAACTTTTTCATGACACTAACAGCTCTAATATTAGATTTACAGCTCTGGTAGGGGATGCCTGTCATTATTATTATTATTTGTTTATTTAGCAGACGCCTTTATCCAAGGCGACTTACAGAGACTAGGGTGTGTCAACTATGCATCAGCTGCAGAGTCACTTACAATTACGTCTCACCCGAAACACGGAGCACAAGGAGGTTAAGTGACTTGCTCAGGGTCATACAATGAGTCAGTCACTGAGATACTTTTTCAATTCCAGTAATGCCCTCGCATTATACTTTTTCAAAGTCTCTTGTTCGGTGCGTGGACCATTATTATATAGTCTGCACTGAAAACTTTATTTTTATTGAATTAAAAAAAAAACATGTTTCAGTCCTACCGCCCGTCCTCAACGTGTATATTGTTTTAAAATGGCTTGGCCAAGTGGAATTCAAGCAGTTTGATAACAGGTGTATTTGCAAATTGTCACATATTTTTTTGCATCAATGGTTTCAGTGGTGCAAATGCATGTTTATGGTAATTTTATATAACATGGATTACATTCTCCCTTATAAAAACAAAGCAAAAATGTGTTTACAAGCAAATAAACTAGTATGCAAAGAATTTTACTCCGCCTTGGGTTCAGTCCATTATGTCTTTCTAGATGCTGTTGTCTTTCAGGCATCACTGCCAACAGTTCTTCCCAGGGGACAGAGGCATTCCTGTGCATCAGGCCTTGCAGAAACGTCAAGGATGGCATGTTTAATATCACACAGGAGTAGCTCTTGAGGTACAGTACCTAACTGCCAGGCCTCCAAAGGCTCAGCCAGTCTGTCCTGTCCTCTCACGACACTCGCCACATGTATTTGCATATCCAAATCTATGATATTCGAAATATAGAGCATACCCCAAGGAAAGAGAAGACAACATTTTTCAGATAATCTCTTCAAAAAGTTTAATGTAGCCAAGGAAAATTCCTTGAGATACTCTCATCTGACTGTGTGCATGTAATTCTTTTCAGACCTGTAAAAAGCATCATTCTTTTCCATAAAAAAGTGTTTAGTTTAGTGATTCATTAATACAAAATTAAAATAAAAACTTAAACAAAAAAACAGTAATTCTGAACCAAAGGAAACCATGAAAAGGAGGCTTAATGTACAGCATTCCCTTTGCACAACACGACTCTGCCCTGACCAAGGATATGGGGCTTGTATCCAATTACTCACAAGCACTTAATATATCAAAAATAATGCACACACACACACACACAGTACATAAAAACCCCTTTCATCTTTTCTTCTCATAATTTTCTTGAAGAAGCCATTCATCAAAGTCAAGTTCAATCGAAGCCTGAATCTCAAGATGAATTGAGTCTCCTACTCCTAACAGTGGAACAATTGGCTGAACAATATACTCTGGTGACAACGGGAAAGAGAAATTTGAAGCAAGTGTGCCAGCAAACATCTCGTAAACCAGGACAACTTATGTACATTTTTATGTAAACTGCATTACTGAATACGTTATCAGAGAACCTAGCAAAATTAACCACATTGACAATGATGCCTTGAGGCACCACACAAGACAAGTTTTTAACATAATCCACGGAGAGGCAGTGGTAAACAAACTTAATTTAATTCATTTTTCTGTATTTAATCATCCATAGCAGTGTTCTGCTTTTAGGACTAGCAGACTCCTCAAGCTTTTACACCCATTTATTAATTTGAAAGGTACTACAGTACACTGTTTCAGAAAAACACATTCTTCTGATGGACCTCACACACATCCAACAACAAAACAGTTGTAGACTTATGAAGACTTATAATTAATAAACCCTATTCTATAAAACACTCACATTCATGTTTATACAATTCTGTTTAGGGAAATAATTTAGTATACAAAATAAGATGCGACAACAAAGTCTTTAACAATTCTACAGGTAAATTACTCCAAAACAATATTTGGAGAACATGGTTCCTCTGGGATTGGTGCTTTGATGTTAGGAAAGAGTTTTAAAAGAGCTGGGGGTTAGGTAAAAGCAGAAAGATAAAACTGTTTTTACAGAGCCTGATGTAAACATTTATTCCAGGTGGATTCCTACATTAGAAACATTTCTGTCAAAAAAAAGTTTTTGAAAAAAAAAAAAAACTTCTTTCCCATTACAGCTTTGCTCTGACCTGAAAACCAGCTGCTCCTTTCAGCTCTGGGACAGCGTACTGAGCGTTAATGGATTATTCTCAGAGAAAATCCACAGAAATCAGGTGCTGATAATCATGCGAGGGTCATTAGTGTTGATCGAGCTAATCTACCATCCAAAGTGAAAAGTGAAGAAACAGCTGCTTGGATTTGTGATGATTGTTGCTTTTCTTAGACTCTGTGGAGAACAGCAATCCACACAAATCCATGCAGCTGCTTCTTCAGTTGTTTTACTTGGAGTGTTAAATTAGCCCAGTCAACACCAATGACCCTCACCTGTGGAGTGCTCAATCCAAATAATCAAAAAACAGGTTTGTGCAGATCTATAGGACACACGCAGCATTGAGATTCAAATCTATTTTTGCAGATTAAAAGTAGTTGCCAGATATAATTTGTGTTTCATATTCCTTACCAGCATTATGCTCTGATTACTGTCCTTGATCTTACACTCTTGTGTGTTTCTGCTCTTATTTTACATATAATTCTTTATCTGTCTATACTGAGTCTGTGAAAGAGCTGCAATTCAGGTTCCATGGCAGTTAAATTCTCACTGTGTACTTAATCATTTCACTGCCATGTTTGCTATTACCGAGATGTAGGGGGAGCAGTGAAAAGTCATGCATTTCACAAACTGATAATGCAAAGGGTTATATTTATATTTTATAGTGCCATATCACACATCCACCTCAACCAATTTAAGATTTCAGCCTGCCTTGCTTTTGAATACTTTGCTTCGATGCCAACTATCTTGTTGCTATCAGTTGTTTAGACAAAGAAAAAAAACACACACAGCAACATTATATTGAGAAACATCAATATTAGTTCCATAGACTGTCAGGTTTCCCTTTCAGTTCCGTGACTCAAGTGATAGAGAGACCAATCGAATCCTCCCCTTCAGCATGACACACCTGTCAGGTTAATGGTTTAGCCTCGGAATTGACTTGATAAAATGCTCAGCTTCACTGGAGACTAACAGATACAACAGATGGAGAATTGATACTTAAGCCAGCCACAGAACTTGCTCTGTCTAACATCTACTTTGCAAGCAGAGCCACAGTGAGTTCAGAGGATTAGTGTTCTACATGTAAATCCTCTTTTATTCAATATGGTCTGCGCTTTATGAACTGAAAGTTACTATGGAGATGTACATAATGGAAACAGATCAGCACATTTACTGCCACGTGCTTGATTTTGATTGAGTTCTACAACACATTACGAAGTATGACAAGATGCAAGGGCTGCTTCTCACTATAGTAATATTATTATAGGCTTATTTTACGGTACATTTGTTAAATGTTGTTATTCATAAGCAAGCTGTAACTGTAGACAAATGGGTGTACACGGCACATGTGATTACCAGGAATATTTCCAGGTCCCTGAACTGTATTTTTTACTTTGGCGTTGCCCTGTATGTAAACAGTACAATGCACATATTGCCCTATGAAGTAAAAAATAAATAAAAAAATCCTGCCACACCAATACGCAATAAACAAAATAGAATTTGTTTTCTCAGATTATCTATCTATCTATCTATGCGAGAAATAAACTTAAAAAGGTTCCATTCAGGTTTTTTTTTTGTTTGTCAATTTCTGATTTAAAAAAAAGTGCAGATGAACAAGCATATTATTAAATAAAAATATATCATCTAACCTGTACATAAAACAGTACTAGTCACAGCTTCATGGAACAAGGAAATCGGTTTACAAACTAAACTGCCCTTATAGAGCTTTTTGTATGTCAAGAATACAGAACTAACTTTATAGGAATTCTGAGAGAAGTATTCTGCAATAAGCACTTGTATTGAACCACAGCTTCATGAACAAACAGGATAGGATTTTTTATTTTGCAGCAGGTTCCATCGAGATTGGTCTCAAGATGACAATATAAGGTAGTGAGTTGAACATTAAAACACAATATACATAAATTATGGTATATATTGAAATTCTTTCAGAAAAGAATCCTCTCCAACAGACAATTAAATTCAATGCTGAGACGTCCCCATCCAATATTTTACATAAATTGCCCTCTAAAAGTCAGTCATGCATTTATATTTATACACACACACACACACACACACACACACACACACACACACACACACACACACACACACACACACACACACACACACAGTGTATATATATATACACTACCGTTCAAAAGTTTGGGGTCACTTAGAAATTTCCTTGTTTTCCATGAAAACATACATGAAATGAGTTTGAATAGGAAATATAGCAAAATGAATAGGAAATATAGTCATTGACAAGGTTAGAAATAATGATTTTTAATTGAAATAATAATTGTGTCCTTCAAACTTTGCTTTCGTCAAAGAATCCTCCATTTGCAGCAATTACAGCCTTGCAGACCTTTGGGATTCTAGTTGTCAATTTGTTGAGGTAATCTGAAAAGATTTCACCCCATGCTTCCTGAAGCACCTCCCACAAGTTGGATTGGCTTGATGGGCACTTCGTACGTACCATACGGTCAAGCTGCTCCCACAACAGCTCAATAGGGTTGAGATCTGGTGACTGTGCTGGCCACTTCATTATAGACAGAATACCAGCTGACTGCTTCTTCCCTAAATAGTTCTTGCATAGTTTGGAGCTGTGCTTTGGGTCATTGTCCTGTTGTAGGAGGAAATTGGCTCCAATCAAGCGCCGTCCACAGGGTATGGCATGGCGTTGCAAAATGGAGTGATAGCCTTCCTTCTTCAAGATCCCTTTTACCCCGTGGGAATCTCCCACTTTACCACCACCAAAGCACCCCCAGACTATCACATTGCCTCCACCATGCTTGACAGATGGCGTCAAGCACTCCTCCAGCATCTTTTCATTTGGTCTGCGTCTAACAAATGTTCTTCTTTGTGATCCGAACACCTCAAACTTAGATTCGTCTGTCCATAACACTTTTTTCCAATCTTCCTCTGTCCAGTGTCTGTGTTCTTTTGCCCATCTTAATCTTTTCTTTTTATTGGCCAGTCTGAGATATGGCTTTTTCTTTGCAACTCTGCCTAGAAGGCCAGCATCCCGGACGCCTCTTCACTGTTGACGTTGAGACTGGTGTTTTGCGGGTACTATTTAATGAAGCTGCCAGTTGAGGACCTGTGAGGCGCCTGTTTCTCAAACTAGACACTCTAATGTATTTGTCCTCTTGCTCAGTTGTGCACCGGGGCCTCCCACTCCTCTTTCTATTGGCGGTTAGAGCCAGTTTGCGCTGTTCTGTGAAGGAGTAGTACACAGCTGTAAGAGATCTTCAGTTTCTTGGCAATTTCTCGCATGGAATAGCCTTCATTTCTCAGAACAAGAATAGACTGACGAGTTTCAGAAGAAAGTTCTTTGTTTCTGGCCATTTTGAGCCTGTAATCGAACCCACAATTGCTGATGCTCCAGATACTCAACTAGTCTAAAGAAGGCCAGTTTTATTGCTTCTTTAATCAGCACAACAGTTTTCAGCTGTGCTAACATAATTGCAAAAGGGTTTTCTAATGATCAATTAGCCTTTTAAAATGATAAACTTGGATTAGCAAACACAACGTGCCATTGGAACACAGGACTGATGGTTGCTGATAATGGGCCTCTGTACGCCTATGTAGATATTCCATTACAAATCAGCAGTTTCCAGCTACAATAGTCATTTACAACATTAACAATGTCTACACTGTATTTCTGATCAATTTGATGTTATTTTAATGGACAAAAATTTGCTTTTCTTTCAAAAACAAGGAAATTTCTAAGTGACCCCAAACTTTTGAACGGTAGTGTGTATATATATATATATATATATATATATATATATATATATATATATATATATATATATATATAATGCCAAGATTGAATGAGTGTAGTCATTGCTTGCACATAAAATTAGTCACAGAACAGCATTATGTAGGAAAGCACTCAAACTGAAGGACTTGTGAATGGGAAGTTAATTTTTAAAAAAACTTTCTGATGGTTCATTGGTTCACTGTAGTCAGAGTGAGTTCCAGTATCACAGAAGTGCATCTAGTCTGCTGCAAAACATGATCTCACTTCTCAAAATACACGTTCTAGTAGTTCTTCTGGTACAGGCAACAACAATACAACAAATGAAACCCGTCAGTTTCGACAGAGTACTCTTTTATAAATACAGGATCGCTGCAAACCCATGAAATCAAGCTAAGTATGATACTATAACAACAGTGCTGTTGCAAAGTCGGTTGCTACCGACTGCAGACACATTAACATTGTAGCTTTGTTTTATTTCAATAAGCACATTTACTTTTAAACAGTATTATTTACAATTATGCAGGATATAACCATTACTCAGTGAATGTTATTTTTTTTTTTTAGGCAATTTCAAGATATTAATAAAAGAAAATTTTAAATTATTATTATTATTATTATTATTTAAACAGCAAAGAAAAACATCAGTTTATGAGTAAAGAAAACTGTAAACTGTATTCATTTTAAATGCAGTAAGGCAAGTAATATAATAAACTGACTCAAGTGTAATTTAGTAGTTGGTTCAAACAATTTCACAACAAATGCTGGATTGTACATACATATACATTCTAAATGGTATTGACAATGTCGACCCAAGGGACTTTTTTGACCTGAAAAAAGAAACAAGGACCAGGGGTCACAAATGGAGATTAAATAAAGGGGCATTAAGAACAGAAAATAGGAGGAAACTTTTTACACCGAGAATTGTGGGAGTCTGGAACCAACTCTCCAGTAATGTTGTTGAAGCTGACACCCTGGGATCCTTCAAGAAGCTGCTTGATAAGATTCTGGGATCAATAAGATACTAACAACCAAGCAAGCAAGATGGGCTGAATGGCCTCCTCTCGTTTGTAAATTTTCTTATGTTCTTAAAACTATATAAAGAGGGACAGCCCAAAATATATATATATATATATATATATATATAAATAAATAAATAAATATATATATATATATATATATATATATATATATATATATATATATATATATATATATATATATATATATATATATACAGTACTGTGCAAAAGTTTTAGGCAGGTGTGAAAAAATGCTGTAAAGTAAGAATGCTTTCAAAAATAGACATGTTAATAGATTATATTTATCAATTAACTAAATGCAAAGTGAGTGAACAGAAGAAAAATCTAAATCAAATCCATATTTGGTGTGACCACCCTTTGCCTTCAAAACAGCATCAATTCTTCTAGGTACACTTGCACAAAGTCAGGGATTTTGTAGGCATATAGTCAGGTGTATGATTAAACAATTATACCAAACAGGTGCTAATGATCATCAATTCAATATGTAGGTTGAAACACAATCATTAACTGAAACAGAAACAGCTGTGTAGGAGGAATAAAACTGGGTGAGGAACAGCCAAACTCAGCTAACAAGGTGAGGTTGCTGAAGACAGTTTACTGTCAAAAGTCATACACCATGGCAAGACTGAGCACAGCAACAAGACACAAGGTAGTTATACTGCATCAGCAAGGTCTCTCCCAGGCAGAAATTTCAAGGCAGACAGGGGTTTCCAGATGTGCTGTCCAAGCTCTTTTGAAGAAGCACAAAGAAACGGGCAACGTTGAGGACCGTGAGCGCAGTGGTCGACCAAGGAAACTTACTGCAGCAGATGAAAGACACATCATGCTTACTTCCCTTCGCAATCGGAAGATGTCCAGCAGTGCCATCAGCTCAGAACTGGCAGAAAACAGTGGGACCCTGGTACACCCATCTACTGTCCGGAGAAGTCTGGTCAGAAGTGGCCTTCATGGAAGACTTGCGGCCAAAAAGCCATACCTCCGGCGTGGAAACAAGGCCAAGCGACTCAACTATGCACGAAAACACAGGAACTGGGGTGCAGAAAAATGGCAGCAGGTGCTCTGGACTGATGAGTCAAAATTTGAAATATTTGGCTGTAGCAGAAGGCAGTTTGTTCAGCCGAAGGGCTGGAGAGCGGTACACGAATGAGTGTCTGCAGGCAACAGTGAAGCATGGTGGAGGTTCCTTGCAAGTTTGGGGCTGCATTTCTGCAAATGGAGTTGGGGATTTGGTCAGAATTAATGGTCTCCTCAATGCTGAGAAGTACAGGCAGATACTTATCCATCATGCAATACCATCAGGGAGGCATCTGATTGGCCCCAAATTTATTCTGCAGCATGACAGCGACCCCAAACATACAGCGAAAGTCATTAAGAACTATCTTCAGCGTAAAAGAAGAACAAGGAGTCCTGGAAGTGATGGTATGGCCCCACAGAGCCCTGATCTCAACATCATCGAGTCTGTCTGGGATTACATGAAGAGAGAGAAGCAACTGAGGGCTGCCTAAATCCACAGAAGAACTGTGGTTAGTTCTCCAAGATGTTTGGGCCAACCTACCTGCCGAGTTCCTTCAAAAACTGTGTGCAAGTGTACCTAGAAGAATTGATGCTTGATGCTGTTTTGAAGGCAAAGGGTGGTCACACCAAATATTGATTTGATGTAGATTTTTCTTCTGTTCACTCACTTTGCATTTAGTTAATTGATAAATATAATCTATTAACATGTCTATTTTTGAAAGCATTCTTACTTTACAGCATATTTATACATATATATATATATATATATATATATATATATATATATATATATATATATATATATATATATATATATATATATATATATATATATATATATATATATATATATATCAGTGCCTTGCAAAAGTATTCAGACCCCTGACCAAGGCCAAAGTAACATTGGAGTGGCTCAAGAACAAAAAGGTGAATGTTCTACAACGGTCCAGTCAAAGTCCTGATCTCAATCCCATTGAGAATCTGTGGCACTATTTGAAAATTGCGGTCCACAAGCGTCATCCAACCAACCTGAACAACCTGGAGCAAATCTGCCAAGAAGAATGGGCCAAAATCACTCCGACACTGTGAGCAAAGCTGGTACATACTTACCCCAAAAGACTTAAAGTTGTTATTGCAGCGAAAGGTGGCTCTAACAAATATTAATGTGTGGGGGTTGAATACTTATGCAAGCAAGATATTTCAGTTTTTTATTTTTCTTAAAAATATTTCCCAACATAAAACCAATGTCACCTTACAATAATTAATTTTGAGTTTCAGTGTTTTAAAATAAAATATCAAACGGAACGAAATTTCAATGTACCATTTGTAATTCAGTAATATGAGAGAATTGGTCAGGGGTATGAATAATTTTGCAAGGCACTGACATTATATATATATATATATATATATATATATATATATATATATATATATATATATATATATGTATTCTGTGCAACTGTACAAACATGTAACTGTCCTGTCCACAAAGTAACCTGCTATTCATCGTTAGCTCTCCACTCCACTGTACTGCTCCCTTCCTGTGTACTCTACAGAATTGTAATCCAGAACAGTGACTAGCAAACGGAAACACATTACAGTATTTTGGGATTGTGTGGTGCCGTAGTTTAAAATAAGAAACAAATAAAACAAAAAAAGATACTACCTAATTGTTAAAGTTATCGTTTTAAAGAGGTCTATATTCTGCCTTGTGTGCTGCTTAACAAAGAATCTGGCTCCAGTGAATGTCAAAACGTTCTGTCCAACTATAACTTCCACAAACCACTACAGAATTTGGCACTTAACTGGAGACAGTATGGATACAAGATTGAGGTTAAGAAGCAGACTACACCAAACAACTCCAAAACATGACTATTTCCAGGTACTGTACAGTTGTAGTGTGAATCATAAACAGTTACTTGAAAACTAACATTATAAATTCCATTAAAAAAAACTTTTAATGAATCTGATGCTGACGTCTCAGCATCTTGAACGACTTTTCATTAACATTATTCCATTACCGGGAGTCGCATTGTTACTACATTCTGAATTGTTGCCCCAGGGAACCATTTAAAATGTACACTTGCTTAAACTGCAGCATGTGACGGTGTAACCAAGCTATCTTATCTCTTAAGAGAGTTAAAAACATTTACAAGGTAAATCACTACAGGCACCCCTGTCTTGGAGTAGGAGGCTTTGAATCAATCTGGCAACTCTATCTGATAAATTAGCAAATTATCAAGTAGCTATTGAGCTCCATGGCTATTTCCCTTCAGCAATAACCTCCATCTCTCAACATAATGCCAAGCCGGATCAGAGTCGATTAAAGTGTAAAGCAGATGGCTGCACTATATAGCTACCTGCATGCAAAGTCAGTCACAATTTGGTATTCACAGAAACCGTCTGTGCACGTTTTCAGTAAAGTGACTGGCACGAATAACTAACTTATTACTGACACCTGAATGCATGGGCTGTACGGTAATTGCTGGGCTGCAGGAAAGAGCTGTTTGACAAATGTCACTGAAGAGGGAAAAATTAAAAAGGACTGCAGCTAAAAAAAGTTAGCACTGTATATTAATATTTGAATGTCTTTGAGGAAATTGGATAGAACTTTGGAATGCCTTGAGATGCCAAACAAGCAGATTCTGAAGAACCGCAGGGCCCCAAAGTCCAAACAATATCCAGGAATGTTTTAGCAGATGTCAAGCTTTAAATATTCAACGTGAAGCCATTGGGAAGGCATGGCAGGATGTGTGGGTGGTAAAAGGAGAGGATCTTCAGCAAATGTTAACTTTGATACTCCTCAACATACAAATGCATTGAAACACACAACTTCATATCACACACACAAACACAGGGGCACAACATCACAACTGAAGACATGGGGAACAGACAAGCACACACAAAACAGCATCACAATAGCATGGAGAATGATCCTGACCATTCTGCAGAGACTTGAAAATCCACCTGACTGATACAAGATTTTGAATGGAGACGGCAACAATATACAGCACTAATGGACTACTTATTCTAGGAAATTATTTTAAATACCTCAGCTGACTTGTCCTGACAATTCTGGGAGCTTTACTGTTCAGACAGCGAAGTTTATTTTTGAACCTAAATCTCAGGGAGCAAATCTCCAATAAGAAGTATGTAAATCAAAAGACTCAAAACTGTTGTTATTGTTCAAAGAGACTACAATAAATTTTGCATTTAAATGTTGTCCTTTTTTTGTTATCAAACCTAGTGAATGTATAATGACATCAGTAAAGGACAAATATTGATCAAAACTCATAGATTAATACTATAATGGTAGCATTACACTTTCATCAAAATATAAAACAATGCAATTCAATGGGATGCCCATTTAATTGGGATGATTTATTCTGCATTATTGCTGTTGTAATTAAGAAGATGGTTATTTTTCAGCTTGCCCACAAGTGACTAAGAGGGCCTTTTCCTTTTCCTCCTCAACAGCATGTCATGTTATTTCAATGTGTGTTTATGTAGGGACAGCTGACACAGTATAGTGACTTAACAAGAGGTTACCATAGCAACTCTCGCTATCCTATTGTTAACTCCTTGAAGTGTTCTTTCAAAAAGTCTTTAAATCTATACAGTTTACAGTTGCTTCATCAAGAAAAAACATTTTATGAACAGCCATGTGCACATTTGAAACACTTTAAAAGCTGGTATTTTTTTCATAGCTTCACATACAATGCTTCTTTTATCAAGACAAATCTCAATATAAATCGTCTCAAAATTACTTGAATGGAATTTACTTGTTTTAACATGTCCAGGAAATGAGAAATAAAATAATAATAATAATAATAATAATAATAATAATAATAATAATAATAATAATAATAATAATGTACAGTTCTAATAGAAACTATTTAGATGCACAACAAAATTATTTTTTGTATAAAAGGGGTATTAGCATCCCCCAAGAAGCGGTTGAATTAGTTTAACAAATGAAGTTCCTGATATGGTACTGTATGCTATCAGATCAGTGCTTGGTCCTGTTATTTGCCTGTGATATGGAGTGAAACAGTGCACGGTTTATTTAGTTATTGGTATACTGTGATCAGGCAATATCATAAGACCAATGGTTAATAACAGCTTGATTAGGATTTGAATATATTATTATTATTATTTGTTTATTTAGCAGACGCCTTTATCCAAGGCGACTTACAGGGACTAGGGTGTGTGAACTATGCATCAGCTGCAGAGTCACTTACAAGTACGTCTCACCCGAAAGACGGAGCACAAGGAGGTTAAGTGACTTGCTCAGGGTCACACAGTGAGTCAGTGGCTGAGGTGGGATTTGAACCGGGGACCTCCTGGTTACAAGCCCGTTTCTTTAACCACTGGACCACACAGCCTCCTGTATATATGTCTGCTGTGTCACTAAACTTACATTTCTAATAAAGAAATGATAATCTGTTCTTATTCACCGAAGATCTTTGATCTTTTGTTGATGCCAGAGTTTTACTTTCTGTAGCAACAACTCAAAAGGCAATTTGGATGTTGAAAGCTGGCTTACGACACATCCACAGTAGACTTTTTTTCCCCACTTTTCCTGCATAACTTCCTATTTGCTACCTGTTGCTTAGCAACCACAAAATCAATTCCAATTTCTAAAGTTAAAAAATGTCACATCTTGCTCACAACTGCCTAGTCGCGGTCAATGGATTGGCTATTTTGGTTTCTGGAATCGGCAGAGAATAATGAAATTCAATAATGGAAAGACTCTGGGGGAGAGGGGCCTAACAATGGCAGTAAAATAAAAAGGCATACTTTATTTGCTGAGGCACAATGCTGTATTCTGCAAATACAAAAAAGGATGAATGACTACATGAGGGTGCTTTAGAGCTCAGCATAGGAACAATTAAAGGCATCTGTGCTAGGCTCAACTAATGATCTTATTATCTAAAAGACAAAGAGGACATGTTCATTAAGACTATTAATAGGGATGCCATGTAAGTGACAATTGTAATCCTAGCACCAGATTTAATAAAGAAAACAAAACAAATCTAAAAATAAGTTTGCCACACAAATGACAAACGCTAATCCACTACAAGGAACATCCCGCTACAGGAACCTACTACACTATACAAACCCTCAAACAAGTAACCTCAAGGTCCCAAACAAGAAGGATGCACTTAAATCCATTGTCAGCTGGTTTATGTAATTAGCTGTACAGCTGCCCTGTTGACTAATCAACTGCACTGAAGCTTGTGAATATGTTGCCATGTCATTACCATCATTATGATAACAAATAGACTAAAGTGATGGATGTCCTTAATTCCCACAGTAAAATGTGACCTGCATTACAGCTGAAGATATCTTTATGAAATACTGGGTTGTTCCAAAGGCTGTTAATTAAAAGCTTCAGAGTACTCTATGAGGAGGTGCCAGCTGGAATGAATTACACAAGACTTCACGGTTCCAACCAGAAAGAATATCACTTTTTGGTGGTTTTGTGCCTAAACCAAAGAGATACTCACGCCAATATCCATGGCAGTGCTTTAAGAATACATGAACATTAGCACTGCTTATTTTTGGAAGACACAAAAATCAGATTCCATTCTGTGGAAACACGCAGGCAATCTTTAAGTTCCGTTGGAAACATATAAAATTTAAAGCAGTGCCTTTCACTTTATTCTATAACTGTTGTGCCAGTGTTCAGCTATGTGTTTGATGCTGACCCAGAGGCACCCCTGATTGGAAACAGGTAGTAAAGAAATGATTAGTTAAGCCCATGACGAGGCTTTCAAACAGGAGCTTGGTGACTGACAAGTAAGCCCATAAGAGGAGTCCAGGAAATTACCAGGGATAAGCCATCATGAAAATGCAAAGAATGGTGACTGAAGCCTAACACCATCAAATCAAACCAAATGAAAAAAAGCGCATTTTATTATTTACAATTTTACACAAAAAAACCCACATAATCCCTCACTCTCTTTCGTGCCTAAACAACCGAAATCCCTTTGAGGCTCAATATTGGCTCTTTGGAAATAATGCTCAGGATCAAAATCATTATGTGCTGTGACTGCGCTGAGATAAGGTTAAAGAGTTTCCTATTTTTCAATTTCATCAGGTGTTGTTCGATAAACTTTGCTATAAAAAAATTTAGAAAAGAGTTTTCATTTCTAATAATACTGATCTTATCACTTTGATCCTAGCAAAAATAGCATTAAGGATTGCAATTTGAACGGTAGTGTGTGAAGACTGTAAGCTATATTCAGAATGAACATGACATTCCCACGGTTTGTGGAACAATATTTGTACTGTATACTGTACATAGTCACTTGAATATTTCTATGCAGTCTACAGACAAACTTGGTTATATTGACCACTCAAATGGGACATGTACAGTATAAGCAGTCTTTATATACAGGTGATTTAACATGGGGGGTATTGTTGTCCCAGGACGCCACCTCTCCTGGGCAGATAAACACTGCATTCAAGGGCAATTTACTTTTTGTATACTGAGAATATTTTTGCACTGCATATAAAACAATATTTTGGTCAGTTTATAAAAACAAAACTATCACACAATACTGCCCAGACTGACACTGCTGAACCTCAAGCTCTAAATGCACCTTCCCGTGCCTTTATACTCTTAATATGTTTCAGGCACTACACTATTTACCCATCAAAAAGGTTAAAATGCCAGCCTTTCACTTAACCATACAAAGAATTGTGGGTGCAGTGACATGCATTCCACTGAATCAAAAGCTTCTAAAGGGGGGTAGAATTCCATTTATTATCACACACGGAGGCATCTAGTGAGTAATGGGACAGCAGAGTATTGGGAAGGCACTATATATTACTGTTGCACAGTAACCCCCTTAAGGGGTACAATTCTAGTGTTTTCAGACAGAACCTTTTTGCCTTTTCATTTATTTTAACCATACAACAATTGTGCAGCGTTTATACATTGTGGTGCAAGCCCACTAAAACACTACATTGGTTCCGGAAAGCCATTTCACTTCTTATTTACAGTCATGGTTTGGCCATAGCTATACATTTCTTCTGGTCACTAAACAAGTCCTTGATTCCTGATCAATAAATAGGTATTTATATCCTCCCAGACAGGGTTCAAGCAGCTGTAAAGTTCAACCAGGACTAGTTAAACAGGCCCTTGAGTTTACGGGTTGCCTATTAATCCTTTTTCCTGACTCTGCTGTACTTGCAGACGTAGCTAAACAAAACTTCTTGAAGCATAAGAAAAACAGATCGTAACCCAGACAAATGGCTTAGCACTTTCAGCAGCTAAATTGGTTTCACTTCTGCAGTTCAAAGGCTTTAATCCCATTTCATTCTATGTTCTACTTGACTTTTACATGCAAGGCTTAAAATGTGCCCTTTGGGACAGCTGGCTGAGAGAAGAAAATCCACATTAATTCCGCTGAATCTTTCCTGGCAAAACTATCTGGAAAGAGATTTTTTTTTTATGACAATATGATATCCACATTGATCAGTTACAGCCAACTACTGTACAAGGAATAGCCAAATAGCTGTAAAACAACAAGACACTGTAATGCTTGGCACCACTAGAACTTGAGCTCAAAACAGTAGTAAAGGTTTGTGTGCAAAATGTGGTTTAAATAGCTGTTTAGGAATAAGAAGTGGTACTCTTACTCAGCACAAAGTGTAAGAGATAAACGTGGTATTACTGCTGGATCCAGCTGACCATGCAACAGTATAACCAAGAACCACATAGAATAGTTATTAGGAACAGTCATGAACAGGTCACTCCTGCTCAAGTGGACCAAAGTGGGGTTGCTTGACCCCTTACACCGTGGAACAGTGTCAATTGATTCTTTTTATTTATTTTTTGCTGGAAAGCCCTTGAAACAAGGGACTCTTTTACCATCATCTCACAACCTGAGGAATTAAACAGCTCTTCTTTTGACTGGACACAACACCTACATTGGAACCCTTTTCTCCACAGACAGTATGGTTATTGTATTAACCACAAATGGAGGAAATACCTCCACAATGGCTAATATAACAAAACAGGGGAACTTTCAATTTCCATAAATAATTAGAAATGAAGCTTCGGTATGGATTTGTGGTTCAGTAATAATTTATGGTTTCAGTAATTTGCATCAGTTTGACTTTTGAGGGTCAATGCTTGATATCTCTAAGCTATGTTTATATTTTGAAAAATTAAATAGCACAGCTGCAACTGATAGTCCTAGATTGCACAGCAACTATGTAAAGCAGCAATGCAAACTGCTATGCTACAGTATTCAGCCAAACTGACCCCTGACGTTCATCCTTTGATTTAAAAGCTTGTACATTCTGTTTATTCTGGGATTACAACCCAGTAGCTCATTTGAAATGGTAATACAGAATTACTATATTTACATTGTTCCATTTATTGAAATCCATGGAAGATTTAATCTGTGTAACTGCATTTGAGTTTCAGGGTCATGGAAAACAATCATGAGACTTTAAAGGCGCAATAGGATTACAAATAGCCCTGATGGGATTGTTGTTGATGTTGCTTTATAATTATCTTACGTCATTTATAACTAAGGGAAATGGAATTGCTTTGGTGCACTAAAACCAAGCATCCAAAACATGCTCAGATAAATTAAGAGTAATTAAAATGCATTATCTTTAAGAAGATGAATTTTTAACAAGATACACACATTTTGAAAATGATTTTGCATGCTGGCCACTGTATCCCAAAAAGAGCAAAGAGACAAATGCACAGTTCAATAAACATGCACGATAGTCTTGGCATAAAACATATTACACAAATGAGATTACCCATAGCTCCTCAAAGCCAGTCACTGAAGAGATGGCTTAAAATTATAACTAACCATGCCCATGTCAGATCACAGAGTCTGGTCTAGACGCTTGTATCGTGCACAGTTTACGGCTTAGCAAATCCGGCTACTGACAGGAATTCTGTTCTTGTTTTTATCCCGTTGGTTAAAAGAAAATCCATGAAGGTTTTGTCAGGATGTAAAAGACACCAGATAAGAAAGTTCCAGATGACATTTGGACACTTTTAACAAATGCAAAAATGAAACAAATAAATACAATAAATAAATAAACAAACAAACAAACCGCATTTGATAGAAATGTGATAGAAATCCATTTATTATGCAATGAAATGCATCCAGTTCCCTTGAATGCTGGAGTGTTTTAGGAGCGGAGGAAATGAAGCATGCCCCATGGATAATGCGTTATGCAAACACAGAAATCCCAGAGTTTAGTCTGTGAAATTCTGGTCAGCTGCTCTTGGGCTGTTTCCTCTTCATCCACATTGCTGAGCAGAATGACAGAAAATAAATGTCTAACTTTGCTGTACTGTGAAAATTGTGACTGACTGATACAAAAGGTGTCTATCAAGGTATCATTAAAGTTTGCTGGCTTCTACACAACCTGTTTTTAACCACCTGAAATACAGCTATGGCCAAAGGTTTCACGTCACCTAACAATTTTAGGACTGAGACATAATTAAAAAAAAAAAAAACACTACAGTATATGAACTTTTATTTATCATCATGTAAATCAAAGAAACTACAAAATGGTATCGCAAAAGTCTTCCGGAAGCCATAGTAGTAGTACAGTATTTCATGTAAGATTTCGAAATGTCAAATTTTTCAGTTGTCATTTTTTCGTTAAGTATATGGAAAACTACATTGTGGTATGTCATTCAATATGTTAACGTAACATTATTTGCATGTTTCATTCGACTTTATGAAGCAAAATGAGTTAATTCTATAGGGTAATGCAAAACTTTTGGCCATAGCTGTACCCTTTGAAAAACTTTTCCAGGAATTCCAGGCTTATAAAATACACTTATTATCTGCAGTAAATCATTTATCATGTTAATTTATAAACTCCAATTACGAGACCCACTTAAGATATTAAGTGTCAGTGTAATAAATGAATACATGTAGCTGCCGGGCACCGGCATATTAACACTAGAAGAAAACAGATACGAGCAAAGACAAAACAGCAAGATACAACAAATGGTTTGCATGAAACAAAAAAGTCTGAAGCTTATCAGTAGCAGCACTAAGTACATTCAAAACAAACAAAGCACGGACGATTCATTTCACAGTTTCCAAAGGCAGTTGACAAAACCTGACCTGTTCCTCCAAGGCCAAGTATTGATTGTGATAGATTTAAAAATAGGTGTTAGAGATATAACAATGAAGATGAGTCAAGTGTTTGTTCAAAAAGCCTCTATTCAAATCACTGGATGTGGTGCTTGCAAATTTTTCCATACTTGACAGAACAAAACATAATTATCATACTTGCCTGCTAATTATCGTTTACTGGCAGACAGTTTTATTCTTAACACACAAAAGTACAAAGCTAAAGCTCATTAAAACACATGTAGATAAATGGCTGGGATTTAAATTCAGATTTCATGGTCAAATCGGCGATGGTCCAGGTGGCCACATATCTAAAACCTCAGACAGGCTACACTTATGGCCACATATGAGCATACTTGAGTAAGCAATGTAGGAGTACTGTGCCACTGAAGGCATTAACATTACAGTATATTACAGGTTCAACAGCACATTTGATGAACAATTAAGCAACAGCATCCAATACAACAAGCTTAAAGCCTTATAAAAAGTAATACAATTATGCAAACAGGCTCGCTTCATCTCAGTTACACTAGATACAGTTCCTCTATCCATTGAGCTGCATGTCTCCTTCTCTATGGAGCAGTAGTTACATTTACAGACAAAAAGGTGAAGTATTAGCCCAGTAAATGTAACTCCAGTCAAGCAGAAATCACATTGCCAGAACACAAGATGAAGGCATTAATTACGGGGTGTATAAACTATAGGTATAAAGTCCCTTATGTATTATTATTATTATTATTATTATTATTTGTTTATTTAGCAGACGCCTTTATCCAAGGCGACTTACAGAGACTAGGGTGTGTGAATTATGCATCAGCTGCAGAGTCACTTACAAGTACACATCAGTCCTTTCCATTAGCAGAATATTAATGCATTATCTGGAGTTACCTTTAACAAATTAATCTTTAGAAAGCTATCCACAACTGTACTAAAACTGCTAAACAATGTCTATGTAGATTAACTTTTCTTTCCATTAGTGCCTGATGAATCTTGCATCTCTTTTCACCAATAAAACCAATCCAGACTGCTATTGTCCTTCATGTTGAATCCTGCAGTCTAATTATCCTTATTTCATTCGGTATTCCTTTGCCTGCCTTTTCCTGAAGCCAATTCACAATCTTATCAAAACCTCGATCACAGACATTTACTGCCATACACTGCTTAGTGCAGTTACTCAAATGAAAAGCTATTAGCGTATATGGGACCAGAGCACCAGACCAAAAATCAGAAAAAAAAGACAAGAGCCATAAACAACACATACATGTATAGGAACAGTGTCAGACATCCAACAGAAACTGATATAACCCAGAGCGCCTCACGATTCCAATGTTAGACTGAAGGTTACAGGTACATACATGCTCAGTAAAGCCTGTCTTGCTTTTTGCTTCGGTCAACCGAACTGTATGTGTGTACATTCCATCACACCGGGCTATTAAATCATTTTATACACTCAGGATCTGTGCACGTTTGAAGCAATCAATACTGCAAGAGTTCTATCATTAGTAAATACTATGTGGGCATATTTTTATGGGGCTTTTCAAACAAAACATGACAAAGGCTGAGGGTCTGGAAAAGTTGAACTCAGTGGCCCCCCAGCAAGTGAAAGAATCCTCTTTCCTCCCACTGTAAAGATCCAGGTTTAAGAGACAATCTGCTTACAAGCATTGGTAATACTATTCAATTTCTCCAGAGAGGTTCTAAGAACTGAACTAGAAATGTGTGACTGTGTACAAATAGCATACTGCCCTTTATATTTATTTTAAATTTGGTACAAAGGGTTCAGTTCATTTAAACTATGTTCTCAGAGCAAGGGGAAAGGAATATATACTAATTAGGAAGAAACATATATAACAGTGGCGGGAGGTGAAAGGTTATTGTGTATTGTCTGTTAAAGCAGGTTTTCTCATTATGCAGTATCAATCAGCTGCCTGATTCTGTGAAATACGGTAGACTCACTCTTCCTGCTGCAAGTCTGCCGTCAACAGTGGCTTGAAGACACTGGGAAAATGAACCCTGTAATGCCCAAGCATTTCTGAAATGAGAAAAGCCACTTTATTTATGGAACTAGATTCCATGTCTTATGCAAATTTTATTTTTCCTGTCTGGCAACACAAGTACTGCATATGAAAAATTCTAGCTTGTGAGGCTGGATTTTAAAAATAATAATAAGAGAGACAATTTATCATATGTGATACAGAAATGGGGGGTTCATTTATTTAAATTTAACATCTCACTGACGAGAACTCAGTCCAAAAGCTCCCCCAAATCAAACAAAAACGTAATATTTAAATAAACAATTGAGCTAGATGAATACTGCAAGATATAGTCAAAGTGCATTGTATCCATCCCATGAAGGGTAAAGTGTACTTTGTTTGTTTTCTTAATTAGAAATTCTTAGAGCAAGTCTAAAGAGTTTTAATTATTATTTTATTTGTTTATTTAGCAGACGCCTTTATCCAAGGCGACTTACAGAGACTAGGGTGTGTGAACTATGCATCAGCTGCAGAGTCACTTACAATTACGTCTCACCCGAAAGACGGAGCACAAGGAGGTTAAGTGACTTGCTCAGGGTCATCTGAAGTCAGTGAAGTGGGATTTGAACCGGGGACCTCCTGGGTACAAGCCCTTTTCTTTAACCACTGTACCACACAGTCTGGTAAATCATGTATCAAGTGAATTTGGTGATCCTGGCTTTGAGAACTGTAATGAAATCACCACACAAGTTTATTTTTGTTCACATAAAGATCTGGGTTGCCACGACAACAACCTGATTTGACACAAAACTGTCAATTGGCTGCGATTCTTCACTGACACTGAAAAAAAAAAAAATGTTGACAGAAAAAATGTGATTGATTGGAAGTATTGTTCTGCACAGATAGAAAAAAGCTAATTTTAAGCAGCACTTGTTTTGAGACTGAAGAATGATAACGATCTGAGAAGGGTTCTGGTACCGTTACATTGGTCAGGTTCCTGAGATATTAAATATACACGTGTGAGGGGTGACGACGACTCTACAATAAGATCTTGAAATTACACTGTGTTTCAATGCAAACTCAAAATTACAGTGACAATTTCTTAAGCTTGTTAAGCAACAAAAAGTCTTAAAAGGGACGCCACATCATCCAGATAAATGAACCTTGTTCGTGTTATGGCAGGCTAACTGGCCACAGGGATAGGAGAGAAATGGAAGCTGTCATGAACTTGAGAAATCTGGTCTCCCAGATAGAAATCCCAGTACTGAGCTTTCTTAAGCAGACACTGGATAATGTATTTTGTACCAGTTTGATATTTCATCAATTGAATTAACACACTTACCAAATCACTCCTAGGCTACAGTAAGACCAATACAGTATAGGTAAATATGCTGCAATTTCAATATGAATGTGTGGTTCTATAAGAACAGTGAAAGTGTCTCTATGGCTATACAGGAAGCCAACAATGTCAGTTGGAGTGGGATTATATAGGCACACACACTTTTTTTCTTTCAACCGAACCTTTAAACCCTTAATTACATTTCTTAATATTATTGTCCTGCTTTTGACAGTACAAACTATCTTTGGCTTTTTGCCCAGACCCAAACTCCCCCAACCATTCTATTATGCCTAAGATTAAACACCTTTAATCCGACACACATTAATTTCAAAACACTTATTCTCATTTAACATATGAAACATTTAAGGCAACAGTTTAAATTTAAAAAAAACAGGCAGGTTTCAGAACCATACAAGGACAGCCATATACCAACACTAATAGGGATGAAACATCAGAAGGCTTGATTCAACTGTCTAAGGGGATGATCACACTGCATAAATATGCTACAATTTTATCTTCTAAATTTAATTGCATGTCTGGTAAGACCTGGAACAAGATTATTTGTGCTTCCCTCCCAGTGTTTAACCACTGAGGATCTCACTACAAATACTTCCAATGGTTTTACAAAACTACACACAACCTTGCTCCTGGTAGAGTACAGCGTTACAATGAACTGCAGATGCAAATTGTTATTTTCATTCTGCACAAATGTCCAATTAGTAAGAAAGGGTTTTTAGAACCAGCCAGCATAATGGTTTTAGAATATGCCTATTTCTTCCTTTTTTCAAAATGTCCCTTTATGGGTGCAAGAAAGCAGTTTCTGGTAATATGTTCATACTCATTTTAATGCTTTTGTTCTCATATCTGCCATGTGACCTCCACACTTTCTGGTAGTCCAAAGAGTGCCTATAAATGTTTTATACTCCTACAGATATTCAATACAAATTGAAAACAATAATTGGGATTTTATATATATATATATATATATATATATATATATATATATATATATATATATATATATATATATATATATATATATATAATACTAATGCATAGGTTAATTAATGCCTTTTTGCATGAGAGATGTGGAAATGAGGCTTAAAACATTGTCGTCTGAAGTAATGAAGCTCACAGATGCCAGTTTTTGGAATGCTGCCAATAATAAGGGCTGTGCAAAAGGGGTTAATAGCTTGTCATTTTGAGGCTAGTATGTAAAGACTTTTACATTCTTTATTTTGTTTTGATTTGATTTTTACATTAAAATATTACTTGAATAGCTTGATTTAGTCTGACTGCAATTACTAAAGTAGATAAATACCAGCTACTCAATTCCCATACATGATTGTTTCTAAATGAATCAAACAGGCACTTTCCAAGAACTCCAAGGAGAATCTGCATTCTCAGGAATATTTTTTTTTTTTCTTCCAAAAAAGTACAGAGAGAACTAAAATCTGTACACATGGTTTTCTTGATCAGAAGTCTTAAGAACAGAAAATCAGCTGAATGTCAATCTGTTGCTTATCTAATTAATCATTTAGATTAGGGTACGGATATCATAAGGAATTATTTGTTATGAGGTGGCAATAAAATACACAGCTTTCTACAAATTATTTTTTCTCACTGATCAATAAAGCTGTTATGAACACAACCCACAATTAGTACAGAACTCGTAAGCAAGGATAATCAAATACAGCATTCTTCTTCCATGAAAGTGCCCATGGGTAATTTTGAGTTTTATGATCAAAGAACTCAGTGAAACATGATGATGATGTTTTTTTTCTATTTACACTTGTTATTGCTGACTTCTTTGCAATGAGAAAAAAACATCTTTAAATCCAACCCTCACATGAAAAACTGGTCAGTGAAGGGGACGCCCAGCTCCTTTTCAGATGAGATTGAACTGTAAACAGACTGTGTTGGGACAGTTATTGTGTGGACTGGTCACACCATTAATGAGAACTCAATAGTCGAGCCATTTAGCTGACAACACTTGCGGTTTAAGAATGCAGTCTTCACTGACCTGTGGGGGTTTTGTTTTCAGAGCTGAAGGACCAAAGTCAGATGACAAAGCTTTCAGTAAGTAATTAACCCCCCCCCCCCCAAAAAATATATATTTTAAAAATATACGAAACCCAGAGTCTACGTGTTATATGGAGGCCACACCCTGGTTCCCTGGTTACTGTGGGACACAGTAGTTTTGCCTTATACAGTTATGGGGAATTACACACACGGCAAACAGATTAAAACCTCCATATATGTCAGCTGACAGGAAATCAATACAATGACCTTTTACAGTTTTTGAACCTGCAAAAACAAAAGTCAGTAAGTGCAGCTGTTTTTTTTATTATTATTGCTTTTTATTATTTGATTATCATCCATTACAGGTGGTACACATAAAGCAGATTACAGTAGCTTAAAAGATACTTTTTAGTTATAAATAAATACTAAAAAGAAACACAGTGATACATGTTTCGACATGATGTCTTTAATGTTAGATACATTGAAAACACTTCTTGTTGAAAGTTTCTTTTTAGTATGACCATACAGTACAGCTTGAGACTGAGTACTTAAAAGTAATGGATTTACTTTTTGTGGTTGTGTCGGCAGACATGAGGAAAAGGAGATCGAGAAGTATACTAAGGCTTCTCAATACGAGATAGCTGTTTGCCATAGTACTCATATATGGTTGATCCTGGGTGTTGGGTTTGTTGTTTATAAGCCTCATGTGCACTTGCTGAAAGATGGGTCATGGCTGTGAAAATATTATCAGGGTGGCTGTTTATTCTACATCTCGACAGCTGTGGTGGATTAAATCGACTCCTCTGAATGTGCACAATCAAATGTCCTTTATTTATTTATTTATTTTTCATTTTTGTCAACAGTGAGTGAACATGAAAAAAAAGAATGTATTCCTTGAACATAGCCTTGGTTAATGCATAGTATTTCAAGCACAAAAATACCCACGCTGCAATGTGCTGGTCTGTTTCTTCTACACTTTCTCTCTAAACCAATTTTCTTTCCAAACGTGGATGTCACTTAGCTTTACTGAGTTTAAGTAAATCCAAAATAACACAGCACTGTCCATGTTGGGTGTAAAATAAAACATACATTTTTAATCGAGTATTTTGAAGCAATGAATGTTATGGTTGTAAAAACAACGTATAATTGAGGTGTGGGGGTGACAGAATGACATCAGCAATAAGAGGAGTCCACCATTCTCAAAGCTTGAGCTTCAATATGAATTTGAGAGCACTTCAAATTCTACACCCAAGTATCTTCCTACACATTCATGAGTATTAAAAAGCATCAATAACTTCAAACAGAAAACCTATGAACTAGAAATGCTTCCAAACCTCTCAGAGCTCCAGCAGGCTTCAACCCTTTTATCTGTAAACTGAAAATGCTTTTCGACATTCAGAATATAATTTGCAGATTAACTCTGTGGCTCGCACATCCATCTCAACCACAATGTCTAGTTATATTACAGTCACTTCTCTGTGTGACACAGTAGGGTGGAGAAGTTCTTTGTTGATATACGTTCCACACACTATGATGGCTCTCCTTTACCCCGACCATTTCAATAATATGTTGACCTGTTCAACAATTAAAACGTGTAACTTTTTTTATTTTCAAAAAACCAGAAACAAGAAACAAATATTAAATCTGACACAATCAGCCATGTCGCTATGTAGGCTTATTAAGGCCTATTGAAATATGATTATAGAAAACTGGGAGGACCCTTTGTCTGCCCCTAGTAACACAAACTCTTCACAAATGAGCTTCAGTGTTATTTCTAATGTTAGATTTTCTACTGTATGAATGTCACCCTGTGTAAATAAAGAACTCAGGTTTGTGGGGGATGAAGACATTCCCTGGAACACAACTTCCAAGAATCACACAGAGAAGGATATTAGAAAAACAAGCAACGCTTTGAGTTCACTGCTGCTAACCGAGGTGATAGTTCAACAGATTTCAATTTTTTTAGAATCTTATGCAGCAATCAGGTTAATGGCTTTGTGATTAGATCCTGCCCTTGAGACTTGATATAGGGATTAAGTAGTGCTGCTATCTGACGACTGTCTTTCAGAAATATTCATTTTCTCAATATGCTTCTTGGAATTCAGGTTTCAAAAGAAAAGAGCAATAGGTATAAAATAGATCACCTATGAAGGGGTGTGCTTTTTTGTTATTATTAAAAAAAAAACTATTACAAAAAGACAAAAAAATGCATTACAAGCCTTTGCTTCTACATACATTTTTAAGGGAATTATTGGGGTTTGAGATTTATGTGATAGTGCAGAAACACAAATGAATATGTAGGAGTACAGGGTACTAATTTGCTAAAAAAAAAAAAATAAGGAAGTGAATCAACAGTATGACTCATAACTCTACAAAGCCCAGTAGTCTTCCCTTAACGTTTGCCAACCAATACTCTGTTTACCCTTATATCGGAATGCTAAAATTAGTTTCGGTTAGAATATACTGATACGAACTCACTTTTCAACACCAGTACAAGACTGATACTGTTGCAATATACCTGTCCACATTTGACCAAGATACCCAACTCCACTGATTCTCTATGGCAGGGGTCGGCCAAACCAGGTTATGTTTCATCGGTGTAAATTAAGTGGTACAAAATGATCCTCTTGACTGAGATTTCGGTAACTAACAAATCACATACACAGACAGCGATTTAAAAAAAAAAAAAAAAAATAGTAACGTGTGTCACATTATCGTTGAATCTTGCATCTTGCACTAACTGGTTTGTTCATAAATATGTCAGCTCGCACCCTGCCTTTTCACTGTATTATTAAATGCTGTACAATTTTGAAGAAATTCAAAATAGAATAAGGGATATCAACCAAGAAAAAAACAAAACATGCTGGGTTCATTATTAAACTGTGACATTAGTTAGCTATAAGTTATAGTTTGTATAACATTGTTTGTTAAAGCACACGTTTCACTAGTTAAAACAGAAGTATGCAAGGCAGTCATAAAACAAAACAGATAAATGAATGCACCTCAAGATTGTATTTTGTCTATTATTTGTACTGATAAAACAAGGAAGCCGTTACTTGAATCAAGGTAACATTATAGCTAGCTATTTGCTCCTGTTTTTTTTTTTTTTTGTAGTCAGAATTTTCTAAAGTAATAATTTTTTTATCTACCTATTATGTGTTCATTTTTAGCGCGGGTAAAACCAGGGTTACCATTACAACAAAACCGGAGCAGCCATTCTCCATGACAGGATTACATTAGCATTTTATAGACACTGAATTAACATAATATCCCGTTAGGTCATTGCTGGTTATCTTACAAAATCATAATGTTTTTAAGTGTTATTTAATTTTACTTTCGGTCTATAAAATAAACTTCACACCTTGAAATTGTATCCACGTTGTTCTGGTACTGCATGTGTACACCACTTTCCAAACAATCCGATTTGCATTGTGGGCCTCGCACGTATCTACATGGGGCGGTACAAACCTCACTCATCTACAAATAGGGAAGCTCTATTAGCAATGGTTTTGTGCTTTATGAAAGACACTAATAATGTATGGATTATTAAAAATAAATAAATAAATAAATAATATCGGTATTACGTCTTCACTCGGTCGATTATATAAACTGCAGCGTAAGGTATCAGAAAAATGCTACTGCATAAAAATACTTGTACCAAGTTTGGGGTAGCAAAATGCTACCAAATATACATAAACTTCAAGCCTTGTTAAACATATAAAATTACAAAAACTACAGGAAAACAAAATAGAAAATTCAAGAGTACAAAAGATTGAGGCCTAGATTAAACTTTTGCTACAATGCAAAGTTTTGCGACAGATGGAATACAAATTCATGTTTCAAAAATAGAAAAAGTCCTTTAGCAGAGGGCTGACAAGTACAGTATGACACACAGGTGATCTGTACTTTAGTCACTGTACTTCTTCAAATCTGTTTTTAACAAGTCATGTAGAACGCTGTGTTTGTATGACAGCGTGGAATGCTGCTCTCCTAGGACTTAACATACATCTTGAAACGTGCAAGACCTATTCAGGACTGTTTCAGTCAGGTTGAAACATCAGCATGAAAAAAGAATCATGGATTTTACTGTCTTGAATCATGCTGTTTAAAATGATAAAATGAAATTAATACCAATCTTGGAGTTGGAAGACACATCTGCAATATCCTTTAAAAACAGTTGTGCCCAACAGGAAGGGTAATTTGAACTGCTAGCAGTAACTGGTACGTTGCTTTTTGACTGAAACACGCATTGTGTCTGTCCGTCCATCTGTCTCTGCCTGTCCTACTGAAGATGGCGAACAGTATAGCTGTGGCTTCATTTTGCACAAATCTTGACAACTTTCAGCATACACTCATAGCCTCACATAGAAATTTTAAAAATTATAATCCAGTACATGTATAGAAATATTATAACCCAGTAGATGTACTCTTTCACAAACTTTTTTTTTTTGGAGATTATGAGGATCCATGGGTTACAAGTAAGTGGCCACAAGTAACTTTATTTACTGTGGCCACTGCACGTTTAAAATTACAGAAGGGAGTGGGTGAAAGCCGGACTGAAACAAAACTTAAACAATAATGCAAAACATCTTAAACTATACCACACAATTACTCTGTCTCTATAACCAGTTTTTATACATTGTAATGCTTCCGGACCAAGTCAAAACTGCCCAGACAGGACAGAATAATGTGAATCCGAGTTTCTTCAGGGGACCTTTTTTTGTGCACCAGGAAATTACGCCAGAGGAAAAAAAAAAACTACAGTTTACTGCAGCATTTTTTAAGCATATAAAAGAAAGTGGGGTTTTGGATGCAAGGGAGATTGAAAATGATTTTAATGTTCAAATGGCAAGTAAGAGACTAAACATTACATCTGAGAAAATGAGAAAAGAGCACAAAACAAAGATAAGCAAAGCAAAAGTAAGTTTTCATATCAATCAATACTTCCTTTATCAATTACTAATTATCACTAATCAAAAATCGACCTTGTTATATCCCCAAATGTGGCATTTATAATATACCATCAATTCAGATCTGTATACTACAGAAACATTATAGTATGTGTTTTCTCCTGATCAAATATTGTGCCTCCTAGAATCACCGATAATTAAGACTGTTGATGTTTGTCCTGAATAGTGAACCAGGTACCGAGATGTCTGAGCAGCACCTCATCAGGTTAGGGAACTGCAGCTCTCCAAAGAGTGGCAATAATGATTCATGGGCGCTTTTCATATGAAAGCCATCTGGAGGATTAGTCATTAATCAATCACTGCAGAGCAGGCAAACAGCAGGGCCTTATAATTAAACATGAAAACAAAATAAATTAAATGCCCACTAACACCCTCTTACTCAATACATTTTAAATTAAGTCATGACCATTATTTCATTAGGATTACCACGAAACAAAATGCATTTTAAAATTAAGAAGAAACAAAATTGTGTCAGTTGCAAGATTCATTCCTTGGCTTCTATTGCTTCTATGTCAATGTGGTCCAGAAAGCCATTAAAGTTACCATGGGGAGGGAAAACACAATTAGTATGCACTCCCAAGCAGGGATGCAAGTCAGTTATAATCAGTTTGGTTTTTTATCTTTCAGCTGACATCCAATCTTTTTTTCGTTAAAACAGAAACTTTACAACTGAAAAACCAAACTTTTGTATTAGGTCTATACAATAATTTAACAGACGTGGCAGACTTAATATCGATGTTTATTTTAGAAAGAATTTAACATTTTTTTTAGATCTTTATTTTTCAATGCAAGCACAGAATGGGTGAAATCAACCTTTATGCTTTAAAAAAAAAACAAAAAAACAACTTTTTATGCTTTTTATGTATGTATGTATGTATGTATGTGTGCATGTATATGGGAAGTTGGCTCTTTGAGCAATAAAAAATAATCCATCATATATATATATATATATATATATATATATATATATATATATATATATATATATATATATATATATATATATATATTTATTAGCTCAAAGAGCCAGCTGCCCAACGTTTCGATATGTTGTACATATCTTTCTCAAGGGAGCCTGTGTTTGAATCAAAACAATGGAGGTATTTATAGGTTTTTGACGGCATGACAACTACTTGTTATTGTTTACATTCAAATCCATGATTTATTCTTACATGATGTAATGGTGGTCTGTATATTGTGACATCATTTTTACTTCTATCTTTGAATCTGTATTAATTCTAATTAACATTACTTTATATAAACTTATATTTTTATTATATCATGCAATGCTGGCTCTGAGGATCAGTCTTGATTTGGCCTCCCCAGCGCATCAGCATGCACATCTTTTGAATTAATTTTGTTTATGTATTTAAATGTTATATATTTATTGAAGTTAATTAGTTCATTCTTTTCTATTGAATCCCGCTGGCATAATCGTGTTCAGTCTATTTATCCATTTACTTTCTTTTATTCTTCTATATGTCGCATTGTCTAATTTTAGCTAATAAAAATTTTAGCTAATTGTAGTATTAGCTGTTCTAATACTACAAACTTTACATCATTTATGTCATGTCCTTGACTGGTGAAGTGCTGTACTATTGGTTCATTCATTTTTTTTTTATTTCTAATTAATGAAAGGTGGTTCTGAATTCTTTTATATAAAGTAGTTCCAGTCTCTCCAACATATTTGATTTCATCACATTTTTCACAGGCATTCCATAAACAACATTGCTATTTTTACAGTAGGTATTAGTTTTTAGTGGATATGTGGTGTTCTTATGTTTAATTATATTTTTACTTTTATCCATGTATTTACACACTTTACATCTACTGGTGCACATGTTCGTAGAACCTATTTTGTCAATTATTCTTTTATGTTTATGTTTATTTTTATCTCTATTTTTATAGATCATATCTTTTTAGTTTATCCACTTTTCTTAACTCCGTCTCTATAATTCTTTCTTTGTATCCTCTTTTTTTAAGATTTGTTTTTAATACATTTCTTTGTTTTACATAGTCACTTTCTTTTGAGCATATTCTTCGTATTCTTATTCCTAGACCCTTTGGGATTGCCCTTTTAGTGTGTATCGGATGTGCAGAGGACATGTGTAAATACTGGTGCATGTCAGTAGGTTTACAGAAGAGGTCAGTCTCAATTGAACCTTCTTCAAGTTTTACTATGGTATCTAAAAATTCTATTTCTTTTCTTGTCCATCGAAGGTCCACCTTAATATTACTGTGTATTTCATTTGCCATTTTACGAAATTGGAAAAGAGATTCTTCTCCATGTGTCCAAACCCCAAAAATATCATCTACAAACCGAATGTATTCTAAAGGTTCTCTTCCCGATTTTCTAAGTAATTGTTCTTCCCATTTCCCCATGTATGTACTGGCAAAATGCATTCCTAATTTAGATCCTATTGCTGTACCATCGTTTTGTTTGTAATTCTTATTAATAAACGTAAAATAACTGTTTTCTAAAACTACGTTGATCATGTTCAGTACTTCTGCTGTTGGTATTGATTTATCTAGTCTATTATCTAGTGCTTTTTGACAAGCTTCTAAAGTTTCTTTACGAGGGACACTTGGGTACAAGGATTTTACGTCCATGCAAAATAAAATTGTATTCTCTGGAAGGTTGTGTTTTAGTGATTCAAGTCTTTTTAAAAATTGTGTTGTATCCTTAACATAGCTTGGTAATTTCTCAACGTGCGACCTAAGTTTTTCTGCTATTTCAGCTATTATGTGTGTTGGATTATCAATTGTACTGACTATCATTCACATAGGGTGATTTTCTTTGTGCATTTGAGGATTTCCTCTTGCTAGGCCTGTTCTTGCATTATGTGGCTGCATGTATTTTTTTAATTCTTTTGATATAATTCCTTTATTGTATAGTCTCTTGCAATTTCCTTAACCTCTTTTACTGATTTATTGATCTTATTGCTTTTAACTTCTTCATATGTATCTGTATTATTTAATTCACATTCTACAGATTTCATATAGTCATCTGTGTTCATTATCACTATTCCTGAGCCTTTATCTGCTGGTCTTATCATTATATTATCATCATTTAACAACTCAGTCATAGCTTGTTCTTCAATATTGGTTCAATTAAGTTTTTCTTTTCTTTAGTCCTACTATTATTTCTTGTTTAACTACTTCAATATACATATATAACCACCGTGTTCTTGTACTATTAACCTTAATCCCATGCTCATAATTACCCTCTGAATCTGAGATATTTTCATTGAAAAAATTTTCCGCTAATCTCATGCGTCTCTCCCACTCCTTTAATTAATGGCCAGTTTATCTTTATCGATGTATCTTTTAGTCGGTATAAACTTAAGTCCTTTACTCAGTACTGCTTTTTGGGATGTGGTTAAAGTTTTACTTGATAAATTAAATAATATGTCTTCTGTCTTATCTTTTGTGTATTTGGTACCATTTCTATTTTTGGGTCGCCTATCTTTCTGTTTTGAATTCTCTGTCTTAGTAATGTTTAATTCTCTATTTTGCATTTTATTATTTACTTTAACCTGGTTTATTTTTACTGTTTTAGATTTATTTGATTATCTTTCTTAATTATGCCACAGTATTCAGATTTTCTTCCGGTTTCATTGTCTTTAAATACAATAACTGAAAATGGTTATTGTTGTACAAAAGATTAATTGGGTCGTTCTTATTTTTAATAGTTTCTATTGTGCCTTCATATTTAAAACAGTCCTTATTCTTTAAGTCTATCTATACGTGTATGGGCCTATTTAGGAGGTCTACAGCTGCCAGAACTTCTGCCTCTGTAGCCCAAGAATCTATACTCCCGTCACTTAATTTCATTTTTTCAATATGGGTCACTGAGTCGATCTACATTTCATATTGTTTTATATTGCTTTCCATTAGTTCTATTACATTATATATATATATATATATATATATATATATATATATATATATATATATATACACACAGTACTGTGCAAAAGTTTTAGGCAGGTGTGAAAAAATGCTGTAAAGTAAGAATGCTTTCAAAAATAGACATGTTAATAGATTATATTTATCAATTAACTAAATGTAAAGTGAGTGAACAGAAGAAAAATCTAAATCAAATCCATATTTGGTGTGACCACCCTTTGCCTTCAAAACAGCATCAAGCATCAATTCTTCTAGGTACACTTGCACACAGTTTTTGAAGGAACTCGGCAGGTAGGTTGGCCCAAACATCTTGGAGAACTAACCACAGTTCTTCTGTGGATTTAGGCAGCCTCAGTTGCTTCTCTCTCTTCATGTAATCTCAGACTCGATGATGTTGAGAGCAGGGCTCTGTGGGGGCCATACCATCACTTCCAGGACTCCTTGTTCTTCTTTACGCTGAAGATAGTTCTTAATGACTTTCGCTGTATGTTGGGGGTCGTTGTCATGCTGCAGAATAAATTTGGGGCCAATCAGATGCCTCCCTGATGGTATTGCATGATGGATAAGTATCTGCCTGTACTTCTCAGCATTGAGGAGACCATTAATTCTGACCAAATCCCCAACTCCATTTGCAGAAATGCAGCCCCAAACTTGCAAGGAACCTCCACCATGCTTCACTGTTGCCTGCAGACAATCATTCGTGTACGCTCTCCAGCCCTTCGGTGAACAAACTGCCTTCTGCTACAGCCAAATATTTCAAATTTTGACTCATCAGTCCAGAGCACCTGCTGCCATTTTTCTGCACCCCAGTTCCTGTGTTTTCGTGCATAGTTGAGTCGCTTGGCCTTGTTTCCACGCCGGAGGTATGGCTTTTGGCCGCAAGTCTTCCATGAAGGCCACTTCTGACCAGACTTCTCCGGACAGTAGATGGGTGTACCAGGGTCCCACTGTTTTCTGCCAATTCTGAGCTGATGGCACTGCTGGACATCTTCCGATTGCGAAGGGAAGTAAGCATGATGTGTCTTTCATCTGCTGCAGTAAGTTTCCTTGGCCGACCACTGCGTCTACGGTCCTCAACGTTGCCCGTTTCTTTGTGCTTCTTCAAAAGAGCTTGGACAGCACATCTGGAAACCCCTGTCTGCCTTGAAATTTCTGCCTGGGAGAGACCTTGCTGATGCAGTATAACTACCTTGTGACTTGTTGCTGTGCTCAGTCTTGCCATGGTGTATGACTTTTGACAGTAAACTGTCTTCAGCAACCTCACCTTGTTAGCTGAGTTTGGCTGTTCCTCACCCAGTTTTATTCCTCCTACACAGCTGTTTCTGTTTCAGTTAATGATTGTGTTTCAACCTACATATTGAATTGATGATCATTAGCACCTGTTTGGTATAATTGTTTAATCATACACCTGACTATATGCCTACAAAATCCCTGACTTTGCGCAAGTGTACCTAGAAGAATTGATGCTGTTTTGAAGGCAAAGGGTTGTCACACCAAATATGGATTTGATTTAGATTTTTCTTCTGTTCACTCACTTTGCATTTAGTTAATTGATAAATATAATCTATTAACATGTCTATTTTTTAAAGCATTCTTACTTTACAGCATTTTTTCACACCTGCCTAAAACTTTTGCACAGTACTGTATATATATGATAACCTCTTCAGTTTCATAACAACAGAATTTGTCGTGGCGTATGGTGTATGGTGTGACTAGGCCTTTAGTCAGTATTGTTCAGTTTGGAATTTTATGAAAAAGCGTTTTGGTTTAGTAAAGTCATAACCGTTGCATCCCTACTCCCAAGCTACTGGTATGCATCATTACACTGCACTTGTTTAACCAAGAACAGTTAACACAATGATTTGCTTTGAGAGATAGCTAATCAATTATCACCCAATAATGAATGTACATTGTAAGAAAAGGGTGTTTGCTAATCAGTTTCCAGCAATGTCACTGCTTTTTCCCCCTGTGTGACACACTTACAACTTACAAAAAAAAAAAAAAAAGCAAATGATCCTTCATCAAACCAAACAGAAATGTTTACCTGTCAGGAATGCTTACTTACCTAAGTATTTCATGAAAAGGCCACCGATTTTAATACAAACCCACCCCAAAATCCAAACACAGGTTGACTAGAGTATGTTATTTTAGTGTCACTTTCATGTATATTAGCTCTATCAATTCCTTGAACATGAGCAGTTAGTCAAATTACACTGATATGCAATCCTTGTCAATGAACCCCCACAGTTCTGCTTCCAAACACATAGCCCTTTTACAGTACATATATGGAAGGCGTAATGCTTTTATTAACTAAGCTGGCTTACGATCAAGAATGAAATGCTAAATCACATGTTGTTTTACAATATGTATGCACTTGTTTTTGTGGTTTATTATTTGAGATGGTTTGCAGTAAACATCAAGATCTGTTGCAGCTTCTTATAAAACGATACATGTACCACAGAACAGCAACCTATTACAGAAAAATGTATTTTCTAACTCTTCAGACTACAGGTTAATACTCGTCACTGTGTTCATCAGTATTTAAAGGTTATACCATGAAACTAAGAACAATAAAAATACTGTAATTTTTTATTTATATATATCATTCTTTAAAGCACTTTTTTGTTTTTCCATATGAAGGAAACAGCCCGTGGGAGATAACAGGAAATCGTAGTTACTGTACCACTCCATTGAATGTAATTTGAATAAGTGTTCAGATGGATTCAGATTACTTTGATCATTGTTTTTTGAGAAATAATGAGCCATTTAAGGTGAATTTAACCGCCTGCAAGATATTCTGGAAATACAAAGTAACTCGGACTTCCACGACATCAATACCCTTTTTATGTCCTTGCTTCTTGGTATTTGCAACAGTTGAATGTTGATGTATTTAAATTCCACATCAAACAGCTTCCTGCAAAAAATCATGCACTGCTTAACAGAGCTTTCCCAAGTGAATAATTCGGAATTCGGACATTCTGACCTCCACAGTATTAATGGGGCCCCAGCATAAAGCTTTTCCCGCTTTTATCACAAAGTTAAAACCGACAGGCTGCACACCACAACAGCAAACAGAAAACTTCCACATCAACCTGAAATGAAGATTTCAGAAGGAGTCTGCCAAGAATATTACTGACAACTGTTACTTCAAGGGGAGCTGGTGAAATTATATATTATAATTATATATATATAGAGCGAACCTCAGTTCCCGCAAGCTTATGTCTTCATGTTTTAGACTGCATCACCTACCAGCTCTGACCCCTGCCCCCATGCAGGCTACATATACACTACCGTTCAAAAGTTTGGGGTCACTTAGAAATTTCCTTGTTTTCGAAAGAAAAGCAAATTTTTTGTCCATTAAAATAACATCAAATTGATCAGAAATACAGTGTAGACATTGTTAATGTTGTAAATGACTATTGTAGCTGGAAACGGCTGATTTGTAATGGAATATCTACATAGGCGTACAGAGGCCCATTATCAGCAACCATCAGTCCTGTGTTCCAATGGCACGTTGTGTTTGCTAATCCAAGTTTATCATTTTAAAAGGCTAATTGATCATTAGAAAACCCTTTTGCAATTATGTTAGCACAGCTGAAAACTGTTGCGCTGATTAAAGAAGCAATAAAACTGGCCTTCTTTAGACTAGTTGAGTATCTGGAGCATCAGCAATTGTGGGTTCGATTACAGGCTCAAAATGGCCAGAAACAAAGAACTTTCTTCTGAAACTCGTCAGTCTATTCTTGTTCTGAGAAATGAAGGCTATTCCATGCGAGAAATTGCCAAGAAACTGAAGATCTCGTACAACGCTGTGTACTACTCCCTTCACAGAACAGCGCAAACTGGCACTAACCAGAATAGAAAGAGGAGTGGGAGGCCCCGTGCACAACTGAGCAAGAGGACAAATACATTAGAGTGTCTAGTTTGAGAAACAGATGCCTCACAGGTCCTCAACTGGCAGCTTCATTAAATAGTACCCAAAACACCAGTCTCAACGTCAACAGTGAAGAGGCGACTCGGGATGCTGGCCTTCTAGGCAGAGTTGCAAAGAAAAAGCCATATCTCAGACTGGCCAATAAAAAGAAAAAGATTAAGATGGGCAAAAGAACACAGACACTGGACAGAGGAAGATTGGAAAAAGTGTTATGGACAGACGAATCTAAGTTTGAGGTGTTCGGATCACAAAGAAGAACAATCGTGAGACGCAGACCAAATGAAAAGATGCTGGAGGAGTGCTTGACACCATCTGTCAAGCATGGTGGAGGCAATGTGATGGTCTGGGGGTGCTTTGGTGGTGGTAAAGTGGGAGATTTGTACAGGGTAAAAGGGATCTTGAAGAAGGAAGGCTATCACTCCATTTTGCAACGCCATGCCATACCCTGTGGACGGCGCTTGATTGGAGCCAATTTCCTCCTACAACAGGAACAATGACCCAAAGCACAGCTCCAAACTATGCAAGAACTATTTAGGGAAGAAGCAGTCAGCTGGTATTCTGTCTATAATGGAGTGGCCAGCACAGTCACCGGATCTCAACCCTATTAAGCAGTTGTGGGAACAGCTTGACCGTATGGTACAGTGCCCATCAAGCCAATCCAACTTGTGGGAGGTGCTTCAGGAAGCATGGGGTGAAATCTTTTCAGATTACCTCAACAAATTGACAACTAGAATGCCAAAGGTCTGCAAGGCTGTAATTGCTGCAAATGGAGGATTCTTTGACGAAAGCAAAGTTTGAAGGACACAATTATTATTTCAATTAAAAATCATTATTTCTAACCTTGTCAATGACTATATTTCCTATTCATTTTGCTATATTTCCTATTCAAACTCATTTCATGTATGTTTTCATGGAAAACAAGGAAATTTCTAAGTGACCCCAAACTTTTGAACGGTAGTGTATAAGGGCTGTCAAGTGAAAAATAAATGTATCGCGATTAATCTTTTAAACAGTTGCTTGTCAGTGGTCACTGACAAGTTGACTGATGCCCAAGATCACTATGGGTTATACATTGTATTTGTTCTGCTAGACTTAAATGGTGAACATGCATCTGACATACTGGAACTGAAAGCTGTCCTTGCAGATACAATTTACTTACAGGCTGTTAATTACAACACCGTTTCACAAGCTATTGTAAAGTGCGTAAATAACTTTGATGTTGATTTTGATGTCATTTCATTTCTCTTTATATTTGACGTTTAAAAAATAATAATAATAATAATAATAATAATAATAATAATAATAATAATAATAATAATAATAATCTGTACACATAATTTATAAAATAGTTCTGTGCACATTCCGTGAAATACGATACTTTACCTGTGACACTGCCGTGAAATTTAAAGAAAATTTCCACGATTTTCTCAGGGCCTAATGCACGATACATTTAAATACCGTATATAACACACATTTAGTCCCTTCAGCTCTGCCGACTTCTGTAGCCTTTTTAAGTACTAGAAACATTGAAATATTATTATTATTATTATTAATAATACTCTGTTTGAATACAGTTATTAATGTTAAATGCACTTCGTGCTGCAGGATTCTTTGCAATGTCTATTGACCACATTCTGCTGCTGTTGTTTTAAAACATGGCATCCAAGCAAAGCAGCATTGTGTGGAACGTCTTCATCAAAAGCAGGAGAAAACGAAAATTGAAAACTCTGCCAAAGAAATATTTCATTCAAAGGAGGAAGCACTAGCACACTTATTAAATATAAAACAAAATAGGTAAACGTTTCGTATATGTGTGAGTAATGTTTTTCTCATACTGATTTCATTTTGTACTTTGCACCTTACACATTTTCGAGTGTGTATGCTTTTTCTTTGTATTTTTAAATAAAGGCTACTTATTTGATCTTTTTGGTAAGATACTATATCTGCACAATACAGATAAAGCATTCCATATTGGAAGCCACACGGTTATTATTATTAATGGATCACAGAGTTATCACTGACATAAACCAACAGGATGTTCTGTTGTTTTCTTTCTGATTCAGTTCCTGTAATAGTCATCGCAGTTATTATTATTGAGGTGTACTTGACGCTCGCTGTGTGTTATTGTTTTCTGTAAAACATTGATATCCTGTCAGTTAAGAAAAGGCCTAATGCAAAGCTTGTTTAACATTGTCTTTATTACGCTGGTGGGAGACCCACTTACAACTGCATTGTCACATTTTCTACATTTTCTTTAAAGTCTCAAATTAATAAATCAATACGCAGTAGTAAAAACAGACCCTGGTTGGGTCAGGTAATTTAAAACCCGATGGGTACCCAGGTTTTCGGGTACCCGTGCCAACCTCATATTATATATTTTCTTTATGGTACTCAGTTCAATAGCATTCAACATTCAATCATTAAGACAAATGGAAGTATTTTTGGAGAAAGTTTACAGTACATATACTTAAACATTTCTTACAGTAGTGCTTTAGATTACAGAGGACGAATAGCCATGTAATTACACTGTAATTGGTACTTTGGTTCTTGCTCTGACACAGTAACTACTATGTAATTACATGGAAACATCTTGTCGTCTAATGTTCCATGGTAGCACCATGGCATAGGCCATTTCAATGTAATCACGTCAATAGTTACCATGTAAGAGTAGGAAACATTGGTATTCATCCATTTATTACCATGTTATTACATGGTTAGGTATTTCCCATAATCTAAAATACTACATAAAACATCGAATAAAAATAACACATCCCATAGATTTACCTCCACTTAGCTTACAATGGAACAGAGCCAAATAAATGACTGCTGATAAAACACAGCAAATTTAAAATGCATGCTACAGGCTGATAATTTAGAATACAAAAAAAACAACTATTAATTTACTTACTGTGAATAAGATCCTCTATTATATGATTTAAAATCAATTCCTCTTGTAATACAGTCACAAAGTGATGTGCATAAGACCGTAGAACAACAATTTCATCCATTCCAGGTTTTACAGTGAATAGGTAACAAGCTCAGGCACGTCTAATGAAGCTCACATTAAACCCTGTAATGGATCAAATCGCTACACAGTACATTTTGTTTGGTCACAAGGAGGTCAGGTCAAATAAGTATGTTTTGTGAATCAGATTGATGGATATCCCAACAGGACATTCCACAATATGCATATTATTATTATTAATATTATAGGGTTTTTACTGGAGCAATCTAGGTAAAGTACCTTGCTCAAGGGTACAGCAGCAGTGACCCCCACCTGGGATTGAACCCACGACCCTCCGGTCAAGAGTCCAGAGCCCTAACCACTACTCCACACTGCTATATACACATTTACTTGATGTTCTGCCACCCAGAGATCCGAGACAAACTAGACAGCAGTGTCCTGTGATATCAATGAGGTCTACCTAGAGCATATGGGACACCATGTCATTGAAAAAATGAATATTTGTTGAAGCAGGAATCATTTTCTCCACCTTGATTATTCTATTTCCCACCCCCAAGGGAGCACATGCTGAAAACATGATATATATATGGATACAACGATCTCAGTACTGACTGACACTGAACTTTCTCCAGTGTCAAGTATGTTAATCTCTCAGTGAAAACAAAGACCATGGTTGACTAATTCAAAGGTAACGCTAATTCAATGGTTACCTATTGTAATACAAATCATGCATGACGAATGCAATCATTGCCTGTCGTCATCTTCACACAAACTTCAACCAGGCAACAGGCGTGAGGAGCAATCTACACTGGATAGTTTTTTCACGAGAAAGGACATGTAATTACTGTATTCAGCATGTAAGTGTACATTCTTTCTTTCTTCATTTCTTTACTGTTTTCTTTCAAACGTACCTGTAGCAGGGCAATTGCCCTACACAGGGGGAAATTAGTGTTGGTGTAATTTATATTTGCATACAGGTTTATTTTGTGTGCTTTTGGAGTTGTTATGTTTTATCAAATGGTTGTTTACAGGCGGGCGCTCGATTGAGACTTGCTGCCTGCCTGTCTTGTATGTGTCCTCTGTGTGTTACCATCGTTGGTAGCGTCACATGACCCGTTTGTGTACTTTCTGTTTTGTGTTTAATAAATCCTGCGTGCCAGGGGGGTTCGTTATAGTGATTAGCCTGTAAAATATAATATATATATATTATATAAAATATATATTTTATATATTTTACTGCATTTAATCCTGTACTTTAGAGTACTGTAATCTGTCACAAGTGTTACTTAATCTGTAGTATTTTGTATTTAATTATATCCTGATGTAACTATCACCGACACTGGTATCTGCTCCGTTATTAAATCGTATTTTGTCATACTTGTACTTGCTAGAACCGAAGTCATTGTATTTTTATCTTGCTCTTAATTGTATTAATACTTGTACTGTGATTCTTGTAATGTATTTGTTTATGACTAAGTCGCCCTGGATAAGGGCGTCTGCTAAGAAAGAAAGAAATTATTTTATATATACACTAATTTAAACCATTTCAGCCTACCAGAGGGTTGTGTATGATATGTTTAAAATACTACTACTGATGATGATGATGATGGATGATAATAATAATAATAATAATAATAATAATAATAATAATAATAATAATAAACTTGTAACTGTTCAAAAATGGCTAGCTTTTTTAGAAGCTAAAGGAGCTTTCCTACTTTCACCTGGAGAAGAGATATTTGAAGTCTTGAAAGCTTGTGATTAATTATTGCTTAGTTAGCACAATAAAAGGGATCACATCTTCTTCTCTTTGTGTATTAGAATAATTTAAAATACATTACAGAGCCGTTTTAGGCATCCATGGTTTGTTTGGGAGCCGTAATTGCAAGTTACCTGTACAAAGGGTCTGTGGTTAGTCAAATCACACTGCTATGCAATGTGAATCTTAAATTATACATTGGAATTGTCACATTTCTTTTTTACAAATATTAACTGTTACAAAATCAATGTTACAGTGACTAACATGTATAGGCTATATGTGTTAGAACGGAAACAATTATTTAAATATTGTCCTGAATAGTACAGTGTTAATCCCAGCTAAAACACTAGTACTGATCTGACCAATATCTCGTGACAGCTGGGCCAGAGTACAGTTCTGACCACCCATACCTATGTAGCCCAACACTTTGTTTAGAGTAAGACAACTGCATTTACTTTATGTTCCATGCATGATTTCTCAAACAACTCCTACTAACTTGTCAAAGAATATAGAATAATGTGGCTATTTCAGCTTCCTCAGGCATGCTACATTTTATTGAATTACGGTATTTAAGGAGAAAAAACAATGCGTATTATTCTGACGATTGGATAAACAATTTAAGTATTTACGCAAGGCCAATAAATAAACATTAAGTATTATGGAGGCCTCAAATTAAACTCAAGCACATGCTATATCTCTGTAAATAATAATACTAATACTAATAATAAATAAACAAACAAACAAACAAACAAACAACCAGAAACCTTTCCTGTTGTGCCGTCACGCAAAGAATGTACAGTAGCGTTTATTGAACTGTCCACCATGGAGTTAGAAAGGTGACTGTGTTATAAAGTAGTATAAACCGCAGCCAGCCCATGTCCCTTCCCATGCGGAATTCCAGTCAAACACAGAAATACTACTTCCTTGCGCCGCCACCTTATGTTCTATTTCCCTCAGAATACAAATACAGAAAGCACTCAGTCATGACCTGTTTCTGCGATTAAGGTCTTAGAACCGACTGTGCTGTACAGCCATTAGTATATTATAATTACCCGTATTCTTCTCATAGCCGCAACTATTTCCACCCTGCTGTTTGGTCGGGGCACATCCAGACTGCCAATGTACTATAACAAAAAAAGAAAGAAAAGATTAAGCTCAGATAAGTTCCTCGTAGTAGTGTAATGCAGAATAATATTTCTAAGCATCAGCTATACTGTGGTACTGAACAAATCTGAGATATATATGCACACAGTACTGGCGCAACCTGATGTTACTCCCGTTTTCAGGATACAAGTTTATGCTACGTTTAACTAAAACTATTGAAACGCCAAACAAAAGTTACCGAAACTACCAAAAAAAGCAGAAGGCAATGTTATAAAACAGCAGGGGAACGAAAGGTCTCTGCAAGAACGGTGGACATTTAGAGTTTTATTACTGGGTTTTTGTAATTTAAACAAAACATACCTTGGCTTCGAAATTGACCCCATGTTGGAATGCCTCTTCGTTGTGTAAAGGAATCCTTAAATCGTGACCATCGTCCACTAAATTGTATTTGGTTTTAGCTGGCATGGTCTCTGTAAGGTGCTCCAGAGTCTTTAAATATCAAAAACCCGAGCGTGTCCAGATTAAAACAGCAGGATAAAATGAACCTGACAAAACTTTTTAACTCCAGCGGTCCATTGCAGTGTCTCCCGTTGAAAGGTCACGGTAGTAGTATCCTGTCCAATAGGTACCCTTGTAACTTTGTAGCAATTGTAAAACACACAAGATTACTTGCGTTCACAGGTGAATAAAACAGTTATCTTGCTTCAGTAAACAATGTTCCTTCAGTATTTTGCTAAGCAAGGTCCTGGTGATTATAATTCCTTTGAAACAGAATACGTGAGATGATTTTCCAGCGCACAGACCGCTTGCCTGTGTTTCTTCACTTTACAGCAGCGCCATGTCTGGTTTACACACACTCGCCGACGGATAATTCGGGAAGAGATACCGATTGGTCGGATGTGGGAATTCCACCTGTTTCCATTGGCCATAAGTTACATCATGGATTTGTGGGCGGGGAAACTCACTCCTTTTCCTCATTCATTTTAACCTGACCATCAAGAGATATGGTGTATGGCACCTAGTGCTACCAGAGCCACTGGAAATGTGGAAAGCAATGTTAGCTCTTCCCAAGTTCATCAAGAGGTAAGATATAGCTATTGTCAGTGGTTTAATTGAGTTATTAACCTAAGAAGAGCTGCACTTGTGTTGAGCCATTGTCAGTCATTTTTTTTATCCCATTGAAATAATAAAAATGGGGTATTATTTAACAAAATGGTTGCCTGCATTAACTTATTATCTTTCTGCTCACTAACTTTTCACATTTAAATGGTTTATAATCTACCAATAAGAGACTGATAATAGAGCAGGTATTTGTTCGTATTACTTTGTGAGCCTGTTTCCAACAATTTTTAGCACCCAGACTTTTTCAAGATTTTTGATGTCATCATACAACTTCAAAACAAATAACAGCCAGGGAAAGAGCACATAGCTACTATGCATCAGTGCTTGCCCACAGTTGTCAAAAGTACATTGCCAGGAATTTCACACCACTACATCCCTGAGCAATCTCAGAATAATGTAATCTGTTTATACATTTATTTATGAATACAAATTATAAATACATTATATGGTCAGGATACACACCCCATGACTTTCGCTAATATTAACCACTGAAATCTCAGCTGTAAACAAACTCTGAGCAGCTCAATCAATATACAGCCTTTGTTTGTATTTTCTAAAATCGTAGCATTGAATCCTGATGATAGAAAGTATGTTTTTGCATGAAGTTCATATACAGTGAAGTGAGGGGTAACCATAAAAAAATATAAGAATCTGCCTTTAATATGGCCCAGTTGTTCCTGCTCAAATGGCATTTTACACACACATACACCCATATTTAAAGTTTAAGAATTGTGCAAGTAGCTTGAATTGTACCCGTGGTTCATTCCATAGTGTTTGTCTGTCCTCATCCTCTTTGCCCGTATCACAATATCACTACACAATGCAGCACAGTTGGCCTCTGAAGACCTGGCGTATGTAGGTATTGGAATTTGGAACAGCTTTTGGGTATAGCTCCCTCAGTGCCGGACTTCTTTAGCTGTGTCCAATGTCATTGTCAGCCACCTTCTATTCATTTTAAAATTCAACCAATTTAAAACGTAAATATATGACAAACAATGTGGGCAACCCTTGGGTTGCTTGAGCATAGCATCATCCATATTTATTCGGATGATTAATAAAAAACAACTTGGCAAACAAGTGAGACAGTCTCTTCAGGAGCTCTTTGTTCCTGCTCCGGTCATGGTTGAGCAGCACTCACTACACCAACTAATTGGTCTGAGGTAGACAAATATTTTAACAATGAATAACAGTTGCTTATTCCCAGGCTCCCAATTTTCTGTAATAATAATATGCAGTGAAACTTCAATACAAATCAATAAGAACAGTTTGAGTAAAATACCTTGGTTAGATTCTATCCAGGATTTAAATGGTTTTAAATAGATCATCAATCAATTGCTTATGGACTAATGTCGGTTATGATACCACAAAAGCACGGAGGAGTGAAATCAGTAATGATTTGGAATGTAATTGTCACTAGCAGCATATTTAATTGGTTTTCAAATGATTGTTTTTATGATTATCCCATCATTGTAATATATATATATATTTTTCTGTATTGGTTAAACTTCTCAATTGGTGCTGTATTTGTATATGAAAATTAGCCATAGATTGTTCAGTGTGAAAATATGTCATTTTGCTTTTTTTCCATCAAAGCAGATATGGGAATTAGACATGAAAAACAATGATCATATTAATTATAAGATAAACACGATATATATATATATATATATATATATATATATATATATATATATATATATATATATATATATATACTGTAACCTGATTTTTGGTGATCTGGCCTTTTCTCAGAAACTAGAGGTTTCCAAGAGGGAGAATCCCTGTTTCCTTTTTGGACTGGACAGTATTTCTACTGAAGACAACACTGCCCTCTAGTGCTCATAGCTATAATGCTTGGCATCTGTTGTATACTGTAGACCCCTAATACTTATTAATATCCATGGACTGATGACTATCTAACCTTGTACTTCTCAGCAACCTAACCTTGCACTTCTCTGTGAGTGATCAGTCAAAGTTACTTGGGCAGAACTGTGCTAAAATGGACATGCTTGTTTGTTGCACTGTCTACTGCTGAGAAACACGGTCGTTCTTACACTAAGACAAAGCTTTTTTATTACTTGTAACATTTGTAACTTACAAGAACGGAGCTCTCAGTGCTGAAAACAATATAGTAAACATAGACAGCAGTACTGTAAGCAGTGATCTATATACAACAATATATATTCAATCTTTTAAACCAATTAATATGAGAATGTAGTACAGTATGTGTATGAGTGACAGATCTTGACAGCTACAGTAACAGGACATATGCGGGTTAACTCCCAGAAAACTCTTACACATTTAGTTTGCCTTAAGGGTTTGTACATCGATGAGGTGTCAGTCAAATCAGAAATGATGGTCATATTACAGGAGGAATATGAAGATCTGTGAACATGTGCACGAGTACAGTCATTTGTTTCCGATATCCCAGGTAGCACTAGGATGGCACTTAGTTTCACTGGTGAAATGTTTTAAGAAATCAAAGGCTACACTACTGGTATACACTGTTCTACAGGTAGCAGCTACAAGTCTATGAGAATGATCCATTATTCTGCGAGTACAAACTGTTGCTTTTATTGCATAGAGCAGGGGAGCACAAGTGCGAAGGTTAGCTCTTCCGGGTTTTATAGGTATCATTAAATAATTACCTGACAAAGGGGTATTTATTAATACCACACTTCCATTCTGTCGTTCCATGGAATGCTTATTCCAATACATTGCAATTTGTTTTGTATTACTGGCATGGTACTTCCTTGATGTGAGCTGACCAACTCACCTTCCCTTTGAATGATATTCCATTTGAATGATATTCTTGTGCTTCCTTATCTCAGAGAACTAATGCTGTGAACTTTCAGCTCTGATGGCTCCATCTGCTTATATACTAAGGGTCAAAGGTCATTCTTCCTACCTTTGTTACATCTTCCATAAATAGCCAACAGTTTGGTCTTGTAATGCATTATTCTTATAGCAGTTTCTGTAACCCAATTAAGCACATTTGCAAGGCTCATGCGCAATACAGTATTTGACACGTATTCCTTCCCAGCCAGTTCATTAAGCACTGGTCATACCCCTGGGACTTGTTCTACAGATCTTGGAGATTGAAGTCAGCATAGCTATTCAGTGTGCTAAAGAAGCTGACTCCATTAATTAACAGGTAACACCTGCTTACCAACCCCAAACTTACTATAATAACAAGGGATTTACATGGTAAAGCTATCCTTATGAAAAACAACTGCATTTTTATTTCACAAGCAGAGACAAATACTTTGTAGAATGCAACGTATTCTACTGTAGTGCAGATCGTGTGGTGTTAATAGGACTCTGCAATGATGCCGAACCGCTTTCCAACTGGTGTGGACTGTTTGAGTCTGATCTATGCTTGTTACAGTAATTTCCTCTGGTTTCCAGCCCTCTTGCAGTGTTTTTATTTCCATGGGCATCGGAGCAAAGAGGTTTCAATCAAAAACCCAACATGACTTCCATGTTGCTTTTTATTCTATTTAATTATTTCATTTTAGGCTACACTGGGTTTAGCTTTTTTTTTAAAAACTAGTTTTGCTTCTAATGGGAATGTTTCACACTGACTCTGTGGTGCTGTGCTTTTGAAGCTGTAATTGAATTCAAGAACAGATCTCTGAGTTATCGCTTGCCCCTTTCTGATTAGTATGCTAGCGAGTCTATATTTACATATTCAGAAAAGGATACTGGGGATAGGTAATTATTGTAGACACAGAACAAAGACTAGATTTGTACTTTGTCTACATTGTTGTTTTTCTGTTACCAGTGATAATATTCTTTGCTAAACAAAGAAAAAACAAAAGAAACAAAAAAATCAGTTCGTTTTTAACACTTCTATGTAGTTAGGTGTATAATACTGTATTATTAGCCAGAGCATGCCCCTAACTTCTTTGCACAGGTCAAAGCCAAAATAGCCCTACAAAACATTTATTGAAGCAGTCTATCATATCATTTGTTATCGTTTTTCTTTTTTTCCATTTTAATTAGCAATAACCTTTTCTTTTCTTTTCTCGTTTTCCAACCATCCTCTAGGTGTCACTTGTGCATCAAACTGGTGATTGTATGTACCCTATTCACAAATATATTGGCCATTTAAAGATTTTTTATGTAACTTTCATTACCATCATGTTTTACAGACCTTTGTATGTGTTTCACCACCAGGTGGCAGGCAAGTGCCACCAAATGTGATTTTTGTTTCTCTGAGCTGAAGATTTGGGTTTGTAATTATTATAAAAATGCAGCATAAATGTTCCAGGACTTAATTAAACAAAAATATTCCTAAAGTGAATCCAAAATGAGCTATTAATGGAATATCTGCAGGCAGCACTAAAATGTTATATTCCCTTTTGTTGAAGAGACCAAAATTGCTTCTTTCTCTTTGCACGCCACGTTTAGAATGGAACTGAGCTGTTTCCATTGTGTACTTTTACAATTCTAAGACAATTCAAAGACAATGTATCAAACACAATATGTACATGTGTACTACAGGAGTCCTACGCCCCTATATCGAAGCAACGCGCAATTCCCGCGCACAATTTGTGCTTTGCACAAAAATTGATATTTTCAAACACGGCACAAAGCAGTTGGGCGAAATTGGAATATAGCCGTTTTTGTTCAATTCGCAAATGTGTTTGTGCCTTGCAAAACCATCTGCGCATTCATTACCAATATAGCACAAATGCACAAAAGAGAGCTAATCGAGAATGCGCAGAATTGGAATACAATACGGCAACCGTTAACATTACCCCACTAAGCTGCTATTATAGGTGTACAGTGCATCATTATTTCTCATACTCTCCACATGAATGTAACCTGCACATGAATGGAGAATCAAACCTCAACACACATCGGTAGCAATGGCACCCCGAACAGCAGCATGTACATACAGAAAGAAGCTACTAAATGGAGAAATTAAACAATAACTTACTGCATGCATTCAAAATATAACTTAAATAAACTGAAATATTCATATATTGTAAGAACTTGCTAGGATAAGTGTCAACAAGGAGTCTCCCCCTCCCCTCCCCCTCCGTCCCTCAACTGCCCCCCACTCACCATGCCCCCTGCCGTTACCACACCTGTATGGCACATTTAAATGTAATGTTTATCATTATCATAGGCATTAGCATGGCTAATAAGCTAAATAGTTAAAGGGCCATCACAAGTTATACAGAATTCAAACAGATTTACCTACCAGTAAGCTGGGAAGAGAGGTGAGCTATCGATGACTCTGTATTTGTGTTCTTCATGTTAATCTCTTTTTTTTTTACTTTCTTGTTTTCTATTACGTTTCCATCCGTTTTCTTTTTGTTTTTCTATCTCAGTAGCCTATTAGCCGTGATCTCCTGGAAACTGTGCCAGTGACGACCTGCAAGTGTTGTCCATCCATAATTAAATACTCTACAGCAGTGCTTCTCAACCCTGGTCCTGGGGACCCCCTGTCCTGCTGGTTTTTGTTCCAGCCGAGCTCGCAATTACTTAATTGAACCCTTAATTGAACTATAATTTGCCAAATCAGTTTTTTAATTATTTTAAACAGTTGGAGGTTCCAAGTTAAATATAAAGTTATATAAGGAACTTGAATTCTCCAACTTTTTGTAAGCTAAACAATTTAAAAAAAGTAAAATTAAGCTAATTATTAGTTCAATTAAGGTTTCAATTAAGTAATTGAGAGCTCGGTTGGAACAAAAACCAGCAGGACAGTGGGTCCCCAGGACCAGGGTTGAGAAGCACTTCTCTCCTGCACCTACTGCTTGCTCGTATCCAACGTTGCTCTTACAACCAGGGCTGGGGTCAATTCCGAATGTGTTGGTAAACTCTAATTCAATTCAATAATTGGAATTGGAATTTGAATTGAAAAAATCTTCAGGATACAGAATTGGAATTTGAATTGGAATGAAAGGAAAAATAATTTAAATCCATGAAATTACATCAAATTCCACTCATTTTAAAAAGGTCGAATGCCACATTTATTTTATACATCACTATAAACAATACTGATTGCAACAGCATTAATATATGCTTTCAAATACTGTATCTTAAGCATGGCTCAAAGCTTTCAAAACTTAGTTTTTTGCATTTTTGTAATGAGATGGTTAAGAGCTACAGTAGTCCTTAATTATTTGTTTTTCTTTATTCATCCGTTATTTAATCCTTTAGTTCTTCACTCCTATGTTGTTACATACCACTCATTTTTAAAATGAGTGGCATGTAACAACATCAAAAATTGATCTGGTAAACTTACTTTGTAATCACCCTATATATTGATGTAGAATGATTTTTCATGAGTTTCAATGAGTTTCCTTAATCTGCAAGGTCTAAGAAAAGATAATCACCCTCATTTGCCAATGGTCTATAGATCAGTGGATATTGTTAGAAAAAGACTTAAGGCTGCAGAACAATGATAAGCAATATCTACATAATCTAATGGAGGAAGTAATGTGTGTTTGTGCTGGCTGCCAGGTTGAACAAATCAATTGAGATTGACCTTTTTTAATGGTCATATCTAAACCAGCACTTTAACTCTTAATCTGACAGGTTGAGTATATACAACAGAAGCAGTTTCTTTCGTTTTCATTGACACTACTGCAATCTTATTTTTTTTTTTAAATGGTTTTAAGAAGTGGCATAGTATGCTTTTAGTTTTAATGTATTATTTTCACATTAAAATAAAATCCAGCAACAATTCTTTCTTAAGGCTTTGCCCATAAGATGTGAGCAGTTCTGGTAAGCATAATGACTCTATTTATTGCAGAAAGGGGTACATTTTATATTCACATTTGATAAAAAAGGAAAGGGGTTTGGTCTTTTAGTCCAATAGATTATTTTGTAACATTGCACTGATTCTGAATTGTGCACCTCATCCAGCATCGTACCTTCGATATGATTGGTGTCAGGTTCACACAGTAGTATTATAAAAAGTGGTTCACATGGTAACGCAGCTTGCAGAACAGATTTATAGTAAATAAATCAAACTTGGTTTTGGGCCAATAAAGGGATGAAAGAGTCAAGAATCAACTAACATTTTGGGTGGTAATTATAGCTTGCAATTAAACTTGCAATAAAGATCATGTTAGTTATACAATTCAAATACTGCAGTTACATTTTTATTTCTGTAAGGAATTTTTCATCAGTGTACCAAATGTGTTCCCTTTATAGACTGGAAGATATGAACTTAAATTGGTTTTCAGACATTTGATGATTCTTAGGCAATGAGGGTCAGAATAATAGCTAAAAAGTTGCTGCAATACTATGCAGTTTTTTCACTTACTAAATAAAAAGGGTGTGTAAAAGTACAATATAGAGAACCATGCGATAATGGAATTGTGTCCTTTTACTTGCAAATAATTCAGTATTAACTTGTTTTGTCGCAACTGTCACATACAAAGCTTATGTGCTATTTGTCAGATTTATTTTTGCTTAGTTTCCCCCACAGAGCAATCCTATTGATCTGGAAAAGCGTCTGCTGTTTGCTAACACTCCTATTTGCAATAGCTGCACATAGTAGGTTGAAGGCTTAATTCGGGTCCTACCTCATTCTGCCAAACCAAACCAAGCCATGCCTCATTGATTATAAACACATATTCCAGGCCTGGGGCTCTTTCCATATCATTTCACTACCCAAAAATGATCTACTGTACAATATAAACCTCATGGGTCTTCTCAACCAATCAGGTTTCTAAAAGGAATTTAGATTCTTGAAACATGCTATAAATTGTGACAGAAATTTCCAGCATCCTAATTAGCCTTATAAATAATATCTTCGTACTCCAAAATGCTTTATAATGGCATTAATATCCTCTGTCACTTACCTGTAGATAATTGACCTTATCACTGCAGTCAACAATCTAGCAGGTAGTGGCCTCTGTCTGTTTTTCACTGACAAATGCACTCTATAAGTGCTCATAATTCACTTAGCAAGACTTAATGTTTTATTCTAGCAAACTGGGGCTCTAGGGCTGTTCTTTTGAAATGTAAGCCTTGTTAGTGTGGTTGCACTCTCTCCCCGAGAGCCTGTTTCCTTAGATAAAAGCATGGAATCCAGTAACTTGACGACATCTGGTCTGATAACTATCTGTACCAGTGTGCTGTGGTGCACGTAGCAACTGGAATTTGTTTTACCTATAATTCAGTTTGTATCATGACCTAGGAGAGTAATCTACTTTTACATCCTTATTTCCTTCAGGGACTTTATTTATTTTGTATTTTTTACCAAATGCCATGACCACCCAGATGAACAAGGTTCAGTCTCAACTGGTTAGAGAACACTATGTGTGTATACAGTGCCTATCGAAAGTCTACACCCCCTTTCAAAATTTTCACCTTTTGTTGCCTTATAGCCTGGAATTAAAATGCATTAAAATAGTTTTTTTTTCATTGATCTACACATACCCCACAACTTCCAAGTGAAAAGATATTCTAGAAATCTGTAGAAATTTAATTAAAAATAAAAACTGAAATAGCTTGGTTGGATAAGTGTCCACCCACTTGTAATAGCAATCCTAAATTAGCTCAGGTGTAACCAATCGCCTTCAAAATCACACACCAAGTTAAGTGGCCTCCACCTGTGTTAAATTGTAGTGATTCACATGATTTCCGGATAAATTCAGCAGTTCCGGTAGGTTCCCTCTGCTGGGTAGTGCATTTCAAAGCAAAGACTCAACCATGAGCACCAAGGTGCTTTCAAAAGAACTCCGGGACAAAGTTGTTGAAAGTCACAGATCAGGGGATGGGTATAAAAACTATCAAAGGCCTTGAATATCCCTTGGAGCACGGTCAAGACGATTATTAAGAAGTGGATGGTGTATGGCACCACTAAGACCCTGCCTAGATCAGGCCGTCCCTCCAAACTGGATGACAGAGCAAGAAGGAGACTGATCAGAGAGGCTACCAACAGGCCAATGGCAACTTTGCAAGAGCTACAGGCTTTTATGGCCAAGACTGGTCAAAGTGTGCATGTGACAACAATATCCTGGCCTGTATTTTTCTCAAGAAAGACCACCTTGAATCCCATTTGAAGTATGCAAAAAAACACTCAGGAGATTCTGTAGCCATGTTGCAAAAAGTTTTGTGGTCTGATGAAACTAAAATGGAACTTTTTGGCCTAAATTCAAAGCGTTATGTTTGGCGCAAACCCAGCACAGTGCATCACCCAAAGAACACCATCCCTACTGTGAAGCATGGTGGTGGCAGCATCATGTGGGGATGTTTCTCATCGGCAGGGACTGGGGCACTTGTCAGGATAGAAGGGAAAATGAATGGAGCAAAGTACAGTGAAGTCCTTGAGGAAAACTTGCTGCCCTCTGCAAAAAGGCTGAAACTGGGACGGAAGTTCACCTTTCAGCATGACAACGACTCAAAGCACAACCAAAGCCAAAGCTACACTGGAGTGGCTAAGGAACAAAAAGGTAAATGTCCTTGAGTGGCCCAGTCAGAACCCCAACCTAAATCCAATCGAACGTTTGTGGCATGACTTGAAGATTGCTGTCCATCAACGCTCCCCAAGGAACTTGACAGAGCTTGAACAGTTTTGTAAAGAAGAATGGTCAAATATTGCCAAATGTAGGTGTGCAAAGTTGGTAGAGACCTATCCCAACAGACTCACAGCTGTAATTGCTGCCAAAGGTGCTTCCACCAAGTATTAACTCAGGGGGTTGGAGACTTATCCAATTATGATCTTTCAGTTTTGTATTTTTAATATTTCATTTTTTTCTCAATAACATTTTTTTTTCCCCTTAACAGTGTGGAGTATGGTGTGTAGATAAGTGGAAAAAAATCCTCATTTAAATGCATGAAACTCTGAGGCACTGACACAACAAAATGAGAAAAAAGTTCAAGGGGGTGTAGACTTTCTATAGGCACTGTATATATATATACAAGTTTTTTTGCCAGCAGCTGATAAGCTTTTTTTTTAATTTCTTGCTTTAAATTCAATAATTTGTTCTGACTGTGCATAATTCCAGCAAATCTAACAACAGTTTGTCTTAAACATTCTTTAGCGGATTTTGTTTAATCAGGAATGACAAAAAAATGTAAAGCATAAATGTAGCCTAATGAGCCCTAAGTTATATGCACACAGTGCCACCACCATCCATGTATTTTACGCCTGCTGTTTCTCTCATTGTGAGGTTGAATGCTGTAACTATGGCTAGGGTCTGTTCTGCACACCCCTTTTTAACAGAGCAACCTGTTAGAATAGCAACAAATTGAGATTTAGAGCAATCGGTTCTACCAATTGCCTGGATATATTATACTAAAACTAAATATATACTATATGCCTGTACAATATGGCAGATGTATGACCTTAAAGCTAGATTAATTTTTGGATTAAAAAAAAAGTCTTTAGGAATTCTAAAAGTGCTTTTTTTAAATCCATTTCATATCTATGTCTATTCTTCATATGAAAGATCATGTACATTGATCAACCTCTTCCCATTACAAGCTACAGTACCTCCACCTCTCCTATGCAGAGACACATCGTTTGCTCACTGGAAGAGCCTCGTCACAAATATTCCAGTGACGTATGTTTATGGCTAAATAAGACTTTTATGAAAAATGATTTATGTAGTCCCAACTGAAAATTACCTCCTTACGTTATGCCTTTTTGATCTCTGCCTAATTCAATGTGTCTCTATGGGTCATTTGTGTGTGACAGTGTTTGAGTAAATCTGACCTTTATGGGTCTGCGTTGACATTATTGCCACATGTCTTGTAACATGATTATTAAAGACTGGTTCCAGGCTGTCAACATTTTATGGACTAGATAATGATTTGTTTACATATTATTTGCAATAGAAAGCATTCTCGTTTAGTATATATGCTCTCTAAGTTACTAGAAAATGCCATGAGTATTGGTTTCGTGAAATGTCAAACTATCCAAACCAAGTGTTATGCATGTTTGGTAGAATTGTTCCCCATAGTGTAATTGATGTCATTCCCTATTTAAAGTCTGTATGTAATTGAATGGCATGAGACAAGGTTTCAAGTATTTCCAATATTACAAAGGAATTGCTCAACTACCATTTTACCCATCTGGTTGGGTGATAATTACCAAGTAAGAAGCATCAGCACATGTTGCATAGGCTTATAAGGACCTTTCCAAACAGGGTCTATTTGGGGATTGATGCTGTGTTCTAGGGATGGGACGAATACAGTGGTTCCGAATGCTTTTTCTTTAAGGTCTCACTGAACCGACACATTTCAGTTGAAAGCCGGATAAACTTTTAAATCACACAATTAGGTTGTGCTGTGTGTACAATCTCCAACGTGCTTTATATTTAAAACAAATTGTTGCCTTTTAATCTGAAAACAGGTGAGTATCATGTCCACATTATCAACATATAAGCAATGCAATAGTGTGTAACGTCTTCAGGTAGGGTTTAAAAAAAAACCCCAAAAATGGAAAAGACATTTAATTTGAACATGGTGACGCTCTTAAATTATGTCATTAGGTTCTGCAGAGTGCTTTCGATTCAAAGCAAATTGATGGCTTTTAACTGGCCAATTATCATCATGTATGTTTTGCCTCATCTCAATTTAAAACTTTTAAACCTCAACATCAATAGATCGAAGAACTGTAACAAGAGGGATTTTTTTAAAACCCTACCTGAAGACGTTACACACTATTGTTATGTTTATGTGTTGATAATGTGGTTCTGCATCCGCCACACCTAATTGTGTGATTTAAAAGTTTAACCGGCTTTCAATTGAAATGTGTCGGTTCGGTGAGACCTTAAAAGGAAAAGTATTCGGAACAGCTGTATTCGTCCCATCCCTACTGTGTTCAGCATAATTACAATATAACATGTCATATAAAATAGTGCAATCATCCTTTTTTTCACATAACTATGCTACAATCTTCTGCTCTGGAGTGCCTGGCAATAACTCTAACATGAAAAAACCCAAGCGTGTTACTATTAAAAATAAAAAAGATAGTGTTAAAGATTATCCCAGACTGAATGAAAATCCTTATGACTCACCTTAGGAGGGACTGATTTGACAGAATTTTCTTTATACACAATGACACACTAACCCCAAGGCCACCCTTATTAATGGCAGTTAATTTAATACAAAAGGTTTCCTTCAATGTCTGAACAAATTAATAATGTTGGGCTGATCCGCAGTGTTATTAAACAAATTAGATGCATTTTTATGTTATCTAAGTAACACAATATCAGGTTATGTGCCATTTTGTTATAAATTTGATTTGCCATGACAGTAATGGTAATATTTTTAAAAGATGACATCATTTTACAGGGAACAGCCGGTTAGGTTTAGAAATGTCACAATGTATAATGATGCCGACAGCAAGATTATAACAGGATACTTGTTTTTTGTGTTTGTTTCTCATTTTAATTGCAGTGTGATCCTAAATTAAACCTACAGATGGTGTTGCTAGAATTGAACGTGTGTGGGGTTACCTGCTTCTTCTTTTTTTTAAACCTGTTCCTGATATTCTAATCTACATGTTTATATAAACAGATACAGTATAAAGCAAACAGACCCCAGTCATTAACATAGTGTTCAAATGATCCAGTCAGATATACAAAAAATTCTGTCATCACAGCACAGCTCTTTGTATGGTCCAAACTAAAAATGGTGGACCTATGTATGCGTTTTGCATGCCACGTAATAGAGCTATAATTTTGATTTTACTCTTGTTTTAATTTCCATTGCAACGATAATTTCTGTCCATTACTGCTAAATAACTGGTCCTTCCAATTGTTTTCTGCATTAAGCACAAAGAGCGTTTCACATTATGTTATACTATTTGTTTATTTATAATATTCAGTACACGTACTGCACTAAATGAACTTTGTTCCTTTATTAGGCTCTGTGGCTTTACAGCGCACCCCCAGGAAGCCTTTAGAACACGTTTTAGTTTTTTTTTCAGCAAGCAAGCTTCTGGTTGTGTTTTTTTCAAAGAAATATGCCGTTGGCTGTGAAGTGGAGCTTAAATTATTCATGCTAACAGTCAAGCTATAAATCATAAATGTGTCTGCCCTTTAAAACCACTCAGCGCTTAGGGTTTTCTTTATTAACGCTTTAAAATATGTAGATTCTCAGAAGGGATTTTTAATTGTTTTAAGATGTATCGATTAGGAGCACAAGTTAGCTTTAATCGATTGCTGCTTTTGTTAATTTAATAATCTGCTTGAGAGAAGGTGAGTGGTTTCTGAGGTCTAACCACACTATTTGAAAGGCCTAGCAACTCTAGTGGTTGTTCCTGTAATCGGAAGTATTCTTGTGGTGGAGTTGTGTGTGTGCATATGTGCTGTTTATTTTTTATATAATGATACAGTCGGCTCCAAGCTGAGACCACAGGTCTTGTTCAACCTGAAGTCAAACAGAATAGGAAATCACACTCAGTCGAGTCGTTTAACTGAGGGAAATGAAGGGTAATGAAATGCATGTGCTGTGCACGTCTTAACAACAGATTGCCTAAAGATAGTCACAGAATTAGGTTGACATTAAAAAAATGGATGCACAAAGAATGTTCTTGTTCTGAATTCGGATAAAACTGAGATCATGTTTCTGGGTTCCCGTCATCAGCTTAAGAATATTACTTTCCCAGGCTTTGCTGTCGATGGTTTCCATTTACTGCAGACTATTTGCCAGTGGAGATAAGGACAGGACAGTAACACACCAACGCGTGACATATATAATGTATACAAAACTAATCCTTTAAACTGTATTGCAGTTTAGAATCATGTAGTTAATGCAATTTTCCTCTCTGTTCAAATTAAAAAGAGAATTGTTACTGAATATCGTTTTTATGTTCTGAGCCTTTCCAAGCTTGTTTTCCCCGAAGGTCGATGGATCATTCGGTATATCTGACAAATGCAAATAAGTATTATCTTATATATAATTCATTATATTTTTGGAATCATTATGATCTACTAATAGGAAAACACTTTCCTGAATTTAACTAAGCTTAGTCATTTGTTACAACAATTTATTCAACTTACTGTGTATATGAGTCACAATTTTTCTTTGTACCGCTAATGCATAATTTATATCTTTGGCAGTGGATGTTATTATATGTTGTGCTCATGTCCTATATAGTTCAGCAGTTGAGAGAAATCATATGGAGTTTTAAATCGCTGCATTGCCATTTTGTCTAATTAAGAGAAAATACCATTAGATAATGAGATACTTTGTGACAGGGTTAACACATTATCTTGAACAAATGAGTACATACATTTATAATATTATTAGAAGAAAAATGTATTTGTATAAGGTTCTAAATAATAATAATAATAATAATAATAATAATGAACACATGCACTTTTATGTTTTTCTTTACCTTACATCTTTCAAACAGACGAAGAGGCTTGTGCATGGAATCTCCATCTGTTTTAATGAGCCCTGTATCCCGTTCCTGCAAGATCATCCTGACGATTATTTCCATCAGGCTCTGTGTGTTTTGGGAAATACTTTTTTATTTGACCAGTTAAAATCAATTTGTGAAACTGTATTAATCTGTTTGATTCATGAAAACTTACTGTCCATGCCTCATTGCAGGAACATTACAAATGGTATGCTACCTTTGAGTGTCATGGCACCAAGGATGATAGTATTTACTGGCCAGACTTGGAGAAAAAAAAGGATATGAATATGCTTCTAAGGATGGGCTGTATTTGACTTTTGATTTCCATGATTAATTCATACCAATGTTTAATACATGCATAGAATGTGCAATCCTTTAAAATCAACGGAAGACCTTTAAGTATCTTATAGTCTGTTTATAATGAAAAAGATCTCCATTCTGCTAACAGCTGATGAGGCTATTTCTCTGCAGACAGAATAAATGATTTTTGCAGCAAGAGAAACCAGAATTAGTTCAACAATTCAAATGCAAGATACATTTAGAGTTGTTAACGTTATCAAAAATTATTCATCTGAGTTGTACTATTTCTAAATGATATACAGTACATTTTTATATTTTGCATTTCTATATTTTTATAGCCCTCCGCTATCATACCCAAGATATATGCTTTAATAAATATTTTGCTTCGGGACCATGATGTACTGATATTGCTTTTTAATATTAGTGAAAACTGAAGTTATTGTGAACAAACTGAAGATGGAAATCAAAAGTTTGAAAGCCAAAAGCAAGCTGTGCGTAATTGGAACCCACAAAGGTACAGCACAAGTCTGTTTGGGTAAACAGCTAGACAGTTGAATGTACTGTCAATTTTCTATATCCCTAACCTAAGAATTGGTAATTCAGCTAATCCCTCCATCTTCTTTCAAGTGACTGCATTTGTTTAGACTGCCTGAGATCAGAAACCTTGAAAAAGGTTTAACTTTAAAAATAAGATATGAGCTGAATGGATCTGAATCAAATCGTTTGTGTATTTCCCCAGGTATCTGGGTTCCCGTCCTGAACTCATCTGATTCCAGACCATCCATCTACAATCTCACTTTCTATTACTATCAGAAAGCCCATCTATATCACAGAGTGACTTAGGGGGTGATTTGATCCAAGTCCTTTATTTTCCAGAGAGCTTCAGAGTATTACAGGTGCTGTGTGCTTTCAGTTATTTTGTATGAATGATGTTGCAAATACCTGGGTACAGGTGGCAAGGAGCTGATTTCAAAGAGTTGGATGTTTGCAATCATCTATCAAGCTCAACTGCATTGTCTATGAAGTCTATTTCATCTCAAAATGGTTATGTTCAAATTGAAATCTCTTAATGATTTCACTGCTTCATTTATGCTAAGGTCATATTTGTATGATTATTATCCTTGCAGCTTCAATTGGTGATCTTTCATTTTTGGATTCAACAAATGCCATGTGTGATTGCTTGACCAGTCAGTAGCCTTATGAAGAGGGTTTGTTTGGAGAGAAGATTCTGTGAGTTGAGGTATAAATGTGCAATGTGTTGAGAAACACCAGCACTCTCTGGCAACACCGGTGTTCTGCCTGCCAGCCTTTCAGGCCCCTGGCTGATTTCCTAGTGCTGTAAAATATGCCCAAAATTCATCTGAGACTTATTCTGGACGGGTATACAGTAGGTTTATCAAATCAGCCATTTAGAAGCAGGTAGATTTGAACAGGCAACAAATAAACTTACCTACTTTTGGGATTTAAACAAATTGAACTGCTTTCTGGTAAAAAAAAAAAAGAAAGAAAGAAAACAACAAACAAAAAAAACTAAATAAATTTATATCAAAATTGGTATTTTAAATTGATTGTCATTGAGGAATATTGCAACATTAATGCGTTAAATGCTTTTTGGAATAGAAGTACACACATATCCTAATGTGGTTTGTGTTTAAAGTGCTATAAGCTGATGTTTGTGTGATTTACTGAAGGGATTAGCCATTTCTGACCCAGCGGGACTTGTTCCTTCACAAACACTGACCCATGTGGTTTATTGAGCCTCTCCTGCTATTGCGTTTATAATCTAATTCCTAGAAGTACCCAGATCTGGACATCTCCTCATTAGATGGCTTGCTGGCTGGGACTCTGTGGAATACATTACTAAAATAATGCAATTAGCCAGAAGCCAGGTTTTATGTACACGATATAGCTCTCTACTGGACACACATTTTAAGCTATAACAGACAACAACCATGACTTTACGAGTTTACAAGCAGCCGCTGCAAGCTGTTCATTTTTCAGTGCATTGAGGCATATGTTAGTTCATGAGGGACATGGTGGTTGCTGGCGGCTCTAGCAATAACCATTATATATAAGCTTGCGAAGGGAAAGGAATAGGGAAAATAAAGTTTCTGAGGTAACAAGTTTTCCACTATTACACTATACTTATTATAATCTTTCCTAAACAATTTGAGCGACATTCTGCACCTTGTTGGATAAAGGGATGCTGTTCTTAGGATTTACAACAATTTCAACTGTATGGAGAATGGAATACGCATTCCCATAGTAAAACTAATGGATATGCAACATTTATTTACCAATGTACTTTTAAAATGCTAATACTGTGGCTTTATCGTGCTTTTCCATGGTTAACCATGTTTTTTTCCCCCATGCTTTACCAATCATTTTCCATGCTTGTCTGTGCTGTACAATGCTTTCAGTAGGAATTTAGTATGATGTCCTACACTTTGCTATGCTTTTACCACTATTTACTGGGAGTATAAGGGAATACACATATGGTATATAGAAATAGTTAAAATAGTTACTCTTTATAACTTTTGATACTTGTTGTTCTTCCAAAAACTGCCAGCTCCTTTGTGATAAAATTGAAAGGGAGATGGCATTCATGACATGATTTCTGTAACGTGTCACCTGTAATGGAACAGGGTCCAGAAAGTCAAGTCTGCTGTTGGGAATTCACTAATGCTAACATTACTTTGTGAAAGCAGGGACAATAATTTACTGCATTTAAAAACAAATGTATGTGGTGGTAGGAGACTTTCCTAAAAGAGTGCATTGAGACATGTACGGTATTTACAGTACACTTGTTTGTCACTTGTAAGCACTGTAACCTACTGCTTTTCAATGTGTAAGTATATCAAGAATATTATACAATACAATAACCCTACAATTTCTAATTTACAAAAATGTTTTTGACACTTATTTGAACTGGTTTCTAGTATTACGGTAACTCCTTACGGCAGCCTGGCTTGACCTTCAGTAATGCATGATTATTATGTAACCGACTGCAGTAATTGCAAAGGATTTTAACCTTTTTTGAGAATTAAGGGAAGTATGTTGTGACATTCCTGAGAATGTCCTTTTGACAGTCGTGGGGAAACGCTGATGTAGCTCTGTGCCCTTTCCCTGGTTGGCATATGTGGCAAGCAATGTAATGTTTGTGGGGGAATGTGAGGTTGGCAGATATGGGATTAAATCTATCCCTGCCAGCAATCACAGGTAACTGGTGCTAATTGGGGAGTGGCCACATTATATATATATATTTATATATATATATATATAAAAAGGAAGGAGAAATCCATTGCCTGGGGGAGGGAATTTGGGCTTGTGATTAGGAGTCTGTTCAGTGAAGGTGAACGCCCAGCCTGGCAACAGTATTTGTGTGCATTTCTGGGTTTTGTTTAATCTTTTATATTGGCCCTTGTGTCTGTTTTTGTTCTCATGTTTTGTTTGTTTTTTGTTTAATAAAGTGCGCAACAGTGCTTCACTGCACCTTCTGTCTCTGAGTCTCTAATTCCTGCCGGTAACATCTTGGGCCGGGATGCTATCCTGTCACAGCATACTTTTTTTTTTTTATATATACAGACTTTCAATGGCCTTTGCATTTCTTAACACAAGATTTGCAGCTGGATCACAGGAGATAAGAAAGTGTCTTTCTGTCTCGGTAAGATGACTATTCTTTCATTTGTCCTTGGAATTTGACCCATTTTGACCCATGAAACGATGTTAATCATACCAAGTTGATCAGTTTGTTAGAAATATGGTTGTTAGTGTTCATATTTGCATTTTGTACTACTGTATGTTGTGTGGTGCAGATTTATGTAACATCCCATACCTAAAAAAAGTAAAGACCAAAACCAAGCAGGATATTTCTTAATTCTGATTGAACTCATATGCTGTAGCTTTTACAAAATACAATGCTGCAAAAAATGTATAATTAATGACAAAAAATGTGGTAATGTCATTTGGAAAAAAATAACATGCAGCACAATAACTTGGACATCTTTCAATTATTAGGTATGCAAGCATCATGCAGAAACATGTAGGGGCAAGCTTCTTTAAATTATTAGCATTTCATTTGTACCTTTTGTTTTATAGAATACCTCTGGCAAAATGGTTGAGTTGTGGTGATAAGCATTATCATTGCCTGTTATCACAGGTAAATCTCACTGCTAACGGACATGGATCGTTTTAGTAAGTGTGATACAGACTTTGCCTTAAGGATTGTATATTGTGCTCTAGAACTAAAACTAGTTGATAGAGGCTGCTGTTGAATGAAAAACTATACCAATGATTACTGAACATGAGTTCATAGGAGCAATGTAGTATAATAATCATGGGCAAATACACTTTAGAGCACTGAATTTAAGTATTGAATTCCTTCAATGACCAGCATTTATTTATTAAGATCAGGTCTCTTGCTAGTCAACAGCTCATCAGTAACACTTTTAAATGGTTTAGAAGTTCTATTATTTGATCATACTTTGTTTTAGGAGTCATATTGATTATTGTGTGCGCAAGAACATAAGTTCAAAAAAGCCTGGTTAAATATAAACATGAATGCATTACTATTATGTGATTTTTCTCATTTAAAAAATGTGGAATGTTACAGTAAGTGATTTAATGTAGTTTTTTCAACCATCAATCTTTTTGTATGTACTCTATAATGGCCCTTGTGGTGATAATTTACATTTTGAAACAAGTTGCTCACGTCCTTTTTTTTTTTTACTAAATTAACATTACAATTGATATTTTTCTTATGTATTGTGAGTGGTCATTTTCCTGTTTCTGTAGTGGTCAACACTGTATTACTGTATGTTACAGAACCAAAAATGCATTGATTGAAATATATATAATCATAGGAAGTGTGTTATCTGAAAAGCAGCATTCTATAGCTGAATGTAGTTTATTTTTGCTTCACAGATATCGTCTGCCAGTTTTACAAATGATATGTTTGAAGGAAGCTACACATAAGAAGCTTATTCTCTGTAACATACTGTATCATATCTCTTTGCATCTGGTACTTATACTGTCAATCTAAAATATATACACTATTTAATGTATAAATAGTAAGGCACACTGTATTACTTCAGACATTGGTTTATCATTGTTAAGCTACAACTATGGTTTCTTACACTTTCAAAAAGTTTTCACAAAACATTGGTTTGCTTGAATGATCAACAGCTGCAACATGTAGTATTTTGACTAACATTTAACTTTTTTTATATTATTTCTAAATTCAGCGCTACTGAGTACGTAATATGCATTATGGATGATACAATATGTAGTATTAATGTTTCACTATTACACTACAATCCGTTAGGTAATGGGTGTATCACAATTCAGAGATTCACCATTAATTGTTAAAACCCTATTAGCAGGTTTTGCCTCTGAACTAACAACCTGAATCAAGTAACACTGTTCTGGAAAGTTGGCTAAACAATGTGGCTTCAGCGTTTCCCATTTGACATGCAGTAGCATTTAAAGTGTGCAAGATTTTTTATTTATCTAGCACTGTGTAAAAATCAAGGCAGTTCCCATTTTAACAGTTATTTCCTAGAATTGTACAGTTAGGAGGGTTATGCTTAACGCAAAAATGTAATCACTGAAATAACAGTGCTGTTTTAAATGAGACTGTAATGTCTAATCAAAATCCCTTTTGGTGATAGCTACTAGAATTCTGATTAAAAGCCAGACACAATAACAATCACAAACAAAGGCTACATTTACAACGGAAATAGAGGTAGCACGCTATGACTGTAGTGCTATTTTTCTTGAAAAATTTAACTGAACGTGACTAAAAGTTTCCCTTTGATCTGTTTCTTTGTACTGTATTAGAATCTACCTTCTTGTCTATGGAATAGATTTGCCTGCTATGCAAGTTTTTTACATTTGATGCATAGACTATAACCAGTAACTGATTGGTAAAGAGATTTTATTATAAATAAATTGTTACACTTTTACTTCTTGGTGATCTCTCTTTGTTCTTGCCCAGTATAGTATTTTGCCCGATATAATGAACCTGTGCATATTTTAGGTGATTTAGTAAATTAAAACTAAATTCTAAAAGTGCAATACCTTCAGTAGTCTGACTACATGTGTTCACAATGGGTACGTTTGGTGCGGAGTGTGAACAACAAAGTCTGCTTGGGGAAACAAACTGTACCGAGTACACCTAAAGAGGTGGTCTTGGTCCCTTTGGCAAATGTTTGTCTGGTTTGCTTGTTAAACGTCAATGTGAACAAAGCTAGGTTACGGATGTAACCCTGGTTCCCTGAAAGAGAAAAAGACCACAACAATACTTTTGGGATATGCCTGCCTCAGGTCAGGTATTCACTGAGCATTCTATGTCAGAGGTGCCGATAGGCCCCTCCAGGGCGTGACGTCCTTGGTCCTGCCTATCGAGGAAACAAATAGTCACTCCTCTGAGCTCACTTTCTCTTTTGCATCGAACCAGTGAAAGCGACCGATGTGACCTTGCAGGTTGGTGGTCGTCTTCTCTTTCAGGGAACCAGGGTTACATCCGTAACCTAACGTTCCCTTTCAATTAAAGACGACCACCAACAATGCTTTTGGGAAAACTATACCAAAGCTGACGTGAGGGAGCGTGAGCGGAGACAGCAGACGGGGGGCGACTCAAACCTTCAAAACCACAGTTGGCGGTGCAAGTGTGCAACCTCAAGGACCCTTGTGCCTAATAAAGGCATAGAGGGATCTACCACGTTACGTTGGTAGGACCTGGTGAAAGTATGTCGGGTAGCCCAGCTAGCCGCAGTACATATGTCAGTCAATGAGGCTCCTCTAAAGAGAGCCCATGACGTAGCCACTCCTCTGGTAGAGTGTGCGGCCACCCACCCCGGTGGGGGTAGACTTTGAGAGGGCTTGACCCAGGGTCTGTACACCATGACAGACAAATAGCTGGTCACACTGAAGCAGCACCCTTGTCCTGTCAACATAACATCTCAATGCCCGAACCAGGCAGAGCTAGTTTATTCTCTGATCCTCCTCCGAAGACAAATGAGGGGAAAGGAAAGCCTCTAGTTCCACTGACTGGTTTAAGTGGAAAGCCATAACCACCTTAGGGAGGAAAGCAGGGTTCGTATGTAACAATACCCTGTTTCCTTCGTCCCAAACGTGCATAGAGGAACTGTGTATTGACAGAGTCTGCAGCTCACTGACCCGTTTAGCGAAGGTGATGGCTAACAAAAAGGATGTCTTCATAGAGAGATATTTCAACTCTATGGAATGTATAGGCTCAAATGGGGCCTTAGTGATGGCTTCCAATACCATGTCTAGACTCCACTCGGGGAAGACGTCCTTTCTAGGAGGATGTAACCGCTGAGCGCCCTTAAGAAAATGGGTCGCCAAAAAATGAGTGCCTGGGGACACCGAGTCAATGGGAACATGGCATACAGATATGGCTGCCAGGTACACTTTCAGCGTAGAGGGGGATCTACCCACCTCCAGCGGTTTTTGCAGGAATTGCAAAAAAAATGCTACAGGGCAATAGATAGGGTCATGGTCTTGAAAATACCTCCATGTATAGGCATACAACGACCATGTGGAGGAGGCCCTAGTGTTCTGCAGTGTACTGACAACTGCGCCTGAGAGCCCTGAGTCGGACAGACCCATAGTTGCTAACAGCTGCAGAGTACGGTATGCTAAAATATAGTTTTCTGTTACTTTTGGTGAGCTGTAATTATAATGAGCCATATAAAGATGTCAGAATGAGTCAAAATGTTTATTTCTATTACTTTATTGTAGATTTCCCTCAGGCATAAAGGTTTAGTGAATACAGATTTTCATATCCAAATAAATCTCCCTTTTCACTAAAGCGCTTGTGGTTTTGGATCTGTCTGACAAATGTAATGTGCAGTGGCCCACGTTTTTTTGAAGTACTCCCCACATGGTGACATTTAAGAGATTTAGCTCTAACCAGTCTAATGCTTTGAATACAGTTCAGCATTCAATGTACTATTCCTCTGAAATGTTTTCAGTCCTCTAATGGGCGTATTGAAAGAAACTGATTTAATCACGACATACAAATCAAATTGGGGCATAGGATTTGTTGTTTACAAAAGGGTAATAACATTTTATTGTTAATACTTGTATTTGTCAGGACACTTGGACTTGTTATCATTTGCGGTCACATCAGTCTGACAAGGATTTCCGACACATACTTGGGTTGTTTTTTCAAAGATGGCTTAAGGTTTATGGTATTTTCTGATGGAGTGGACAGTACCGGTAATAATTACCTCAAATGGTAACAGAACCGGGATTCTGAAGGGAGTGTCGCATTAGCCCTGGCGCTCACGAGGGTAACGTAGGCAAAACCATCAGGGACTGTTTCTCATCATTGCGCTACAGCAAACCCTGCTGGCCAGGTGCTTAGTGGGCTCAAAAGCAGACACCTGCAGGGCTGGATGTAGCTCGCTGACATCCGTTCTTAAGTTCCTGGGTGTAAAAAAGGAAGTTGGCTCGGTTGTGGGATTTAAATATATATTACAACGTGCGGTAGACTGCATATTGAAATAACAAAAATATTAAGCGACAGCATTCTCATCACTGTAATACAGAGCACTATACTTTGTGTATAGAGTAATATATGTTGTATGACAGTTACGGTGGATATTAAGTTGTTATTGATAACAGTTTAGTATGTGGCTGTTAAAACTCCTGTACTATGTGTAACAGGTTTTGCAATAGTGGAAAGTAATATAATTTTTTTAAGTTCAATGAACTTCAATCTTGACTTCTTGTCAGGTAAAGTTTGATACTTCAGTGTTTTAGTAAATCAAGTATGTTTGACTGGCAGGTATTATTGTGAATGAGGTGATAAGAGTGTTGGATTAAAATACATATAGATTCCACATATGAAGGCCAAGTGAAACATCAAATAATTCATCAAAATGGTCAACCACATGTGAAATACAAAGTGTACCTCTTTCATGAGGACCTCAATAGAACTTTTAACACAATGGAGAATAAAATAATCAATGATGACATATACAAGACACTGCTTTAATACACATGTTAAATTCCATCTTAGTTTTGAAGCTTAACAGCACTGTGACAGCTTTTTAATTATTTGGAAACACCTTTGGAAACACTATGCTTACGCATTTGTACCATAATTTGTTATAATATTGCCATGAGTGACTAATTAGTTGGGGTTGTGCACATTATGTCTTGCTTTTGTATTTATTACATTCATTTGGTTTCATTTGCTTTTGTTATGTTTCACACTTTATTTTTGATCCTTAATCAAATGGAGGCACTTTTGTTGCTTATTTTGCATTTTTGTGTTATGTATTTATTTGTTAAGTAAGTGTGTGTTATTATTTGTACAACAGCATGGGTGAATAGAAGGAGAAATGCGTCCCATTCCCCAATTCCAAATGCAGCCAGGTGTTTTCAGTTTGCACCAATTAACTATCATTGACAGTCCATTTTAAGAATGGAACGCCAAGTACAGGAAGGGGAGCGCGTGGTTCCAGGGGGAACTGAACAGACGGACCTGGATGGTAAACAACAAGGATCGTTTGGAACTGTAAAGGGAATTCAGAAAGATAAAGACACGGCAGCCCGAAGGAAGGAAGGACCGGTCAGAAACTGATAACAAAGCTAAATATTTATCCTAGAATTCTACAGTTGAAGTGGTGCTTTTTGGATAACAAAAGGACTTAATATTACGCCATGGACCAATTTCACAAATGCTTCAGAAGTAAAGACGGTTGGCAAAAACATTTCGATTACCAGTATTAATGGTGGTTTATGACAAGGTGTTGTATTGCTTCCTTGCAAGGTACCCCCTCCAGGACCGACGCCCCGGAAGAGCAAACAGGCACCAGCCAATGGACGCACTGCCAGCTCGGTACACACCCGAGACGCGAGGTCCTACCCTACCTAAGTTAAGTACCAGTGGCCGGGTCGGAAGACCAAACCAGTGTAGGGAGGGCCGAGATTGGGGTGTACCTGAATGACCAGGGACACAGAGGGAGTGTGGAGATCAAGTGCTGTTTGTTCTTCCGTTGCAGGATCCTGCGTCGTGGTGCTGGAGAGGTGGGGACCGAGCCTGAAGGGAGCTAAATACAGCCTTGCACCGGGACAAACCAACGGATTAGGAGGTTCTTGGATCAGTCACCTTCAACTTTACCTTTCCTTGTTGCCGTTTCTACCAGGACAGTGTTTGGTGACTTGGATTAAGTACAGGACCTACAAACTGAGTTTTCTAGGCCTTTTAAGGCCCAGATGAATATATTGGAACTGTTTCACCAAACTGCTGCTTATATTGTTCGGGACTGCGATGTGATAATATATCGTGTGGAGTGGAATAATTGTAATCTTAATAGCCCCCTGAAGTCACAAGTAGCCTGTTAAAATATTTTATGGAAGGTTTTAGTGGTTTTACTTGGTGCACAGTTTTAGGTGTTTTTAGAATAGGTTTTGTATGGAGATAATGTGCAAGGTGATTGAAAGGGGGGAGTTTGCAAATTGTTTGATTAAATAAGTTGTATTTGATTGTCTAAATTTCCTTTAATAAAGAAAGCATTACTTTACTTACCTGTTTGTGTGGTTCCTGTACACTCATTGGGAAATCTTGTGGGCAAAGGATTATAAAGATAATTATAAAAACTTATACTTGCCTGGAATGAACAGTATATAATAGAGGAAACCCTGACTATTAAAATAAACTGCACCAATAAAAAAAACAACATATGTATATGTATATTACAGGACATTGTTTAATGCCAATTAACTTGTTATGTCAACATGGAAATATACTAGGGAACGCACTTATTGTGACGTCTAGATCATTTATAGTAAATGATTTATTTCTGTTTTAAAATGGAACATTTGCATGCACCTAGGCTAGGTTACTATTTACATTTACCCTATCCAAACGGCAATGCATTGCCTCAATACAGGTTGAACAATTTTGCTATTCCCATAATGTGTGTGCGTTATTATCCATTAACTGAAAAAAGAACATGCCCCAATTGTTTCAGGCACCATAAAAGTGGATTGAACTTGCATCAAAAACACAAGCCAAGTTAGTAGAAACAATTGAGGCAAGCTTGACCCCCATCAGTTTTACAGTTGTGCCTATTTGCTTTGTGCTGGGCAAGGTTGCCCCAATGGTTTCTTGAAACTTGGCTCGTGCTTTTGATATCTCCACTTTAAATGGCTGGGCACTTTTGATAACTTGGCGTTTTTTCACATTTCCAATGTGTTTCAGATGTCTTTAGAAACGTGTCTGTGCAAATGCTTTTTTTCGTCATGTTTTTTTTTCCCCCTGTTGACTTGCATCAGTGGAACTGTCAGCCTGGTTGTAGGAAAAAAAACATATGTCCTATTGTGTCTTTAATGCTAAAAAAGATTCTACTCCTAACCCTACATTAAATCAGCTGATGAGTTTTTTTTTTAAATTTGGAATTGCCAATTCTTTTTTCTCATTTTCTCCCCAATTTGGAATGCCCAATTATTTTATTTCAACCCGGCTCGCAGCTGCCACCCCCACGCTGACTTGGGAGAGACGAAGATGGACACACGCGTCTTCTGAAATGTGTTTCTTTTTGCTCTGCAGGCCTGCCATGCAGCCACTTCAGAACTACAGTGTCAGAGGACCACGCAGCTCTGGGCAGCTTACAGGCAGGCCTGCAGGTGCCCGGCCAGTCTACACGGGTCACTGGTGTGCGGTGAGCTGAGGACACCCTGGCCAACCTAAGCCCTCCACACCTGGGCGGCGCTCGGCCAATTGTGCGCCGCCCCCTAGGAACTCCTGTCCACGGTCGACAGTGGAATAGCCTGGATTTGAACTGGCAACCTCCAGGTTATAGGGAGCATCCTGCACTCCACGCAGAGTGCCTTTACCAGATCAGATGTGCCACTCGGGAGCCCCCTAGCTGATGAGTTTAAAAGACAATTGGGATAAGCTTTACTTAACTCTTGATGAACAACCACATTCGACTAGTCTACTATACATAAACAGGGAGGGAGGTTGAATAAAGGTCCAGGCTATGGTTGATCTGGGATATTCTCCTTATTCTATCTGGAGTAGTGGTAGTGAATGTCTGCATATCTTATTCCAGCCCATCCCAGGGAAACTACTGGGCATAGGATTTAGGTCAGGTGACACCTGCACACTCCAATGACTTTACTAAAGTTTTGTTCACTTCCACAAATCCTTTTTTGGATAAGAAAATAGGGGACGTTGCTGCACTATTAATAAGATAAAGCCAGCTTTAGAGGTTTTTCCAAGAATTATAACCATCAAGTACGAAGTACCTTGCTTTCATGGGTGTATATGAATTAAAAATGTATATGAATATATTTAATATGATAGATTTAAAACTGCCATACATTTAAATATATCCGTTTTTTATTATTTGTCTCTTTTGTGTGAGTTTATTATGCCGCCTTTAAAAAAAAAAAAAAAAAAAAAATATAATAGCTTTACTTACAAAATAATGACGACATACTTCTTTTAATATTTGTTGTCATTCATTAACCATTAAGTCATTCATTAACCACAATTATTGAAGCATGTAAAAAGAAATCTGTTAACCTTTATGCAAACACAAGGAACCATCTGTCTATGGACACATATGCACATTACATTGTAAAAAAATGGGCTGGCCTAATGTATCTTTCATTTTGAAGACACGTGCCCCCATCATGTTTTGATCATAAATTATATTGATAGATGTTAATTGAGGATATTACAAAATAATAGGTTATTTGTATCATATGTCTTAGAAGTGTAGCACTGTACACTGTTAAAAGTTTTTGTTTTGTAATATTGACATTTACAAGAAGAAAAGTATGTGGCTCCCAAATAAGATTACTTCTAATCAATATATTTATTTACTGGATAACAAGCCAAAATACTTTTATTTACTTTGGTGACCAAGGGTAAAGTAGTAATGTATGCCAATTTGCCACAAATAAAAAGGTCCCCAGGGGTTACTTTTAAATGATGGAAATTAAATATGGGGGCTACAGATTTCATACGGTGTTGCATATGAATTATATATGATTCTTGCCAACCTGAATCCATGTCTTCTGAGGTGGAAAAGTGGTCAAGGTAGTGAAATTAAAAAGGAGCCTTTTACAATTACAAGCTCTGCATCATGTATTTTATGATTGAGACTTTTTTTTAAAACTATATGAACATAGTTTAGATATTTTATTTAACCTCATGTAATCAAAGAAACTACAAAATGATATCGCCTTAATAGTAGTACAGTATTTCATTTTAGATTTTGAAATGTCACATTTTCCGTTAAGTATATGGATAATTACAAAGCGGTCACTATGTTAACGTAACATTATTCAGCAGGTTTCACTCGACTTTATGAAACAAAATGTGCTAATTCTATAGGGTAGTGCAAAACTGCTGGCCACAGCTGTACTGCAGGTTGTTTCTCCCAAGTTAATTTATAATATAGACATGTTTTATTTCCTTTCAGAAAATGTGCCGATTCTTCCATTGACCAAAGCTTAGACAAATACCTACCACATTGTTCTCTAGCTGGTGTACATACAGTACAGTACACGTGTCTGACATGACACGTTGAGTACGTACCTAAACCGAGCCAGTTAAACTGTATGTGGCTGCAAGTACGCAGGGTGCCAAATGGAATATCAATTCAAACCTGCACTCATGGCTTGTGCGTGCGGAACAGTTTTATGTGTGTTCAAGTCTAAATAATGCAGAAGTACATTTATTGGCTATGCAATGACAGCTTTGGAAGCATTTGTTTGATTTTAAACACAACCCCCCAAAAAGTAATAATATGTTGGATAGATAATTCTAAATATGATTCAATTTAAACAAGAGAAAAATAGTAAAATGTAGTTTTCTGTAGTGATAGAAACATTTTTGTAATCAAAGTACTATAAACAGTCCTTCCTTGGGCACTGACAGGTTATAATTTCAGTGACATGTTTTCTGATACAGTATCTGATTACTCTCCATTCCTCTACTCTCTGCTGTCAGCAGAGCTGTTTTTTAACTGCATACCGGTACACACGATTGGCTAGCCAGCTGGCCCCAGCCCAGAGACTACGGGCTATAAGAACAAAGCTGACTGAGTGGGGAAAGATAGACACAGCAACAAAACAGTGATAGACTGGGCTCACCAACTATCATTTTACTTTGGAGAATTATAATAACCTAACAACAAAATGTGCAAGGGACTTGCGGCATTGCCTGCAACATGCTTGAGAAGGTATGGCTTTTGTTTTTCTCTATTTTTAAAGTTAATGACACTAATGGTTTGTACTTTGCATATTTCAGTAACCAGTACTTAATTACTAGATTAGTTGTGTATTTATGCTAATCGGTATACAGCATGCATGATTGCCTGTACATTCCTAAAACCTCTTTGTCCATTTGTATGTTTTATTAGATAAATGTGCAATACTTCTATTTTGTAAATTGAAAATGAACAACTTAAGTGAGACCTGCCTAGACCAAATATAAATATATATTTTACAAATGCACATAGCAAACATTTAACATATTATGTGCAGTCTATTTAAGTGCTGAAACAACCCCCAAAACAAAACCATACCCCGCAGTGCTGTTCTGTCAGTATGTTTTTAATATTAATGAGAACATGTGTTGAATTGTTCAATTTTAAAAAGCAGCTACATCATGTTTTGTGGGAAGTGTGAAGCAAACTTCTGAATTATTAAACAGTAATCCCATATGTATTTGCAACATTTTTTTTAAATGTATTATTGATTTAATACAATGATAGAAACAATTTCACATCTTCGGGAGTTGATATGCAAAAGATAATTCTCCCATACATATTCAAACCCTTGGGGTAAACTACAGTCGATGCTCGTCCTTTCTACCAGAACACTCATATAGAGAGGTACCAAGCCTTTAAAACCCTTAAACACAAAACAATTCCAATGGAAGAGCCAACAGTTCATAAGTGAGTCAGCCTACTTTTATGCACATATGACAATGATGTGTCAAAGGAGAACACTATAGAACAAATCTGCAGCATGAATTATACAGCACATCTAATTTATGTAGGGACTGCTTACAAGCAAACTGATAAATACAATTGCTATAATCTAAAACAAGGAAATATTAGCAGTCAAATTAACCTACTAGAAAGGGAAAAAGCCTTCCTGTTCCTAAAAAGAAAACCTAATTTAGGTCCTATCTTTGCAACCAATTTATCAACAAGGTCATTCAAAGTAAGATGCTCATCAATCCATATACCTAGATACTTTCTCTAGTAACTCACCATGTAATGTAACAATAACCCAAGACAGATTTCCAATCTCTCCTGTTAGAACAGAACAACATTGTTTTTGACTTCAATACATTCAGTAATAATCTGTCCTGAAACAGTCTGTGCTGTAAAATATAAAATCCATCCTGCAAATTCCTCTGTACAGTGTCCTACCATATACACAATGGTGGTATCAGCATATACATGTATACTAGTATAATCCAAATCAAGTCCCAGGTCATTTATATAGAGGGTAAAAAGGGTCAGTCAAAGGATAGAACCCTGAGGTACCCCCTTACATAGAGGTTCAAAAGTGGTAATACTCCTATCAGCTCTTATTGCACGTGTTCAGTCTTTTAGGTAGTACTTGAACCGATCCACAGCCCTTCTAAGCAACATATTTTGTTACACAGAATTGTATGATCTATAGCATGTTTTTTGATAGATGGAGTAATAAAGCACCAACACATTTACCAGAATCCAAAGCAAGTGCTACACCATTAATCACCTTCAGAATTGCGGGGAATTCCAGATTGATGATCTGCTCTGGTGTTATTCTGTTATAAGAAACTCTTTATTTGTTTATTTACTAAACTCAAAAATAATTTTTGCAATAACTGGAAATATGTCAGATATGAGATCTAGTGTCATTTTAATAAATAGTATATATAGAGAGTAATAGATGGGCTTTAGTGAGTTACAGGAAAATAATTTCATCCAGGGTTTCTGTGACGTCACAAATTACGAGACCGAAGGTCAAGTCACAGAAACCCGAGATGGAATTGTTTTCCTGTAACTCACTGAAGAGGCCCATCTATTATTTTTTATAATACATGGATACCCTTGTGATGCTAATATTAAAGAAGACGAGGTTCAGCAGTTGTTTTTTTTTAAACGTAGTGTTTCAGTGCTCTACAGGCGTTCTATGTCATTATCCGTTTCTCCAGTTTCTCTGAGATACGAATGTACCAGCTTTACATCTTTTTTTTTTTTTAACGTATTCTCATTTTGTTGCTCATTAATGAACATTTCTGTACTGTGGGTGTTGTCAAGTGATTGAACACGAGACATTTTGTGTTTGAATTGAAAGTGATGGTCTCGAGGAGTTGAATGGGTCAAAGTTCAAGTATATTTTCCTCTAGAGGAATTATCACTTTTTGATGTCACTACTGTGGTATTATGCCTTTTTTTTAGAATGGCTCAGGGTGCAAATATAGCCTTCATCTATATATATATATATATATATATATATATATATATATATATATATATATATATATATATATATATATATATTTATTTGTATTTTTTCTTCCCCTAGTGCAAAAGATATGAAGCACCGTCTTGGCATCTTTTTACAAAAGCCAGAAATGGTATGTGATCCAAATGTCAACAGCAAGAAGGAAAAAGCAGCTGGTGCAAAGAAGTGAGTACTTAAATAAAGACTGGAAGCTACAGTATATCTGTTACAATGTTGTTGCCCGTTCATATTAGATAGAGGTAACAGATTCACATTTTGTAACAGTAATATGCCTGGGGTGATGCTGTATATTTAACCCAGTGTGTTTTTACAGGATTGGTTTGTACAACACCTCAACATGATGTCATAACAATTTAATGTTTGCCCCTTCTTGTAAGAATATATGCCCTTTAAGTTGTGGTTAATGGGCAAACCATAGAGAGAACAAAACTAACTTCAAACTCCCCATACAGTAGCCTATAGATGATTTAAGAACCATTTAAGGCACATAGGGCCTCATTCACTAAACAGCAGTAACGTGTTTTGCATGCAGTAAGCCCCTTTACTGTGTGCTTTGTACACCTGCTGTATTCACTAACAAGTGGCAGGCAAACTAGCGTGTGGAAGAAAAAAAAAGTGTGTTAAAAGTACTGTGATCGAGTCATTTAAATATAATGAATAATGTTAATGAATCGAAATGTATTGTAGCATTCCGGGATAAACAAAAGGGAGGCAGATGACCGCTGCAGGATCTCATTCGGGTTTTATTGAGAAGGTCAGCACACCACAACACAGCCCACAGCAGCGTGCAAGCTGACCCTTTATACCCCAAAACCCTGCGCAAACATGTAACATTTAGACATAACCAGACACATTATTGGACAACATTCACAAGCACACTGGGACCACGACTCGATCACGCTCCCCCCCACCCCACTGGTGCACTCGTTCACATGCACAGGCACTCAGGACATTGACAAAACACGGAACAGCGACACAAAACCATATAACACATAACACAAATAGTCCAGATTGCTACAGTATGCAAATTACATCACAAAATACCGCGAGGGACGTGTTTGATATGCAAACCACATTCACTGAAGGACGCAAACTCAGCGTGTGTTCGGTGTCACAGAACTAGCAGAAGACGAGAGTGAGAAGAGTCATGGAGAGAGTATTTCGGACCAGGCAGTTACTAGGCCTGTGTGAGGATGAGGTAATAACTTGATACAGCTTGAGCACAAATCATACTAGCCTTATATATAGGGCCCTGGAAAATTCATGGTATGAATTTCACAGAAATCGCGTATTTGACTGCCTACCGTGAAAAATATGCATTTTATTTTTCTTACCGTATTTTACATTACTGTACTCTTCACCTCCCCTGTTAATATCATACTTTTATAAAGTAGAAGCATCGCTATCTGTACACTGTCTGGCGTCAATGACAAGCATTTGGTTTCCAAGGCAATGGAGTGAAACACCGGCTTCATGATTGGTGAATTCCTCATACTGTGTAACATCGAGTCAGAGGCGAGAAGTTTAAAATGGTTGTTTAGCTAGTGTTGATTTATTAGCTTGTAGTGTATGATTAACATTAAAAATACAGACAGCTGACAAATAAAAAAAAAGCTAAATTAATTTCAACAGAAGATCAACGTTCAGACCTAAGAAAATGGGGACTTTGCATCCAGATGGTGGGATTCTGTTTTGCTCAACTTGTAATGTGTCTTTGGATCATCTAAGAAAAGGTACTATTGACAAGCATCTTGACAGCCCAGTACACAAAAACAAGAACATCAAACTTGAAGTTCAGGCTAAACAATTATCGAAAAAGCAGGTCACAATCACAGGATTGTTTAAAAAGAGCACAGAAAGTGGAGAAACACGTAATGTCAACACTTTTGAATTAGTGGAGGCCTTTGTGCAGCGAACATACCGATACAACAGCTGGTTAATGACATATTACAAAGTTTTTTAATAAGAAAAATCCCAAATTCTGGAGCCGTGCCTAACAATGACACACACAGACCACAGTACATCTCCCTAAAGTGTATTCAGCACTCGAAGAATATTTAAATGGAAAAAAACTAGCCACTGATGATGATCAAGACAACTGTGTTTTGTACATTATTTTCATCCCACAGAGCTTTACAACTGCTATTTCAGAGAAACTTACTGCTTACTTAGTAGATACACTGCATCTTGACTCTAACCACACAACAGAAGTAGGTCAGACTATCATTAATAATGGCATTGCGAAGAATGGCATTGATTTCTATTGTGTGTCTGCCTTTGTAATAATAGACAATGTACAGAGGGAGAAACACTAGCTGTATCTGTGCTTAGTCGTATACGACCTTTCTTTTAATTAATTATTTTTTTATTTTTCCAGAGGCATATATGATGTTATATTATTTACTAACAATTAACAGTATCTGTGGTTTTAAAAACATATTTCTACATACTACTAGAAATGTACAGTGTGTATAAAGAAAAACACAAAAGCTTCGGTTTTGTCATTTCAGGTTTACAGTTAACATTTCTCCTGTGTTTAATATTTTGGGATTAAAGGCAGCAAAATAGGCTATGGGAATTACACGGCCATTGTAATGAATGTGTTAACTTACGGTTTAAAGGTTTACAAAACTCGAAAATGTTTCTGAATATGTCATTCAAGATTGTTTTTAAAAAAATCTGTTTTGTCTGCTTGTTACTTTTTTTGCAGCCAACACAGACCATTTTAAACGACTCTTGTTTCCAGCAAAAGCTTATTACATTTTTTTAATTGTTTCAACAAATGAATGTACACAGAGAGAGGTGCAGTCATAAATACAAGCAATCAAATGACATCTAATGTTAAAAAAAGTTATGTTTTGCCAAACACCTTTTCAAATGGCAATAGTTAACTTTTCATTGACTGAGCGAGTGCTTTGCTGACTTTTGATTAACATTACAAAATAAATCAGAGGGAGATCACGTTGAACAAATAAATATGTATTTGATTTGCAGAGTTAAACGTGAATGCTCCATTACTTTCTCTGCTTTGACTGTCTCGAGGACTCTGTGATTTGGGATGGGACCCCCGCTCTCGTCCTACTGAGCGCATTTATTTTGTCCTTAATGTTTCATTGAAGTTAATGTTCTCGCTGATTCGCCACAAAAAAGCCTTTCATAGTTCCCCAGCACTTATTCTGGCAATGCATTTAGCGCTTGGTCATGCGTTAAATAAGCAAATAACATCCCAGCATGCTTAGGGTCTAAAAATGCTGGACAGGCCTGGTTGCCTATAATTATGGCTAGCATGGGGCTGCAAGAGGAGACCTCAGTGACTTTAAAAGAGGGGTGATTGTTGGGGCGCGTTTGGATGTGTTTAAGCTGCTGACTGTCTCTGTTGAACCGAATACAGTTTTGTTTTTACCCGTATTTTTATTTTCATCGGCAGACGCGCTCTGGATGCAAGTACAGTGCTGACACTCCTACAATTATATTAAGCGAGGTTTCATGTAAATGTATAAAGAAAAACGGCAGTGTATATTTTAGCACTTCTATAAAAAGACCATGTACGGAATTAAAATGAATGGACATAGAATAGCCATTTTTTTGTAACAATTTAATTGGTTTAAAAACAAACAAATTGGTCGTTCTAAATCAAATAAATATTCAGTATAACTGCAACAATTAGAAAATATGTTTTGAAAACATCAAGGTATAAATGCAACAATTGGAATATACATTTTGAAAACATCACAATTTTACCTGCAAAGCATTGTGGTTGATGTAGCAAAAATGCTGAAATATGTTATGTAGGTAATGTTTTTGTTTCAGAGCCTAGTCAAAACGTTGCCATGATAACGTTTTTGCTGTGAGATCAGGTTGATATATATATATATATATATATATATATATATATATATATATATATATATATATATATATATATATATATATATATACACACACATATATACATACACACATTATAATACAGTGTCTGTGAAAGTGCATAATTCTGCGCAATGTGACAACTTGCAAATTAATAATTTACCTCGCTTTATTTGTGCATATAATTAGCTTAGTGAATAGAGCTACCGCTGCTTTCATGGTTGCGGTAATTCTGGTCATTTACCGCTGTTTAGTGAATGAGGCCCATAGATGTCCAGAAATGTTTGTCCAATTGAAGTTATGCTTCAATGTAAGATCATTGGAAAGTACACCTAATTAAGGATAATTCTGCAGTCATATATCATTTTGGAAATCATTCATTCCACACAAAACTATCAAACTAATTATTGTGATTATACGCATCTATGTTTGTTGCAAAACATTTAGAAAACCTATAATGTTTTTTAATATATATCTCTATAGGATCAGTGCTGCAGAAGTCCAGAGTTGGGGTGAATCCTTAGAAAACCTGATAAATAATGAGGGTAAGTATTTTGAATTGGACTGAATAGATGTAATAGGTTACCCTGCATTAAAAAACAACTAAGCAGTGGCCCCTATCCGCTAGTTTTAGAACACATTTCATGTAGCCTAAATAATGTACAGTAGGTGTATGCCACATATGTAGAATTCGGTTTTATTTTAAGAATTAAGAACAATTAAGATTTATTTATATGCTTTGTGATGGGAATTTTCCAATACAAAAGCCATGTATGTAGAATCTCATACAGTAGTCCTCACATTCATTGTATAAATATGTGGTATGGCTTTGGTAGAGAAATGTTTGTCACTATTTACATAGTCATTGATAGGTGAAATAGTAGCCGTATCAGCCCAGAGATGATAAGATAAAGGAGAGGTGATACCTTTTATTGGACTAACTAAACAATAATAGGTATCACCTCTCTTTTTCGTTCACTATTTACACAAACTCAAATAATACATCTCATCTATACATTGTTATTCATACACATGACACTTTCTGTCACTTAATCAACTGCTTTTCTTAGAATGACCATTGTGCAAATAGTATAAAGTGTCAATATAAAGCGTCAATAAGGAGGCTGTGTGGTCCAGTGGTTAAAGAAAAGGGCTTGTAACCAGGAGGTCCCTGGTTCAAATCCCACCTCAGCCACTGACTCATTGTGTGACCCTGAGCAAGTCACTTAACCTCCGTCTTTCAGGTGAGACGTAGTTGTAAGTGACTCTGCAGCTGATGCATAGTTCACACACCCTAGTCTCTGTAAGTCGCCTTGGATAAAGGCGTCTGCTAAATAAATAAATAATAGATATGACCACATTAGGCTACAGTCCAGTTCACACGTGTTGGCTTCATTTCAGTACATAAACAACTATCCATATCTTAAGCAAAACCTCAATAATTCAAATGCTGTTGCTATCATCCATGTTATTGCAGTCTACTGAGCACTTTCACCTCTGGATTGTTTGCAATCCTTTGCTATAGAGGATCTCTAGAACTTGTGACCCGAGTTCCGGTGGACCTGTTGGCTAATTCTCAACCAGAGAGAGGTTCTCATGATCTTAATGGGTAGTACGTGTCCACAGTCTGTCCTGGGTGGCCCTAGAAGGAGCTATTTGTTTATATTGGCAGCTTTTCAAATAGAAGCATGTGGGGTTATGTTTTGAAGGATCACTGACCTCATGAGAATCATTCACATTCCTTTTCCGTCTTTCCATTTCAGTGCTCCCTTGATCTATTGACTTTGAATCCCTTAGATACATGGAGAGGTCTTCATGCATTCCTTTTACATTCAAAGGCTTTCGTGGTTTTGGATTGAAGATAATGCAATCTTACATTACTTATGCTATCATTCAAAATGAGACTTTGCAAACATACATAACCTTTGCAGTTTTCTTCTGCAATGTTAATTTGGTTTGATATGATAACTTAACTTTGATCTTTTTTTTTAGATGGCCTGACAGCTTTTATCACTTTCCTGAAGTCTGAATTCAGTGAGGAGAATATAGAGTTCTGGATGGCCTGTGAGGACTATAAGAAAATTAATTTGCCAGCCAAACTGACCCCCATGGCAAAGAATATTTATGAACAATATGTTGCAGTTCAGTCTTCAAAAGAAGTAAGTGTGTGTGTGTGCTCTAATAGCAATAGTGGAACTTAGAGTTAATCAAATTAACAACCTAGTTCCACTTGTTTTTTAAAATATTGGACCAAAAAAGATCTAAGACAAAATGAACTAAAAAAACAATTATATTGCTTTCTATTGCTATTTAAGTTTTTTCCCCCTTAGATTAATAAAAACCTTTTTATTTAAGTAACATACTTAAAATAATACATGTTGTAGGACTTCTACTTTTATTTTTTATTTCCACTAAAATGTTTAATGTTTTTGCATATAAAGGTCAACCTTGATTCTTCAACGAGAGAGGAGACCAGCAGAAACCTTTTCGAACCCACAACTGCATGCTTTGATGAGGCTCAAAGGAGGATCTTTCTGTTGATGGAAAAGGATTCATACCGAAGGTTCTTAAAATCTAAGATCTATCAGGACATGGTACAGCAGACTACCAGCAGCAGCAGTTTTGGGATCCAGAAGAGAGGAAAAAATAAGGTCACTGAATTCAACCAGCAATTTCCCCAGTGTGCATAAATCCTTTCTCTAAAAGAGCTTCATTGTACATTGCGTTGCTACACAGCCAAACACTGTCATCCGAAAATGAGGTATCTGAGCTGTCAAGTTAATCAAGCAAAGACCAATAATGTTAACCTAACTGGGGGAAAAAATAAGAAGAAGAAAATAATATTTGTCTGAGCATGTATACAATATTAAATGATCTAGTATTTATCCTGTTTGCTGTACAGTGGGTAACATGTGCTATAAGAATTTTTATGTGTTATTTATCACTAACTTATGGTTTTATCTTGTATCATATTGGATTCTGTTTTTATTGCAAATGTATTTTTATATTTTGATTAACATTTATGTTGAAGTAAATTAGTGTTATTTATGCCTTTTTAAAAGTGCTTTTAAGAATAAACATTTGCCATTACAAATTATGGACCTTTCAAAAATCCCCCAGGGTATAGTTTTAACATGCACATATAAGTTAAAGCTACATTAGGTTGAACAATATTACTTGTAAAATCTGAATCTGAGAATTTCATAAATGGGTTAACTCCAACCTGGCTTTGAGATGCACATTCAATTGAATTAGCTTAAGCTGAGCTCTTGAGAGGTGACAGAGTTTACAGCTGAAAACTGCCATTGTACGATTTTGTGCAACATAGGAAGCATAACTGCAGTCATTACCTGAATTACCATTACTTGTTTGTTATCCTGATAGAGATTTGATGCTACTTTACTCTACTGTGTTTCATAAGCCCTCTATGATGAATTATAAGTGCTATTGTGCTTAAATGTTAGTCCATGAATGAACCTTTCCAAATGTTCAAATTGCTAGAGCTTGACTCATTCTGACTGTACATAGGGCTTAACTGAATTGCAATCTGGCATGAAATAAAACTATGTGTTTCTAACAGTTTCAGCTAATACCTTTCTTTATTGTGACAATGTCAGCTGTTGATAATACGACTACTTATACTAGTGTGTATCATATGCAGTACAAATACAATCTGTATACATTCTTTCCAGTGTGTATTGAATACGTTTTGACAGGAGTATATTGTGTTAGATACATATGAAATGGTGCAGCTCTGTTTAATGCTACACTAGTTTTGCAATCACCCCTGGAGCGTCACCTTATTTCTCTGCTAGTGCATCTTTGCCCTGAACTGATCACCTGCTGTAGTTGTCCTGGTCCTCTAAAGCAACACTTTGAACCCAGGCATCATGAGCCCAGATAATAAGCTCATAACTGCCCCCATTACATGGCTGAATTTCCCTAAATATAGTAAGTAAGTAACCATTATAACAGATTCTGAGAGAGCTGGAGCATCCGTATTTAATACCCCTTCAGAATCATTCACTGGAAATGGTTCAGATCGCAACAGGACCAAACTGTACTTACTTGAAACTTTTAACATACAAAAAAGCAATGAATAAACTGATATACTCTCTAGCTGAATTTAAGTTAGATCCCTCAGCAATAGATACCTTACCTTAGACATACCAAACTTTGTTTTCAAAAGTAAGTCACTTTACAATTAGTTTAATTTCTAAAAAGTACTACTTTTCATTTTCATTTCTGACTGATAACTGAAATATTTATGTAATTTGAATAATAAACCATGTATAGCAAATTCCTTCAGTTGTAGCCATAGCCAGCTCGTCCCCTGTTGCGATACTGTTGCAGTCCGATAATGTAAAAATGTTGCAAGCTTTGCAATCCAGTTTTTTCTGACTACAAATTGAATCAGCTGCACTTTGTTAGTTCTGTCACCAGGTGGCAAAAGAGAGAAGAAAATGCATTAAACAATACAGCAGGGGGCGCTGAGGACTTAAACACTAAGCTTTAATGACAATCTTGCATTTTGTCAGAGCGTAGCTAATCTGCACATGGTCTGGACATCAATTGATTATTTACACTCATTCAGATGGGAGGAGTTACAGTTATTAAGTAAGATCAATATTGCAGGCTGTATAAAAAAATGTGTACAAGTATAAATACACCGCAAAACACTCACCATTTTTTTTAAGTGTACAGGAGATGATGAGTCCAGCAAGAATCTGAAATGATCTGCAGCATCATTATTATAATATTAATGTAAATATCTATTTATACTACCGGTACAGTACTTGTAAGCTTCCAACTATAATGACTCAGTACTCTATCAAACTAATATATAGTCCTGTTGAAAAATGAAAATCTGACTGTGCAACTGGATAAATATTTGTTTTACTTACTGCTGTTACAGCAGTAGGTTTCTAAGTATGGAATGTTTTGAATTGCAAAATGTTATTTGGACAACTGTTTTGATAAGACAATTCTTCCTTGATTTTAATGACATTTGGTTTTGTTTTGTTTTTTATTCCTTAGTGAGAGTCAAAAAGAGGCCACAGAACATATTGTTTCATATACAGTGTAAGTACATGTGACCTATGGAGGTAGTGGGCGCAGGAACTTCATGTTATTTATATTTTGAAAACAGTGATGTTGAATGCGCATTTCCTTTTCAAAATGTTAAATCAGCAATGTAAAAAAAGGACACAGAACCTGGAAGGTTTTCCATTGAGCACAGCTGCAGATATGTTGTGCAACAGCGGAAGTGTAACTGCTGTCATTACCTGAATTACCGTTACCTCCTCATGAGGTCTGTTTGTTATCCGGTGTGATCAACTGACTTTCCAAAGCCTGCAGTCACAGGAATACTGCAAGCAAAGTTAGCTGTGCTTGTTTACATAACCTTTCCACATAGGAGGGGTAACATGACCAAAATCTGGTTTTACTTTCTTGAATTTTTCATATTGTTTTTTCTTGTGGCTTGGTTGGTGTGGCAGACTGGACAAGTGAAGCCGATGAGGGGGGAAGTGGTCTTTGGGCAACTAAAACTGTTGAAAGAGAGAAGGTAAGTACAGTCAGCAATATGAATCTATTAAATAGTAACACGTGAAATACTTCTTAGCACTCTCAGAGTGAAACAAGAGCAGTACATATATACCACTGTTATGCGACTGTATGCAGTTCAAAGCAGATTGTTTATTTTATTTTTTCAAACACGTCATTCCAACCCTGACTCCTAATGCCTTTTACGTTGCATGCTATTTCATTGTTTAACGTACTTGAATGATGTATATAAACAAAGGGGTACTGCCCCTCCAAAGAATCCCTCCAGTACTGCATTTTAGGATACATGACCCTTCATGACATAAAAAACAAACACCAACAACAGATATTAATTAGTGCTGATCAGGGCTTCAGGTTAGCCTGTCAACCACAACTAGTGTATACTAATGATGTAACTTCCTCTAATATGCAATGCTAAACCCTTGCATGGGGAATACATCAGTGTTGGTGCCTATTCCTTGGAATGCTTATTATTCCCACTGGTCTCACATCAAAACTCAGAACATGCTGAAAGTGTGCAGGCTGTTCTAGAAATCTGCTTTCAAATCTGGAGTGTGTCCTTGGCAGTGTCCACCACTTAAAAACACTATTTATTTTTTTCATACAAACAAAATGTCATCATTGCATAGTTTTTCCCGAGGATGAGAGTCACAATTTCCTCAGATACTGTATATTCAGAAGAAGTAGTTTCTTTAATTCTTCACATCAACCAATAGTATTCTACTACAGTATTCAGGTGCTGTGTAGAGCAGATTTTATATTTGTTATAATGACTTCACGTTTGTCTTGAGTTTCACACTATCAACATTTCCAATAGTTACCTTCTAGTATAATAACTCAATAGGCCTAACTCAATGAGGAATAAATGCATAGATGTCCATCCAATAAATTAAACTTCTTGTGGAAACTATAATCCTGCATATATTTAAGTTGAACACTTTTGTCTACAATATCCATATGAAAAAAAAAACACTTTCTGTCCTTTGATATATATGAAAGCAGAAAGACCAATTACATTATGTGTTAGGCTTTTACATTAAAACAAGTAGGCTGTGCAGTTACACAACACAATCAGTGTTTCTTATCCATTCTGCAGAAAACCAAACACCGTGAGAAAGGTCAAGAATTAAATTGCATTTTCCAAAGGTCTTTCTCATTCATGTTTGCCAGGTGTTACTTGTCAGTTGAGTGATTTAAAGAATATGTGGGGAAGCTGGAAAGTATGTGCATTTGTAAAGGATAGTGTTGTGTGCAGGTGCAGGAGTGATGCGGTGATCAATAACAGACAGATAACGATAATCCAGGTGCAATGGTCTTTTATTTATAATCCAAAGTCTGATGACAGACGGTAAACAATAATGAATGGTAGTACCCAAGGCTGTGTATTACGCAGTTTAACCCAGGGGTTCAGTCCCGAAACAATAAACACAGTCTTTAATACACCCAAGATATACAAACACAGTCACCAGTCCAAAGTGAGTGCTGTAGTGCTCGTGGTGCAAATACAATTTATCGTGAAACAAGTGCAGTGTTGTCTGGGGTTTGTGCTGGCCTGTGGCGACAGTTCCGGATTGTGTTAGCAGTCTAAATAACAAACAAGTATAATTAGACATGACAAAACAAACAAAACGCTCACGATAGACAATACGGTTCTCCTTCCGGTTAGCGTTAACCATAACAAAGGAACAGATCATCTCGCTACGTCCCCTTATATACCGTCAATCATGACCCCTTGGTTAACGATTGCAATTGGTCCTCCAATCCGCGGCTGCCACATCGTTTCCCTTCCGGGTCAATGATTTAGTGTACTGTAGCTCCGCCCCCTTTCTAGATGGCCAACTTCCGCCTAACCCTGGGAATTAATTGTCTGACCATTCAGTCCATGGCACTCTGTTACCTTTACACGGTGCTCTCACAGGTCGGGAGGGAGATTTATCACCAAGAATCATTCTGTCTCTGTCACAGTGATGACGTAACAGTTTATGTCCCCTTTCATGAGTTTATATGAGGTTAAAAAGCTCTATAGCCATGAATGCAGACACGCCCAGCTCTTTTGTATAGTGGTTAAGATGCTCGCTTGCGGTGTGAGGGGTTGCTGGTTCGCGTCCTGCCCTGATACAATTATTTTGTTATTCAGTAAAGCTATACTTTTACTTACTGACAGGGAAGTAAGGAAGCAGGTGCTGACCAAAGCTGCTTGGGACCTGATACAAACCCCTGGAACTACTGCACAAGCAAATTAAGGATACTTCAAATACAGAAAATACAGAATGGCCACATGCTCATGAATGGGATCTCTTTCAGGGTTTAGTATCCCTGGCTCTCAGAAGACCAGCAGGGATTTAAATTGCACAGATGAATTTGAGCATTTTTAACGGTTCACATTATCATGATTTTTTTGCATTATACATTTAAACAAAATAACATGTATGTGGGTGTGACAGGGCAAAGGCCCTGCACACTGAGGAAATATGTTTTGTGGCTGGCAGCCATCTTGGCTCTGGTGCAGAGGAACAGCCTGGGGCTAAGATAACCGCCTTTGCATAGCAAACATGGTTTAAATAGTTTGGTAATGATTGTTTAATTGTTTAAATGTTTAATTAGTTTATTGAAAAGTGTGGAATGTGTACTTGTTTCACGGAAAAGTGTGGAATGTGACCAGGGGACCATAGGTAGCGTATCCAGCAGGATCCAGGATGGTCTGCGCCCTTGAAATAGTAAAGTCAGACTCAAGAAACTGCAGTTTTGGCACACTTTTATTATTTACAAATAAAACAAAACAAACACGGTATCGAACAAAAGATTTAAGCAAAATAAATCATTGAACGAAACGCTTTGAAACACTAGAAATGACACCCAATCTTCAGCTATCTCTGTGTTATCTTACTCTCACTCTCTCTGTTCAAGATTAGCAATCGCCTTCGCTGAACCACACCACCCAAAACAAACATTTCCTTTGGCTTTTTATAGCATGTGGCCAGGGACTGATTGACAATCAATCACCCTCTGGCCACATTCCGCACAGAGCTGCAGGCTGTGTCTAAATATACAATTGTCATTATTATTATTATTATTATTATTATTATTATTATTATTATTATTATTATATAGTACAGTATTGAAAAACTATTATTTTATTATTTCTTCCATCTGCAGTGAGTTGCAAAAAGACCCTATAGGCTACCACTATAGAGCAGCTCTTGTTGACTTGCAGAATATACTGCTGGAGGTGCAGGAGAGCTCGGAGAGATGTAGAAAAAATATTATTGCTGGAACAGATTAGCATCAGTTCACAGAAGGAGCCTGGCTAGTATCTGAACCTTTTATTCAGATTCAGGTTTTCTATATGAGTTGGTGTAAATGCTCATTTGCAACATGGCCATGGCACATTAATATAATATTAACTGCAAAAAGAACATGTTTTCATTCAATGAACTCCCTCTATAGCTTTCATGCATTTTGACTGCACACTTGATGTAATGTCCCAGTGGTATCTGCTTGATCTACCAATATACGTAATACAGGGGCACTGGAGCCAGGGGGTTGCTAGTGACACACGGCGTAAGTTTTTCTTTCGAAAGATCTGAAAATGTACAATCTAGTGTTAACGTTAAATTGTGCATATTGGGAAAATACTTATTTTGGTTGCTGGCTCTTCTCTGGGGGAAAAATTCACCTCCTCAGTGTTGTTCAGAACTACAGTATCAATACGTGTAAGTTCTTTGTTTTGTTTTGTTTTTATTAATATGTGTAATATTATACTATGGCTTCATTTTGTAATCTGGTTATTTATTTAACACTTTTACTTTGTTTGTTCGAAATAAAAGTGCATACTCAAAATAATATTTTCATTTATTCCTGAAAACTAGTGCTAACCCCCTGCTACTCCCACAACCCCGGACCGTGGCTCCCCCCCCACCACACTTTTAGATAGGCTCCGGTTTTGAAAACATTTACAGCTTTAAGCACTAAATACCATATTTCAGGAAAAGAGCATTATTAAAAAAAAAAAAAAATTAAGCTGAAGCCAGCAGGTCATAAATCCTTTTCAGGGCCAAATGCCAATTGGCAAACAATTGCTGACTTTTAATTATGGTTTTGTCAGTTTACTTGCCAACTCCAGAAATACCTATACTGAGAAGAATGATTGCTACCTAAACCCTGAGACTTTTTTCTATACCTAGCCAGGTCTATTGGTTTAAAAAATGGAGTGATACAGATTTACACTTGCTTTTGAAGTGTGTTTATGCTCATGTAAATGTACAGTATTATGGAAGTTAAACATTTCAAGAAAAAGGGGTCAGACCAAACAGCAGATTATTGAGACAAAGTCATCCCATGGGGGTACTGCTCATGATCTATTTCTGGGGAATGTACAAAAAGTACAAAGTCGAACATGAAAGGTTTTTAAAATAAATGGAAAGGCTGCTGATTTAAATATGAAATAAGACTTAAAGAAACGCATCTAGAATATATTATAACTTGAATAAACTTGTATTTTTATACATATTTAAAAAAACGGAATATACAATGCTTGTCTGAATGATATCTTGACTTATAAATGATACTTGTAGCAATGAGAAGACAGCGTAAGTCTGTATTTGGCTACAACTGTTTACATCCCAAAGAACTAGATTGTTTGCTGTTCTGTACACATCAAATGAAAGTGTTTAGTATGTTTAGATGTTTAGACTGAACTTGATATATAAGAGGGCGATTGACTCAAAGAAAGCTGTGATATGGGTACAATTATTATTTTTTTCATATATTAGTTATATATCAAGGTATTAGTGGTGGGATTGGATTCTTTTGCAACAGACAATTAATGATCTTAAATCTTTAAAAGTGATTTTATATCAATCTTTTTTTCGATATATTCACGGTTTAGCACTTTCAACTGTGAGCAACAGAGCAAAAGGCTTTCTGAATGGCACAATTACCCTGGAATTACCCTGGAATGGACTGTCTCACAAGAGGAACACTGTTATGAACAACAATACACTGTAGTAATGCAGTGTGAATCAGAGGTTACAATCAACCCTGTATTTAAGAACACTTGAAGGGAAATACTGTCTTTCTATACTTTCTATATATTTTTTCTTGAACAACAGCAAATTGTAAATTATTGAAAACACACCCTGTAGCCTAAATCAATGACATATGGATTAGTTTTAAAAGCATCTGCTCTGCAGGTGACATTTTTAACATATTAACTTTATCTAATACTGGTTTTATTTAAATGTCAGTCAATATTTCCTGTGAGTAATTATACAGTAATGGCAATGTATTAGAGATCATTTTTTAAAACCATCATTGTGGTTAAGATTTAAAAGAATGAGTTCCACTGGTTTCCATGCATGTTTAAAATGAATGTATTTTTTAATCCACTTGAGTATACATAAAAAAAAAAAATATGTTACATGTTCACAGGTCTTGAGTGGTCACAACCAGTTGGGATCAACTGGATAACTTGGATCCAAGGAATGTTTTTTTTATGCTATGGTAATTGCTAGATGCTACAAAGTCACGCTGACCTGTTCTATTATTCTGTTGTACGGTGTATAGACCTTTCATGCATGACTGTGGTCTGCTTTGCCTATAAGGAATAGGTCTAACATTTGAAATATTCAAAGGATGAGGGATTAACAGGGAATCATTTGTTGATGGGCAGCAGGGTGTGTCCTGAGTTAAATATTGTGCCCTATTTTGCATTCCTTGTTTACTTTTATTAAAATGCTTGCTTGATGACAAAAGAAAATGCAAAGATATTGAAGCGTAATACTACATTTCAACACGATAGTGGCTAAAACATTGCGTCTGTATTACTCAGTGGTGCTGTATTAATGTCTCATCTAAAAAGGATTAATCTAAAAGTGAATAATTAGGTAATTAAAGGCTATTGTGGACGTGAGGTCTAGAAATTACACGTTTTAGTGCTCAGCCTTTTTTTTCTCAGGCAATTCTATGTCATCATGTTTTCCTAGTCTATCTGTCAGTAAACCCAATTGCGCACCTATTTTGGCATATTCTGTTACATCACAGATTGCATACCTGGAGAGCCTGCCACCCACAATGACTTTTAATAACACATCTGTTATACATGGATCGGTGAACCATGGAAATGCAGTCTGATCTGGATAACATTTAGAATACAAATTGTAATACACATTTTAACATGTAATGTTAACACATGTTAAAAGGCTGTTTATTCCTTTTCAAAGAGATACATGTATTTTGTGTGATGAAATTGGTTAGCACATCATGTGTCTCTTTAAATGGCACAGTGTGAATATAAACATAAAACCTTGAACATGAAAGACATTCTGCATAATGTATGCCATTGTGTGATGTTAGTCCAGCAGAACTTCATTTATTTAGACATCTCAAGGTAAAACATTTTTTAACCTTCTGACTGGGTATTGTTAGTGAAAAAGCAATGGTGTATTTGTGTGCCAGAACCCTGCACAGTCCCCTTACTTGGACATGCTTAGAGTACAGTGTTAGTTTGGAAAATAAGCCCAGCCTTTGGGCAGCATTGTCGTCCAAATTGCACTTAGACGCAAATTTAAAATGGTGAAACTTTCAAAATTAGATGACTTCAGGTATTGGGAGTCGTGTTCCCTCATGGAATGATGAAGAAAGATAAAAACTGAGTATGCAATAGTTTAACATTGTTTACTTTAATTTTATGCTAAGCTAGGACACTTTCAAGGGGGCCATGTAAATAAAATAAACTAACTCATAATTCATTTTCTAGCAATATGGTTTTCTCTATATCAATATTTTAAACAACTTGGATGTTTTTGGTTTAATGTCGAATAGCTTCGATATCTTCTTTGGCATAAATGATATGAAAGTCTAAGAAAAAGGAAACAGACCACTCTGTGTCCAGCAGTGGTGATCGTGCTTGCTTCCCTGAAATTAGTATCAAAGAAAATGAGTCATCGAATGAGGAAATGAGTTCATTATTTTCAGTTTTGTTAACTGGGATACATCCAGCTTGCCAGCTGAATCTTGTTAGTCAGAAGGGAAATGACATCAAAGTATGTGTTGTATAACCTGTAGTACGGTAACATAGACTTGATTTATTTCTTTTTGCATCCTTTAAATTAAACAGTTTATATTAGGACTTCACAGGAGTGTTACTTTAAGGATGCACTTTTACATATCATAAATAAATAAATACATCTTGCAGAAATGATGGTATTAATGCAACTTTATATTGTTGACTACAATAGAAATTACATGCATATGGTGTCATATAGTTTCAGCATTGACCCAATAAGTCCTTATTTGCATTTATTGTCTTGGGGGATGGTTTTGATTCCAAAAGGGTAGCAATAGGATCAGGGCACTATTATTTTTGTATTTTAATAATTGTTTTTAATTGTCTTTGTGTTTTGAAATACTATTGTCTTCTAATGGGATTACATAATTAGGCATTTACATTTTTGGGTGCATTCCAGTTATAATGCAGTCTTTTGAATGTATTGTTTCTATTAATTCGCCAAATCTTTCTTATATAGATAGGGCGGACTGTCAAATAACTGCATCGTCTACAATTAAATTCTGGCTATTTGTTTATTTTTACTTTTTTATTTATTTATTTATTTTTATTTAGTAGTCGCCAATTATTTTTTATTGTTTTCTCCACAATTTAGTAGTGTCCAATTACTTTTGGGCTCAGCTCACCGCTACCACCCCTGTGCTGACTCGGGAGGGGCGAAGACAAACACACGCTCTCCTCTGAAGCGTGTGTCGTTAGCCGCCTGCTTCTTTACACACTGCAGACTCACCATGCAGCCACCCAGAACTATAGCGTCGGAGGACAATGCAGGCCTAGGCAGCTTACAGGCAAGTCCGCAGGCGCCCGGCCAGACCACAGGGGTCACTGGTCATGGTGAGCCAAGGACACCCTGGCTGATCTAGCCCTCCCCCTGGGTGGCGCTCAGCCAATTGTGCGCCGCCCCCTGGGTGTTCCTGTCCTCGGTCGGCAAAGGAATAACCTGGACTCGAACCGGCGACGTCCAGACTATAGGGTGCATCCTGCACTCCACGCGTTGTGCCTTTACTGGATGCGCCACTCGGAAGCCCCCAGTGTTTCCTTTTTAATGAGATGGCAATAAGCACTTAATTGAAGTCAATGCTATGTTTTAAGTTTGATTTATACCTTGTGCAATAATAAATAAAAAAACACATGCATAACATAATATATTTAATACATAGGTTAACATACAGGTCTATTATATATTGGTAAAACAGTGAAAGAAATAAAGAAATGAAATGTTTATTTTCTTGACATAAAGGCATATATAAGTGTGTTTTTTTAAAATAGCAGTCAATAGCATAAAGATTTATTCCATAAATAGATCATCACCCTATTCACAAAGGCCCTGTTCACAACGATTATTATACATTTTTAATTTAGTGTGCCCAATTATGTTACCCCCATTTTCTCCCCAATTTGAAGGTTCAGTGGACATCCTCTGATCCCACCACCGAGACAGCTTCCTCTTTTACACCCAGGAACTTGAGAGCGGATATCAGCGAGCTACTAACCTCTGGAGGACAAAGACCAGCCCTGCAAGTGTCCGCTTTTGAGCTCATTGGGTGCCTGGCCAGCAGGGTTCACTGTAGCGCGATGAGGAAAAACAGTCCTTGCCGGTTTTGCCTCCCTAACCCACAGGAGCACCAGAGCCAATGTGACGCTCCCTTGGGAATCCCCAGCCAGCATGCACTGTATGACTCACCCGGCACACCACACGTCTGTGCTTTTACAAGGTGAGCCACTTGGGAACCCTTCACAAAGATTGAACTAACAAATGTTTGATATTCATAAAACATGTCTGTGTTTCTTTAACAACAGCTGCAAGGCCCAGAGGTGAAAGTGCTCAGTAGACTGCAATAACATGGATGATAGCAACAGCATTTGAATTATTGAGGTTTTGCTTAAGATATGGATAGTTGTTTATGTACTGAAATGAAGCCAACACGTGTGTGAACTGGACTGTAGCCTAATGTGGTCATATCTATTATTTATTTATTTAGCAGACGCCTTTATCCAAGGCGACTTACAGAGACTAGGGTGTGTGAACTATGCATCAGCTGCAGAATCACTTACAATTACGTCTCACCCGACAGACGGAGCACAAGGCGGTTAAGTGACTTGCTCAGAATCACACAATGAAGGTAATGTTACATCCCTACTTAATTATTATTGTAATTTGTAAGGAAATGCATTTAATTACCTGTAAATAAAGGATTTGGACCTGAGCCCAGATAGCACACTCTGCCATTCATCACTTTAAAGGATAAACTTCAACGGACGAGTACAATTTTGATTTAAGTTCCACTCCTACTCAAACTTCCCAACATATCCACTTGCGCTTTAGTGGTGATTGTGAAACCACTTAGCAAATCTGCAAAGAAAATCTGAAACTTTCCCAGGCATAGTACTGGTATGGCTTGAGGCTTGGTTTGCTGCTGCTAGAAATTGTTTTCATGAAAAGGTCATTCTAATTTATCTGTTTACTGTGAGGTTTCCTGAACTTTAAAAAGTTCAGTTTTCCTTGGTATACAGCTGATTGCTTTAGGTTTGCATTAGAATATTTTAAGTTAGTTTCCCCAAAGATGAAATACATCCTCCCCAACACAACCTTTCAAATGTTAAGTGTATCTATTAAGAATGAGGGGCATTGTTTAGCACTGGTTCCATTTGAATAAAGGGCAACCAATTCTGTAAACATGTAAGATGTTTTGTGACTAAAACACTGTGTCTGGAATACGTAATGGAATACTTGACAGTTGTTAAATTAACTGAAGAGGTGAATAGTGCATTAGTACAGGTTTTATAGAATGCTGACTCTTTAAAGTGGTTACCATACTGTTCCTGAACTAGATCTTCGGAAGCATTAAGCTTGTTTACTAAGGGATTTTGACAATATTGTTTTATTGTATAATTCAAACAGAATTTTTGAAAAACAGGAAAATCTATATTTTTGATGGTATACACATATTATGCTTTATACACATTACTTAGTATAACTACTACAGTGCTTAAGGGAAACTGACAAAACGTATTATAGGGAAGGCCAAGGTTAACAGCAACGCACTGTTTGCTTAACAGCTCATTTGCGATATTTTGTGGGCTGTGTAAAGCCATCTTGAAGCAAGTTGGAAGAGGTTGTAAAGAACCAAGAGGGGTTGTAGACAGGAAAATTTAATATTAAGATGATTAAGGTTATGTATCCATATTTTTGGGCCACATTCCTTATCATGTCCCAATTGAATTATGGGTTTTTTATATACCAGTATATAAACACATAAAGATTTCTACTGGGACTGAAAGTGTAATACATTATACTATGGTGTAGCAAAAGGCATTATAACAAAATGATCAGTTTTGTCATGCTAGAAAGCATCTACAGCTGTGGCCAAAATGTTTGCATCACCCTATAAAATGAACTAATATTGCTTCATAAAGTTGAATGAAACCTGCTGAATAATGTAAACATCTTGAATAAAATACCGCTTTGTAGTTTTCTATATACAGGGTGATTAGAAAGTAAGTGTAGTTTACAAAACCACTGTTTAGTTATTCCTGTTTTAAGATTAGGCTTGTTGTGTGCATTGTTTCATTTTGTGAATTAGTATTAAGAAAACTATTTGCGTGTAAAGCAAACCTGGAACAAAACTCAAATGATAGGAAACAGTGGCTTTTAAACAGTTGGATAAACAACCTAGAAACCAAAATATTACACTTCATTATAATGGAAGTCAGAGATGTTAAGAAAAGTTTACTGAGATTTGGAAGATGAGATGCTTTACACAGCCCAACCACATTGTTATATCAGTTCCTGATATTGCTCTGACCGCAAAAACCTGCCAAATGAGTCCTTCTCCATAAGGGCATGGATCCTCTTCTGGGCCAGCTCAAAACTGGTTTGTGAAGGCTCCACAAGGTTCCTGATGGTCACATCTTTGGTGAAATGGTCAATGTTCACCTGTTAGTCAAAGATAATTGGTTAACATTTAGAATAATTATCAGTTGATAAGCAATGGCACTTGTCAAAAACAGATATTATTGATGCTCTAGTTAATTTTTCTTTAATAATATGTGAACTGTAGCTCCTGCTGTAAAATGACCTTGTAAGACATACTTTATTCATCATATAATGTCTAAAATAAATGTAACAAGAGAAAGAATTTTAAGAATTCTCTACAAACCTCTAACGATCAAACCAAATAGCTGAAACCAGTACCCCAGTATGAAATATGCACTCGGTATTTCTGCAACCAACCTCTTTAGGAGCGTCTTTCTGAATAAACTCCTCATAGATCTTTTTAGCCTTGGAGGCCAGTTTCACTGGAGACTTGGTCTTTTTGTAGTCCTCACAGGCCATCCAGAACTCAATGTTCTCCTCACTGAACTCAGACCTCAGGAAGCTCCTGAAAGTGGCCAGCCCATCTGTAAAATAGAACAGATGGAAACATCTATTTCGAAGTTTATTACTGAACTGTATGTAGCAGCGAAGAATCAGATGTGACATATGAAACCTTTAAGCCACCTCAGCTATTGTGGGGTAACTGAAGGACAAATCTAGCCCAAATTACTTTGATGTTTGGCTGTGTTTGGGCTTTATGCTATATAAGACAAAGTCTTGATCAAATCTTTACTGCAAAAGAGGTTGTGCATCAGTAACAGGCTGAAGGCATTTGGCTTGAAAGACCACAAGTCAAATAAAGTCATAAATGATTAATAACTTCTTACAATGTTTAAAAAAACCTCACTGGGGTCTAAAGCGTTGAAAAAAAGGAAAATATGAAAACAATATGAAAGCACTTAACTTTCCTTCAGCCCTTGCTTATTTGAAGCTACCATCATGTCCAGCTGAGATGCTTTGAAAAACTTTTCTATTCTCTATTCCGATAAACTGCCAAACATTGACACATACTATCTTTCAAGGAAGAATATTAATATACATATACTTCTACAAACAGTTGGAAGAAAGGAATGCTATGAATTCCCAATACCTATTTCACACTTGGATACTGCTACAGAGCTTTAAGGACATATTACTGTAAGTCCTGGATTGTATTATTTTCAGCCTATATTAGACAAGTTATAACTACTTATTCTATATCAGCTTTATAACAATCTTCGCATATTTTTTTTTTTCACACCTTACATTTTTAATTGTAAATACTTTTTTATTCCATAACATTTTGTAATTTCTCTCATTTGTTTTTTAATTGATGTGACTTTTTCAGCTTAAGAAAAAAACATCTATGGATAAATAAAGTGCATGTGAAAAAAAACAACCTCATATGGAATATCAATGGTAATTAGTAAATTTGGTAAAGGGACCTCACTCTACGGGTGCCTTCCTATTAAAAATAGCAGGTTATCCTGAAGTGGCCCTGTGACAGAGAGCGAATGAATCCTAGTCAACAATCTCCCTCATGACCTGTGAGGGCGCTGTATAACAGGAACCGTGTGCCCCGGACTGGATGGTTTGGCAGTTCATTCCTGGGTCAGTTGGAAGTCAGCCACCCAGAAAGGGGACGGAGTCACAATACCAGAAGTCATCGCCTTAATGTGGTAGGTGATGTGTCAATCATGGATTGGAGGATACGTGATTGCAGTCGCTACCAAAGGGGGCATGACTGAAGGTATATCAGGGGATGTGGCTAAGCAATCTGTTCCTTTGTTATGGTTACGGAAAGACCTTTAAAGGACGTACGACTGTGATTTAACTGTGTGTGTTTTTCGTGTTGTTTTTGTCTGTCTATTAATAATTGTATTTGTCATTGTTAGATGGCTAAACTATCTGGGAGCTGTCGCTAAAAGCCAGCACCAACCCCAGACTACACCACTGCACTACTGTTTCACTAACTACTGTACAATTCATCACTTGCACTAGGAGCACTCACTATTGGACTTGTGAGTGTGTGTGTGTATAAACTGTGTGTCTTTATTAGTGTTATTATTATTTCAGGACTGAAACCTGTGGGTTTTAACTGTGCCATTGTGGCAAAGTGGTGAGTGAATACAGGTGCGTGCAGTGCAGAATGGATACAAACAATGGGTTCCAGGTGCAAGGGTGTTTGTTGAATAATTAACAATGTCCAGAGCCTTATGGCAAACACCTGTAAATAATAAATGATGGAAGTGATACAGCGGCATGTATCACTCCATTTGTAATCCGCAGGTTTGACACAAAACCAAAAATCCAGTTTCTTTCCTCACCCACACGTAACACAGAACACAAACACAGTTTTATTTAGTGTGTGAAACTAGTGCTTGTGGTGAAAAGAGGGAAGTGCTGGTGTCTGGGTTTGTTGCTGGCCTGTGGCTACAGCTCCGGATAGTGTTAGTATTCTTGATAAGCCGACACAAACAGTCAGTGTTACAAGACAGACTAACAAACACAACACTCACGTTTTTCACAGATGCAGGGTCTCCTTTTTGGTTGTATGCTAACCATTTACAAAAGGAACAGATCACTTACACTACAACCCCTTATGTACCCTCCCCCATGATCCCTAGGTTAACGAGCGCATCTGCTCCTCCAATCCACGGATGCTACACCGTTTCCCGCCCGGGTCATTGAGTTTGGGTACCGTAGCTCCACCCCTTTTCTCGATGACCAACTACCACCTAACCCAAGGAATAAATTGTCATGCCATTTAGTTAAGGGTACGGGACAACATAAAAGTTCAGCAGACACAGAACGGTGCCCGGGTCGCTACAATATATATATATATATTTTTCCACTGTGGATCCTACCATTGTTGGTAAAATTGTGTAGCCATTGCTTTGCTATTGTCCTGCATTTAGAAGAGAAACTAATTTCAAAGTAAACCTGTAAACATCAACTGCTGTCTATTTAACAAATGGAAAATAACTTGTGAAATATTCCATATATATATATATATAAATATACTGCCCGAAGCAAGCTGAAAGTCAGCACTCATTAGGCACTTCAAAGCTTAATTGCTTTTACTGAAAATCTGTTTTTAAACATCTTCGCAAGTTTAACTAGACTAAACAGTTTATGCATACCACAGAGGAACAATGTATATACTCAACTTCATGTTCCTGGGATTTGCCATACTATAAACAAAATGATAAAGGAATCAGGACCAACTAAATATTCTGAGGAGCATCATTTCAATAAGATCCACTTAATAGGTTTCTATTATCTTAATAGGTTTCTATTCTTTTGTTATTTGGGGATGCTTGAGGTTCATAATGCTTTTCCTTATATTTTAATAGAAGGCATTGATTAGGTGTGTGATGTAATCTGTAGCTGTTCACTTTAAAGTAAAGGTGTATGCTTAACCAGATTGTATCAGCAGGTGTTTTGAAGAGACCACACGTGTTAAGATAATGGGATGCAGATGCAAATGACTTACAGTTGTTGAGTAACACTTTATCCAGGGATTCACGCCACTGCAGTGCTTCTTCTGGTGATGGTCTGTAAAATAAAACACATGGGAGGTTGACAATGACCAATTTTCTATGAAATTGCATTTATTAGTGTTGTATATAGAAAGTTGATTAGATTTATCAAGTAATCTGTGGGAATGTATAGGAGACATTGCAGGTTCAGTACAAATCTCCCAGTCGTTACTGTACACATTGAAGGATAGGAGTTCCAAGCACCCATATTAGTTCTTATTTGTTTATTCACAAAACTTTAAAGCCTGTTTTAAGAAATGCTTTTCAAGGACTGTTTTAGAAAGATGTTTAGAAACTTAGATTAAATCATGCCTTTTAAAATAACAATACAACCTAAGCCTCTATAAAACCTCTAAGCCTCTGTGAAAAGGTTTCATTAACTGTAAAGTAGATTTTTTTTAAAAAAATTAAATGGTCTTTAATGAACCGCTCTTAACAAATGAATACTTAAACCATTCCTTAAAGTTATCTAAATAAAGCACAGTTTAAGCACAATAAGTAGCTTTTTAATAAGTGCTAAGGTCATATACTAATTAATCTATTTTACCTTAATTAGCGTGCGTGACACTTCCAGAGTTCCCAGTTCTGTAATTAAACTTGATCTGGTACATGACAGTATAACAGACCATACAGTGCCAAGTTCAAAGGTCATATACAAATCTATTTGACCTTAAATTATCAGGCTTGAAACTTCCAAAGTTCCCAGAGCTTTGTTGAATAGGGACTGATTCAACAGCAATCATTTATGTGGCCAGGGTAACAGCCAATCATAACAGTAAGACATGATCTTATTAAGTACAACAGGGCATCTGCTGTACCTTAATTTGAGCATTTTGCACAAGGGCTTTATTCCAAATGGAATTAGTCTCCAAATTATGAAACCATTCATAAGAGAACAGATGGGCGATGGAACGATACTGAAAAAAGCAGGAGAGTCTGTCTTGTACCACTTACTTTAATTTATGTCAGTTTGTATCCATATGAGTGGAAGCTGTTGTCACGCAATTGAAATTACAACTTGAAAAACTGAATTCTATGGTTCATCTAAAAAGGGTATTTAACATTCCAGTTTATTGTGCACAATTTGCATTACTATTGAAAACAGACCCTCTTGTCTGCTAACCAACTACTTCATAATAGAGCCTAAACCAAGTAATCAATTACCACTACAAGTGTTGGTCAGAAAAATCTATTTAAATGTTTTCATGGAATGTTTTGAGTGTCCCTGCCACAAAAAAATAGAGAAATAACACAACAAATCTCACATTTATGTAGCCACCAATCTAGATCTGAATGTTGTAAAGTTACTTACTTCTGAAACTTCTCTGGCTTCTTCTCAGGCTTTTCTGGGTAAGGGATTATAAGGTCAATGGCATTTTCAGGTTTTTGGAGGAGTGTCCCCAATTTAATCTTGATCTCCTTAGCCCTATAGAAAGACATACACACAAATATGATGTGGTAATAGCTAATAACCATTGTATGCATTCCCAACAACATAAAAAGACTCAGAAACTCATTAAAAGCATTACATATGAACAAATATGTTTTCTAGTAAACTACGTATGTGACTGTGTATGGGATATTTCAAAGCTCAGTGACATGTTTAGATCATCTCAATAAAACAATGAAAACTGAATGACTAATCCACTGGCAATGTACAGTAGTTTACCCAGACAATAACGCTACAGTAGGATCTATTTATTTTCCTAAATGGAACTCAGCTTTGGCATAATATACAGTAGTGAGTGATGGGACTGGAATAAACAGCAAATTACAGTAAATTAAATACATGAAAAGGATGTGGGAGATGTGTTTATATACGCACCAGTGAAACAAATACTGTTTCCTATTAAATTTCAAAAGGACATATTTGTGATGAATGAAAAGACAACAAAACAAATCATGGGGATCTTATATCATGTTATTGTCTTAAAGGAAAAGAAAAAAAAAACAGGGTCATTTGAATGACTAAGAGATAATCATAGCAGGTGGTTGATGCAATTCAGAATGATTCCCTAACACTGTAAAATCATCTAAAAAAATCCAGCTCTGGTTTATCCCAGTGGGGTAGATTGACCCTAAGGATATCAATTTATGTGAACAAGTACAATAATTAGAAAACAAACCATACAAGAAAAAGTTGTAATCATGTATCATCATAACAAGTTACTTGTATTTCCATCTACAGTACAACACCAACAACACTATTGATTTGCTAGATTGGGCAGCTGTCTGTGTTGAAAGCACATTTTCAGTCAACCGTTACTGATTCTTTAGTTGTGTATTGATCTAACCCTATGCTGTAGAGTTAACCACAACCCTCTGATTCTCATCACTCTCTAGGCAGGGGTTCTCAGATGCACACAGAATTTTCAAATTTTCAAATCTTCTGGCTTTTATTGTAGGCAATCCATATCAACAAGTTTTTCTTGGAAGCTTTCCGTTATCTCATTTCTCAACAGCTAAATAAATGGTTGTTGAAACAAAACAATGTTGAATTATTTTTGGCTCCTGACAGAAGTACAAGACAGTGACCATATTTTTTAAAAAATGGTAGAGTAGTACTTCATACTTACAAACCCTACACTTGTGAAATACCCAGTCAACCAATCACACCACTTAGAGCTCAACTATGGATTTTACACTGCTTTCTGTCTTAGTTTAGATTTCTTCTTCTTCTTCTTCATAGACATGTTTGGTTTTCAGTATTTGTAATGTTGGCGTTCTACTGTACTTTGAACATACTATGTAAAATAAACAAATGTTTCAAAGTGCTTCATTGGAAGGGTGCGAGATTGTTCATAGCTTTCCCTACAACATCATATTTTCCAATTCCCGCAAAGCATGAGAAGATGATGTACGCCACCTAACATTCTTGACGAGAATAAACAGACCATCGGTAATGAAAAAAAACAACAACTTAATTTACTCTGATTACTGCATTGTATTTTCTTAAAATCCTTTCCCTTTAATTGCATTGGACCCTAAGTACAGAACTCAGAAGGTAGAGGTTTTAACTATATTAAAAATAAAGCACAGGCAAGACAGTTTGGGTCAGATTAATTATTATTATATATTTTTTACTGCAATACTACTCATTGCAGGAAAATGAATATTATTTATATACCTTGTTATCTTATTTACAGGACTATGTGCTCATTTGATTTCTTTAAAATGCTAACAGTATATACATTGGAGCTCTGTTTAAGTAGGTAAAATTAATCTTAGCAAAAAAGTCAGCTTGCCAAATACTGTACCAAGCATTGCCTATATATTTTATTGAATCCCATTACAAATATCAGAATACCAACACACAGAATGAAGTTGTAAAACTATAATACTGCATAGTTTAATGATTTTCTACATGATTGCAACCGTGATATACTGTTTCTCATATCATGAATAGACCATATCACATAACAAACCAATGCTTCTTTGAAAGAGCCAATTTTTAAACCGTTCTCTAATACTCATGACGGAAATAAAACACGCTGCTCTCTGGCTAGGACCAACGTATTTCTGATATAGTCACATAGGCCTTATAAATGAGGTTCTTCGGATCAAAGTCTGCCTGTTACCTGTATTGAAATAAATCAGGTATCAAGTCTAACCGTTTTCACTGATATGAAACAGAATTATATACACACTGCAAAGATGCTGTTTGTTTAAAGGCTGAAAGAGACTGTACATCATCACTTTAATACATACTAGTTAAATAAACAAGATGTTTGGTTTGTGGTCCCCATGGGTTACAAATAAGTATACTTTTCTACAACATTGCTAGTATTTATGTATTTATTTCTTTATTCTGGCCATCATATTTACTGCATGATGTTTACTTTTCTAGGTTTAACATGTTTCTTATTTTGTATTGCACTTGGATAGGTGTTTAAGAAAATGTCCAAGTTGATTGAAAGTTAATTATGGTTACATTCTCCAGTAAAACACATATTCCATTCTACTATAGTAAGACCACTATAGACCACTATAGTAAGACCACAATAAGTAACACATTTTGTCAGTAACCCAATAATTAATATGCAATTTCATAACCATCTAAATAGTTCATTCACCTCTTCTGTGGATGATATTCATTTATCTGATGCTTTACTTTGTATAGTCAAAGCAAAACTAAGATGTTCTTGATTTAAATGTTCATTATCTTTTAGGAAATAAATTCATCACACTCAACAAATTCAACCATATAGCTGTGCATACAGTCCATCAATGAATAATAGGACAAAAAAAACGTGTAACTAATCAAAACATGAAACTTTTGACAGTTTGGAAAATGACTTCAATAAAAAAATGCAATATAAATCACACAGCTCCAGTGCTACTGTGTAATAGAACCATGTTCATTCAAAGAATATATTCAAAAAATCTTTCTCACCTTTCCAGACATGTCTGGGGTAGGGCTGCTAATCCTTTGCACATTTTAACAAGTTGTTACAGTCCTGCTCTCTCACAAAGTCAATTTACAACCAGTGCACAGTGAAGCTTTCTTTTTTGCCTCTGTCTTACAGCTGTTGGGGTTTTATAGAGCCCGCCTGCTGGACCAAAGCCAGTTGCTTAGCCAATCAGGGTCTGCAAGAAACAGACCTATGACATCACTAGTATTCCAAGACTATGCAACATTACATTTATACAGCAATTACATGTTTCATAACCATGGGACAAAACAGGAAATACAGTTCAATGCTTAAAATATTTCACTTATGTACACTACCGGTCAAAAGTTTTAGAACACCTCAATTTTTCCAGTTTTTATTGAAATTTACGCAGTTTAATGTCTCAATGTACTCTGAAATTAAAGCATAGAACAAATAAACAATTGGAGATGAAAAATAAATCATGGAATTGTTTTGTTTAACAAAATGTAATCTAAATTTTTGACTCATCAAAGTAACCACCTTTTGCAGATATAACAGCCAAACACACTCGTGGCATTCTTTCTACAATGGAAATATTGTTCGGAAAGTTCTTCCCAACACTGTTGCAGAAGTTCCAACAAATGTGTTGCACTTGTAGGTTGCTTTGCTTTCACCCTTCTGTCCAGTTCATCCCAAACCAGCTCGATGGGGTTTAAGTCTGGAGACTGTGCTGGCCATTCCATGATTTGAAGCCTACCGTCTTGTTCTTTTCTTCTAAGGTAGTTCTGACATAGCCTGGAGGTATGTTTTGGGTCATTATCTTGCTGTAGGATGAACCCCTGAACAACTAGGAGTATACCAGAGGGTATTGCATGGTGCTGCAAAATGCTGTGGTAGCCGTTTTGGTTCAGGGTGCCACTCACTCTGTGCAAGTCGCCAACTCTGGATCCAGCAAAAGAGCCCCAGACCATCACGCTTCCTCCTCCATGTTTGACAGTTGGTGTCACACACCGAGGAACCATCCTTTAAGCCTACTCGACGGCGTACAAAAACCCTAGCGTGATGAACCGAAGATTTCAAATTTTGATTCATCGGTCCATAAGACCTTCTTCCAGTCTTCAGTAGTCCACTGGCGGTGCTTCATGGCCCAGGCAAGCCTCTTTTTCTTATTTTGCCATCTTAGCAATGGCTTTCTTACTGCCACTCGACCTGTCAAACCTGCAGCTCGAAGTCTTCTCTTCACAGTTGAAACTGAGACTTGATTACTTCGACCAGTGTTAAGCTGTTGTCCTGTGAGCCGCCTATCACGCAAGCTGTTGACTCTCAGAAACTTGTCTTCTGACTGTTGTGGCTTTGGGTCTGCCAGACTTCTTCCAGTCAGAGTTTCCTCCAGTTTCCAAGTGCCTTTTGATGGTGTAGGAAACTGTACTCACTGACACCTTGGCTTTCTTTGCAATTTCTCTAAAGTAAAGACCTACACTTTTAAGGGTTATAATGGTCTGTCTGTCTTCCTTTGTTAATTGCCTTTTTCTCGCCATTATGATAGCAATATACTACTTCCTGCAGTACAATACTGTCCAAATAATGCTTAAGAGGGTGTAGTAACACAGTCTGTTCCAACACTGCTTTTATACAGACAGAGGGTTTGTAAGTAATCAACAAAAGTTGGGACACCTGTAGGAATTGTTAGCATCAACTTTCAAGGCTTAATTTACTTCCACAGAACAGCTGTAAGTTGTTAACCCATTACTTGTTCCCTGAAAAAGGCCTTTTTGTATAACTCTGAAATGTACATTATTTTTCAGTTTTTGGTAACCTAAACTTTTTTTTTTAACCTCTGGCAGTTTACCGCTTACCTTTGTACCATTTCAGGTTATTCACTGGACTTGAACTGCTTAAATTTCAATAAAAACTGGAAAAATGGGGGTGTTCTAAAACTTTTGACCAGTAGTGTATTTTAAATGTAAGGCTTTGAATATAATTGCTTTGTAGTTAATGCTGGGTGCAAATTGATAACCTTACATTTCCCACCTAAACTTCCTATCCATTTTACAAAAGGGATGAACCACTTGAATGTTTAGAGTTGATCTTATTGTCTTGTCTCCCTAAATATATACAATTTAAGTGGCACAAATAGCCTACTGTATATGTTAGAATGTGCCTACTTAAAATGGTTTATTTCCACAATTAAATTCACATGTGATTCTTCACTTTTCCACACTGCAAACATGTTGTAATAGTTTCCAGGCTCAGTTGTCCACCAGGCTCCTTCTATTTTTAGGGCAGACACAAAACAATGCATTTGATGCCATATGAAAAACTTTTTAGATGTTACCCTTTTCTTCAAAGTGAGCATACTGAAATGACATACATGAGGTTTCCATGCAAGTTTTTTTTTAACTTGAGACATTTACACAAGAAAAATGTCTCGTGTAAAATGCTTTTCTGGGTTTCCATTCGCTCAGTTTATTTTACTCGAGTAAACCGGACTTTTCACCTGACGTCATGCAAATGAATGGGAAAGGTGGGGGTTGATATGTAAATTAGCTATGCGTAAAGTACTCATGCTGTTTTTGAAGATTACTAGTGACATTTTGTGAAAATGTGGTTTCCATGAGCAGAGAACTGGTACACGAGTGAATCTAAGCTGTTTTAATAAAGCAAAATACCCTGTGCCTGCTTGGTTAATAATGTGTTTTACTGCTCTTGACCAAATTGTTTTTCAAATGTCAGGTGGGTTGGCTTGTAGTTAGTATTGAATCAGGTTTCAACTAATTTATCTGACGACTCATTAATTAAAAATTAACTCAGAGGTATAAAATGAATCTGACCAACACAGGTATCGCAGATATACCATGGCTGAAAACCGGTAGAGACGTTATATATATATATATATATATATATATATATATATATATATATATATATATATATATATATATATATAGTACTGTGCAAAAGTTTTAGGCAGGTGTGAAAAATGCTGTAAAGTAAGAATGCTTTCAAAATAGACTTATTAATAGATTATATTTATCAATTAACTAAATGCAAAGTGAGTGAACAGAAGAAAAATCTAAATCAAATCCATATTTGGTGTGACCACCCTTTGCCTTCAAAACAGCATCAATTCTTCTAGGTACACTTGCACAAAGTCAGGGATTTTGTAGGCATATAGTCAAGTGTATGATTAAACAATTATACCAAACAGGTGCTAATGATCATCAATTCAATATGTAGGTTGAAACACAATCATTAACTGAAACAGAAACAGCTGTGTAGGAGGAATAAAACTGGGTGAGGAACAGCCAAACTCAGCTAACAAGGTGAGGTTGCTGAAGACAGTTTACTGTCAAAAGTCATACACCATGGCAAGACTAAGCACAGCAACAAGACACAAGGTAGTTATACTGCATCAGCAAGGTCTCTCCCAGGCAGAAATTTCAAGGCAGACAGGGGTTTCCAGATGTGCTGTCCGAGTTCTTTTGAAGAAGCACAAAGAAACGGGCAACGTTGAGGACAGTAGATGCAGTGGTCGGCCAAGGAAACTTACTGCAGTAGATGAAAGACACATCATGCTTACTTCCCTTCGCAATCGGAAGATGTCCAGCAGTGCCATCAGCTCAGAATTGGCAGAAAACAGTGGGACCCTGGTACACCCATCTACTGTCCGGAGAAGTCTGGTCAGAAGTGGCCTTCATGGAAGACTTGCGGCCAAAAAGCCATACCTCCGACGTGGAAACAAGGCCAAGCGACTCAACTATGCACGAAAACACAGGAACTGGGGTGCAGAAAATGGCAGCAGGTGCTCTGGACTGATGAGTCAAAATTTGAAATATTTGGCTGTAGCAGAAGGCAGTTTGTTCGCCAAAGGGCTGGAGAGCGTACACGAATGAGTGTCTGCAGGCAACAGTGAAGCATGGTGGAGGTTCCTTGCAAGTTTGGGGCTGCATTTCTGCAAATGGAGTTGGGGATTTGGTCAGAATTAATGGTCTCCTCAATGCTGAGAAGTACAGGCAGATACTTATCCATCATGCAATACCATCAGGGAGGCATCTGATTGGCCCCAAATTTATTCTGCAGCATGACAACGACCCCAAACATACAGCGAAAGTCATTAAGAACTATCTTCAGCATAAAGAAGAACAAGGAGTCCTGGAAGTGATGGTATGGCCCCACAGAGCCCTGATCTCAACATCATCGAGTCTGTCTGGGATTACATGAAGAGAGAGAAGCAACTGAGGCTGCCTAAATCCACAGAAGAACTGTGGTTAGTTCTCCAAGATGTTTGGGCCAACCTACCTGCCAAGTTCCTTCAAAAACTGTGTGCAAGTGTACCTAGAAGAATTGATGCTGTTTTGAAGGCAAATGGTGGTCACACCAAATATTGATTTGATGTAGATTTTTCTTCTGTTCACTCACTTTGCATTTAGTTAATTGATAAATATAAACTATTAACGTGTCTATTTTTGAAAGCATTCGTACTTTACAGCATTTTTTCACACCTGCCTAAAACTTTTGCACAGTACTGTATATATATACACTGACTATACAAAACATTAGGAACACCTTCCTAATATTGAGTTGCACCCCCTTTTGCCCTCAGAACAGCCTCAATTCGTCGGGGCATGGATTCTACAAGGTGTCGAAAGTGTTCCACAGGGATGCTGGCCCATGTTGACTCCAATGCTTCCCACAGTGTCAAGTTGGCTGGTAGCGGATCTCTACTCCGAATAGCTCGTTCCATCTTATCCCACAGATGCTCAATTGGATTGAGATCTGGTGACTGGGCAGGCCACTGCAGTAAGCTGAATTCACTGTCATGTTCGTGGAACCATTCCTGGACTATCCTAGCCTTGTGGCATGGGGCATTATCCTGCTGAAAAAATCCATTAGCAGATGGATACACTGCTACCATGAAGGGATGCACCTTATTGGCAATGATGTTCAGATATCCTGTGACATTCAAACGTTGCTCCACTTTTATCAAGGGGCCCAATGTGTGCCATGAAAACACACCCCACACCATTACACCACCACCACCAGCCTGCAATGTTGACACGCGGCATGATGGATGCATGTACTCATGTGGTTATACCCTAGTCCTCCCATCAACGTGAAACAGCAGGAACCAGGATTCATCAGACCAGGCAATGTTTTTCCAATCCTCCAGTGCCCAGTGTTTTTGTTCCTTACCCCACTGCAACCGCAGTTTCTTGTGTTTTGCTGAAAGAAGTGTAACTCTGTTAGGTCGTCGGCTGCCATATCCCATTTGTGTCAAGGTACGACGAGTTGTGCATTCTTTTATGGGTCTTTCGGCACCAATGTTGTACTGGACTGTCAGTTGACTAACTGTAGCCCGTCTGTTGCTCTGCACAATTCGTGTCAGCCTCCTTTGGCCTCTTTCATCAATGAGCCGTTTTTGACCACTGGCCTGCCGTTGGCTGGATGTCCTTTGGGTGGTGGACCATCCTTGATACACACGGGAAACTGTTGAGCATGAAAAACCCAGCAGCGTTGCAGTTCTTGACACACTCAAACCGGCGCGCCTGTCACCTACTACCATCCCCCGTTCAAAGGCAATAACTGTAAATCTTCTGTCTTGCCCATTTACCCTCTGAATGGCACACATACACAATCCATGTCTCAATTGTGTCAAGGCTTAAAAATCCTTCTTTAACCTGTCTTCCCTTCATCCAGTCCTTCCCGTCCGAGGCGAGCACAATAGAATTCTATGTCGAGCCCGACCTTGTTTAAAAGCCCAACGGTTAGGAGGGATTTTAATTTTGTTTTAAATATGTTTCTGAAATCGGAGGGTAGTGGTGAGATGTATTTGTTGTGTCTAATTTAAACATCATATACTCACTGGTCAGTTTTATAAGGCGATATTTAGTTTAATAAGTAGATGCCGCTGCTGCATATATATTACATGCTGAGTGAGATGCCGCTGCTGCATATATATTACATGCTGAGTGAGACTTGCATGGTGATTTCTCAGATGGCTTTTGAATAAAGTGTTACTGCGACTGCTTACCTCAGAGTTTTCTTTGTTCTGTTCTCTGACTAAATACCACAGTATATTTGCAATTGTTTCTGTAATTCTTAGTGACTGAGATGAAAAAAACATTGTTTGTTTGGTGATTTAAATGATGTTTCAGTTGTATGTTAACATTTTTACCTACAGAAACACTGTTTAGATAATTGTTACTATTAAGATGCAGTAATATCAAAAGATCAGGTAAGAAAGTTGGTCTATGATGTCATAGCTGTGCGTTAAGACAATACGCTAGGAAAGTGATTGCGTCACTTCCTAAGCAACAGACCTGACAACCGTGAGCCTGTTTCTAAACAAACCTCGCCACCATTGCAGTTCTCTTTAGCGATAAATTAAATTAATAAAAACATGATGAATAGTCAATGAATTTCTGTCATCAGTTTTTCTTTCGATGTCAACAACAGTATTTATGTTTGGTAGTTTGCAGGCTAGCATGAGTGTATAAAGTAAATGTAAAGTAGACAGTGTTGGATTGTGAATCGTAGTGTTCCACATTTTTGTTTTTTAGCTACTAGTAACATTTTCTGTACATTTTTCAGGGCTTATTTTTCAAACATTAACCGGTATGAAATAGGAGAAAACTAAAATGTATAAATAGATGTACATAATATGCTGTATGAAAATACACAATTATACCATCATAAAATCATATTAATCCTTTGGGAAACGAAAAAAGTTTACAAGTTTCTCTTTCTCTCTGCTGATTGCACTCGGGGCAAAACACTACGATCGTGAATTTTCAATTTAATCAATAAATAACAATTCAATTTAATTTTATGCGCAGGTCAATGGATACGGCGGGTTAGATCAGGCTTTGTTTAGAAACCTTAAACTAATTTTTATTTATTTATTTATTTATTTTTTCCTATATAAATTTAGTCGTTGCTAATTATTTTTATTATTTTCTCCTCAATTTGAAATGCCCAATTATTTTTAGGCTCAGCTCACCGCTACCACCTGCGCTGACTCGGGAGGGGCGAAGATGAACACATGCTGTCCTCCTGCGTGCAGCCAGCCGCCCGCTTCTTTACACTCTGCAGACTCACCGTGCAGCCGCCTCAGAGCTACAGTGTCGGAGGACAACGCAGCTCTGGGCAGCTTACAGGCAAGCTCGCAGGCGCCCGGCCAGACTACAGGGGTTGCTGGTGCGCGGTGAGCCGAGGACACCCTGGCCGACCTAACCCTCCCTCCCCCTGGGCGACGCTCGGCCAATTGAGCGCTGCCCCCTGGGAGCTCCCGTCCACGGTCGGCTGTGGAATAGCCTGGATTTGAACTCGCGACATCCAGGCTATAGAGCGCATCCTGCACTCTAGCGAGTGCCTTTACTGGATGCGCCACTCGGGAGCCCCAGAAACCTTAAACTAATTTTAATACATACAAGTTAATACATGTAAATAAATGTATCATAGATGTATATAAATGAAGATTGTACTTTCATAAAGCCGTTACAAAAAACGGTTTGCAGACATCGCTCGGCCACTTCATCAGACCACCGCTTGGTTTTAAAAGGTCTGTGGCAGGATGGCTAAGACGGTGACGTCAGGACAGATGCAGGAAGTAAAAATACTGACACCAGGCACTGCAGTTTCAAAATAAATGACGCGGCGGTGCCATTTATTTAAATAATACAAAAATAAAATAAAAGGTTTGAACACAAAACACTTGCTCACAGAGCAAAATAAAAAGGTTAAACAAAACAAAATCACTAACACAAAAACAACACAGGTCAGGCTGGGCTGTAGCCTTCACTGATTCTGTATTTAATTTTTCCTTTTAGTTTTGTTTTCTCTCTCTTCACTCTCTCCGCTCCTCTCATACACCCACCATGAGTGCAGCGAGCTGCAGGCTTTTATGCAGGTGACCATGTCCCGATTTAGCAACAAATTAATCACTTAATTCGGGAGATGGCCACCTTCTGCATGAGGTTTTTAAACTACTGTGGATGGGGCTTTATGAAGGTACAAACTTCATTTATATACATCTAGAATAGGAAAACAAAATAATAATAAAAACACCCAATGCGACTACGCCGCAATATTTACAAAACAATAAATAAATACAAAAACAACATCCACGGCACTTCGCCGTCATCTATACATAAATACATAATAATAATAATAATAATAATAATAATCAACAACAAATACAAAATAACACAGGGGCGGAGGGGGAAACCCCGTTCTAAAAATAAACAAATACATTTAATCAGCAGGGCTTACTACCGCCCTGCTACAGGTCTAATTAAGCAAATTGTTAGTTCAAGTAGGCCTACTTTAGAGCTTTGTTGGAACAAAAAAACAGGACCAGGATCGCTCACACAGGGTAGTCCACACAGCGTAGCTCACACAGTGTAGCTCACACAGGGAGCTCAAACAGGGTAGCTCACACAGGGTAGTCCACACAGCGTAGCTCACACAGTGTAGCTCACACAGGGAGCTCAAACAGGGTAGCTCACACAGCGTAGCTCACACAGGGTAGCTCACACAGGGTAGCTCACACAGGGTAACTCACACAGGGTAGCTCACACAGGTAGCTCACACAGAGTAGCTTACACAGGTAGCTCACACAGGGTAACTCACACAGGGTAGCTCACACAGCGTAGCTCACACAGGGAGCTCACACAGGGTAACTCATACAGGGTAACTCATACAGGGTAGCTCACGCAGGGTAGCTCACACAGGGTAACTCATACAGGGTAGCTCACACAGTGTAGCTCACACAGGGTAGCTCACACAGACAGGGTAGCTCACACAGCGTCGCTCACACAGGGTAGCTCACACAGGGTAGCTCACACAGGGTAACTCATACAGGGTAGCTCACACAGGTAGCTCACAAAGGGTAGCTCACACACCGTAGCTCACACAGGGTAACTCACATAGGGTAGCTCACACAGGGTAGTGCACCACCTGCAAGACACCCAGGCATTGTCTTTCTTGTGGATGTCTTTGTAGTTCAATTTACAATCATATAATAATAGATACTGCTGCACCTTCATAAATTAACTTTTTGTCGTCCATGATTTTGTTTTGAGGCGTGACTTGTTTTGAGACATGTGTTTGACATGTGTCAAGGTTGTTAATCTTGCTTCTGATTGGTTAGTTTCATTCCAGTCGTGCGACGAAAAAAAAAGAAACAGGTTCTATTTTAGCGACAGGAAATTTTCTCAAAGCGACGTCGCTCGCTGCTGGTGTGGATACTCCCATTTGACTGCAGTAACTTATTATTCGCTCGCGTCCAGTAATTATTCGCTCGCGTCCACTAACCGCCTTTTACAGATTTTTCACATTATATGACTTCTGAGATGCAACAGGGTGACTCAATTCTGAACCCCATGGATTCAGAACATAACATGTGACATGATTATCTCTATTATGGATACTTCAGCTATCAAATTATAAACATTTAACTATCAAATTATAAATAGTGCGCTCAGTGTCATGCAAATGCTTGAGAATGGGTTGCCCAAGTGCTTTGAGGGGAAAATATCTAGTTAAAATAATTTTCTCATGTGCTCCTAAATTAGGATGTACAGCATGTCATGACATAAGGGTCAGGGTTTTGTTCATCTTCAAATGTTTCCCTCGTACTGTAAGAATCTGTTCTCAGAAATGAGGCCAGTGACTCATGCAAAGCAGTAACAACTTAAAAGAAAAGGAGACAAGATTACCAAACGGGTGACTGACCAACTAGAAAACTCCATTTAATAAACATCAAAACTTACTGTTCTCTTCATCCGTTGATCCAAGGACAGACAAGTCATTTCCAGGCTATAAGGCTATGGTCACTCAGTGGTTTCTTGGTATAATAGGATTAAACTTATTATAATACTGTATGTGAATAAGCTCTATATTGTGTTGTAGCCAATATCAATAAAATAAAATCTGAGAGAGAGAAAGAACATAGTATCAGTTAGGTTAAAAATGTCTGCCAGGCTGTTTTTTCTTTTCCAACAGTTGCAGAATGTCTCTGATCCACTGAATGTGTGATGGTGAGGTAGCCTGATTCCAATCAAGCAGTATACTTCTAGCCAATAATGTCTCAAAGGCCAGGGCATTAGATTGGATCATTGACTATTGCACCAAAAAGAACAACCAGTGGGGTGGGATCAATGGAAGTTAGTTACTGCAAGTGATCACCACAAACTATCATTTGTGAAAAACACAGGCACCTGAATGGAATGGAATTTGGTTCTAGTGTTATATGCAGTAAAAAGAGGAAGGGCAGTTCTTCTTGTTGACAGTTTTTGATTGAACCACTGAAATGCAACCAGACATGTATGTCTGAAGTATAAATGACAATCTCAAAGAAGTTCAAATACTTACATTTTGTTGTTGTGCACTCCCTACCCCTTAATACCTCCCTACCTCAAAATATTTCTGCTTAAATAAACACTGGATTTTTTCCTGTTAAGTGCTGTTAAGTAACACTCATGAGAAACAAAAGGGCATTATACACTAATGAAATCTCTTCTTTTGTTCTTATAAAATATCTTCAAAGAATGGTAAACAACTTTGCTAAATAAATACACTGAGATTAATTTATGCAATTTAAAAATAATCTCTATTCACTGCACTCAGGGAAGGTTTTAGTTTATAGTTGCGTTTATAGATTTTATGGGGAAATACTACCTGAAATATTTAAATTGACCAATACAACATGTTCATCCAAATAACAATCTATTTTAAGTAGTGTATTTTGGAATGTCTGTTTCAAATAATAGGCATTTGTAATGATTGCTGTTTTCTCATGGGTGAAATTCAATTTGGCAGCCAGACAGGATGTATTTGCGAAACAGGAAGAGGAAGTCATTGTAGTCTAGCTAAGTGTTATAAAACTATTATTGATCTTTAAACGCCAAGCTAATCAAAACTGCTTGGTCTGACGCCACAACGGTGCAATCTCCTCTTCATCATTTCCTCTGCTACAATATCTATAATGGCAGGGAAAAAGCATGACATCACTGAGTTCCATATTTTGTAAAGGGTGGAGTAGATGTCGTGTTTTTAAGAAAAGCCAACAACACTCTAGTGATGTCTTATTCCCACTCTAACTCCCCTTGTTTCCAAGAATCAAATCTACTTATTTACCCCTAGGGTGCAATTTGTAAATTTTACCAACATTGGGTAGATCTTTTGTAGTATTACTAGTTTTCTTTTATACACTACAATTAATAACATATTTATAGATGCTTTGGGACTTCCATACGCGAACAGAAACTGAAAACATAAAATCTACATCTTTCTCTTCAATATAGAAGGAGTGGCAAACACTGTTGCAGTAGCAAAGGTCATTCAAAAAGATCTAGACAGCATTCAGAACTGGGCAGACGCATGGCAAATGACATTTAATAGAGAAAAGTGTAAAGTATTGCACGCAGGCAATAAAAATGTGCATTATAAATATCATATGGGAGATACTGAAATTGAAGAAAGGATCTATGAAAAAGACCTAGGAGTTTATGTTGACTCAGAAATGTCTTCATCTAGACAATGTGGGGAAGCTATAAAAAAGGCCAACAAGATGCACGGATATATAGTGAAAAGTGTTGAATTTAAATCAAGGGAAGTAATGTTAAAACTTTACAAATCATTAGTAAGACCTCACCTAGAATATTGTGTTCAGTTCTGGTCACCTCGTTACAAAAAGGATATTGCTGCTCTAGAAAGAGTGCAAAGAAGAGCAACCAGAATTATCTTGGGTTTAAAAGGCATGTCGTATGCAGACAGGCTAAAAGAATTGAATCTATTTCAGTCTTGAACAAAGAAGACTACGCGATGATCTGATTCAAGCATTCAAAATTCTAAAAAGGTATAGACAATGTCGACCCAGGGGACTTTTTTGACCTGAAAAAAGAAACAAGGACCAGGGGTCACAAATGGAGATTAGATAAAGGGGCATTCAGAACAGAAAATAGGAGGCACTTTTTTACACAGAGAATTGTGAGGGTATGGAACCAACTCCCCAGTAATGTTGTTGAAGCTGACACCCTGGGATCCTCCAAAAAGCTGCTTGATGAGATTCTGGGATCAATAAGATACTAACAACCAAACGAGCAAGATGGGCTGAATGGCCTCCTCTCGTTTGTAAACTTTCTTATTTTCTTCTTATGTTCTTAGCAACTTGCAGCAATGCTTGCATTTTGTTAGTTTCTTGTAACCCTATATCACTCTGATGTTGTGACTTAATTTCATTTTCAAGTTCCCCCAGAATTTCACTCCCCTCTTCTTAAAACTGAGATTGAAACGTATTAAGGATTTATCTTAAACTAAAATGTAACCTAATAAACGACAGCGATTTAGCAATATTGTTATAAAGTTTTAAGTAAATCCACCATCTGGTATCTCACCACACTGCCCATCTCTTAAATAAGAACTAAAACATTTCTGAGCATTTTCTGTTTTTCTGGAAACTTCTAACAACTTTCATGTTTATGTTTCCAAGCAGTCCTTGTTTAACTGCAACTTGCTGTCAGGATGCATCAGTACACTTGTAAAATATGCCAACATAAATAAAAATGGTTCATTTCAATGGAAAACTCCCCCACTATCCCTACTGTATGTCTAACTTCGTTTTTTCCAAAACTAATCCCAGAACCTTCACAGTCATGTAAATACAACTTTAAAAAAGTTTAAAAAAAAAAAGTAAAGTTTTATTTAAGAATATAATTCCCAATGGCAGGAATGTACACTGCACAGTACCCACTCCCCACAATTCCTCCACTCCCCTGTCCATCATAATAAACAACATGTTTAAGTTTAGGTTCAGTTTGAATAGCCCTTAAACTTTGTATGGTCCCATTGCTTTGTATTATCTCCTATAAAGGTTTTTTTTTAACCTAGGTCATGTTGATTTACTTTTCTTACTGCATCTTATTGTATCTTAAATTGTTTGGACTAATAACTAATATCTTCATTATAATTTGACATGAAAACCTTAAATGCAATCCTTACAAACATTCAATGTTGTATGCTCTTGATTGTTCAACATGTTGTATTTTTTTTGGAGGGTTGATATGTGTATGTTATAGTTTATTTATATTGAATTACTTTTTTTTTTGACAATGTTTATGTCACATTGATGGCAAATGCCATGTGCGCCCCTTTCTACTTTTTAAAGTCTTCAGATCCGAAATCATCCCTCATATGAAGTATGCAACCCTTGAGTGTGACAATGCAGCGGTATATTTATTGATTTGGTGTGCATACACATTTAAACAACACATTTCTTTGTACAATTAGGCAACATTTGTTGCAGAATCGATTGTTGCTCTGCTTAATTTATAGAGCATGTATATAGAGAATGTATAAAGTCCATGTCTTTGATTATAATGCATATTAGTTTGTTTGTCTGTCACAATCTATGTGGTGGACACGATAACTGCCTTGATTATACATCCAATCTTCCTTATTTTTAAAAAAAATTTTATTACACACTTACAGTCACCTATAGAAGTTTCCTATTGCATTTGACGATAACCTTTTACACAATTATGTGGACCCTATGTACGGTATGTGCCTGCACTGGTTAGACATGCAGTGAACTTGCAGAAAAACGAAAATGTACTCTAAACATTGGCCCCAAAACAATTATGTGACTTGCATACAACACTTTAATTGTGAACAGGCAACAAATGTTTATTTCAAGAACAAGAAAAAGCAATGCAAGCGCAATGGAATCCTGCAATGTGTTGATACTTTGTACTGGTAATTGCCCATTTAAATTGTTATAGCCACTTGGGGACCATATGTTCCAGATAAGCTCTTATTTCACTTCATTTTTTCCACTTCACTTCAGCTAGCATATTGAAACACTTTACCACCCCTCCACTTGATTATGTTTCTTTTATTTATACGCCAGATCAAACTCACCTTTATTTTAACCTTTGATATAATTTATCTTTTGTTGCCAACAGGGGGGCTGCTTTTGCATCCTTCCACAGACCAGAATTTTTTTGAGTAGCCTTACTTGAGTGATAACTGAGAAATCAAACATATATCATGCTTCTCAATCAGTACATTGCTGCACCTTGTTTATTTTCAGAGGACACACCATTTATGGAAATTATACCACATGTTGTTTTATGTTACTGTGGCAGGGCTGAATGCCCTGCACCTGTAAATAGTGTGTTTTTGTTTGGGTTAATATGAAGGAACTATGGGTTAGATATGGCAGGGCTGGGGTTAGAATCCCCAGCCAAATTGGAACACGTGTAGAATGTGGCCAGGTGTTAATTGACTAATTGATTCTCAATGAACCCTGGCCACATGCTTCAAAAATGAGCTGGAAAGCCAGTTCCTTTGTTCTTTGCAAGCTTGGAGATGAATCTGTGGAGAACCCTCACGGCTGTGTGTGTGAACCAGGGTGAGCAACGCGTTATGCAGTAGCTATTCATGAACCATACTGAAAAATAATTAAGAAATAACTGGGTTAAATAATGTTTACAATATATTATTATTTTATGAATACCCCCTGTGTATAACATACATAATACAACATAAATAATATTGTAATTGAGTATACTCTACACCTTGCATATGACACACAGCCTATTAAATAACACAGAAAAAATGTTAACCTAAACTGGGTAATAAAATGTATGTTATGCTTCAGAAATGATGGCACAACATCACCAAACATTCGCTCTTGTTGAGCAGCGAGTTCCTCAAATACTATGCTATAAAAAGTTGAACTTCTTTTTATTTAGTGATCTGTACTCATGACGTCACATAGAAAGCAATGATACACATATTGAAATAGAGGAACAATGTGAACGTTCTTTTACCTCTTAATCAGTTTATCTTTGTCCATGGCTTGTGAATTTAACAAACAAGCTATTCTCGAAGTAAACTAAAAAGACCAGAATGGAATTTGTCAAGCAAGGCCAACAATTAGACACATTAATGTGGTGTATTAGATACCCCTAAATAATAAAAATGATTGTATTAAATTAGACACAGTAATGTGGTGTATTAGACACCCCTAATTAAAAAAAAAAAAATTATATTAAATAAGACACATTAATGTGGTCTAGAAATTGGCAGTATGGTGATGGCTCCAATTGTATATCTCATAAGAAGCTCAATATTTCACATGTAAACAGAGAGATTTAGGTTTAGGAAAAACACAAATAAAGCACTAAAATAATCCATATAACCAATAGCAATGTTTAAATAAGTAAGCAAGGCTTTTTACTAAACATTTTTGGGGGACCTTTTTTTTGGGTAAAGTTATTTCTTCTGTTTCCTATATTGTAGGTTTGATGAAAATCAGAAAGTGCAAAAAAATAATCATTTTTTATTTGTTCAATTTTAGCTTTGTAGAATAAATCACTGCTGTGTCAAGAGTTTACAGGACTGAAAAATTGCCCGTCGACGAGCTGCTGCTGTTTATTCAGGACTCCCAAATGAGATAAATAGCCTATGAAAAAGAGAGGGCTGGCCAGGGCTAAGGTTAAAATGTATGAGCTTTAACAAAGCCACCTGGCACGCTGATACAAAAATACTTTCTTGCCCAGAACGACATGTTCATATTTTGGCATTATTATTATTATTATTTTGGGCTGCAATGAAGTGTATATTTTGACCTTCGAAGATTCGGAACACATTACCGAAGGAAGGTTCAAACCTTCGATGGTACTCATTTGCATAATTTACTGGTGACGTCACCATAGCTAATTGTTTATATTTGATTGAAAATCCTATTATTTTACAGGTAATTATTATTATTATTTAATTCTTAGGTGACGCCCTTATTCAAGGCGACTTAAGCCCGCTGCACACAGCCAGACTCAAGCCATCCCAACTCATCTCATCTGAGTATGCACAGATTTTGCGAACAGTTGTGCTCAGTTTTGGTTTGATGTCACAATTGAGTTTTTCCCGACTGGGTGTCGCAGACTGCTAAGACTGAATTAGACGGACCACAACTATATCCTGGCGATTACTATGTATGCAGATTTAATTAATACTGTCCTGTACACATTTTTGTATTAACTTAGCCCAACATAGCGACCCTCATATTATGCATGGCATCGTATGCTGATTAGACAGCGGAGACAGCGCCGCGAGGCAACCAGAAGAAGCGCTTAGCCTATTAATTTAGCTATTGACCATTTACACCGTGCAAACGTTTCAGGAAGTGTTTGACTTCTTGTATAGTTTGTCTACTACACTTTACCCTGTGGTCAATAAAATCCAACCTGTTGATTTTTTATTTGACTTTGGCGGGTTTTTTTGTTGTTTTTTTTCAGCATGTGGTTAAGGGCTTTGTTTTGACCTATTTGAGATCACGGGTTACTTCTGTTTTAGCGCAGTAAGAAAATATAGGCTGCCAGTAGATTGATAATAAAAAGGTAAATTGATAATTTACCTTTGATTAGTAAACGCCTAAAAAAACCTATTCAAATGTGCACATATCTGATATTTTTGAATTCAGGACACTCAGAGCAATTCAAGACTAATGTATTTTTACCTGTGGAACTAAAGCTGTCAATATTCCGACATCTTGTGACAAGTCACATGACAAGCTACGTCACTTAAACCTGCTTCACCATTGGTTGACACCTTTATGACTAATCGGTCTCAGTCAGTCTTGGTCGGCAACCGCTGCACACAGACAGACTGATCATATCTGAACGAAACTATGTCTGAAAAAGATTCAACATGTTCAATCTTCAAATCTGAAGACATCCCGACTGAAATCTGCATAATCTTGGTTTTAAGGGCACGCACGCACACTGATACGATTCATCCAAACTCTGTACAGCCAGTTGAGATGAGATGAGTCGGGACAGCTTGAGTCGGGCTGTGTGTGGCGGGCTTTACAATTGTTACAAGATATCACATTATTTTTACATACAATTACATTTTTTTTTTTACATACAATTACCCATTTATACAGTTGGGTTTTTACTGGAGCAATCTAGGTAAAGTACCTTACTCAAGGGTACAGCAGCAGTGTTCTCAACCTGGGATTGAACCCACGACCCTCCGGTCAAGAGTCCAGAGCCCTAACCACTACTCCACACTGCTGCCCCTTATAAATGGATTAAAACAGTCACATGCAGTTTAGAAATATGTTATATAGAACAGTAATCATGTTTTTATAATTTAAATAAAAATAAAAAATATACCTCCATGATACGAGTCACTTGCACAGTTTGCATTCAACTTTTTTTTTTGGTCGTCTGGGCATTTAACAAAAAAAAACTTCCAAACAGCAGAGGGGTTTCAAGACATTTCTTTCAATACAGCTTACGCTATACAACGCTTTGCTGTCGAGATGGAGAATGAAGAAATTAAAGGTTTGATTCTGGATAACACGAGCTGGAGGGGGTAGGGACGGACAGTGCTCAGTTTTCAAAATTAAAATGATTAGTGTTAGCGTATATTTCGTATGTTTCAAACATATTCTACCATAGCACTATTACACTAGATATTCAGTTCATATTTTACTGAAGCAATACAACCGTACCGCCCCAGTGCTTTGGATACTATACCCTGCTCCATACATGGCAGAGGCGCCATATAGAGTTGCTATGTATAACGATTTGGTATAATAATAATTAAAAAAAAATAAAAATAAAAATAATAATAATAATAATAATAATAATAATAATAATAATTAGTCATTTAGCAGACGCTTTTATCAAAAGCGACTTACAGAGAATAGGGCTGAACCAAGCATCAATAACTGCTGCTGGGACCTTGGTTTTATCCTCTAAATTGAGGACAAACACTTGCGAAGGAGATAGTTTACGCCAGCTGTTAACAGTTAATAAAGTAAATAAAAGATGTTTATGATACATGCAAAACATTAAACTTTGATACCTTAAATAGAAAGGAATCCGTGGGAAATAGGAATCCTTTAGCCCCTATGGAACTGTCATTCTGCACTATCATGAGCCAACAGAGGAAGCTGGAATTCACAATGTATTTATTTTTACAGCTAAATTGCCAAGTTATATCTAGCATGTCCTTAAGAGATTTGATTGTGTAATCTCATTTGAAAGCTTCTGTAATCTCATTTAAAAATTTGGAGTATAATGAAATTATTCAAGGGACAAAAGCAAGGGCTGCATGGAGGAAGAGCCTGAGGAATTCAAATAGGAGAGAAGTGTTTTGTGACTTAAAAAAAAGGACATGGTTTCCCCTTGGCTCGTGGAGATCTGCTCTTGAGAAGGTGAGACCGAACAGATCGGCCTCCAAGACTGGGAAGCAAGCATTACTTCCCCAAAGGGGAACCTACAGTGGGCAGAGAACGGGAAAACAAAATTGAGTTTAGATAGATTTGGCCGGGGGGGCACTGGCTGACGGAAAACCTTCTCTGAGGCCTTCTCAGAGGCAGAGACCATTGCAGAGGTGGAGCAGCATGTGGAGGAGGAAGGGAGGATAGAGGAAATAAAAAAACAAGACAAAGAATAAGGGAGATTGACAGATATTTCATCAGGACAGAACAGAGGAGGAGCTCTAGCTTATCAGTTATCAGTAAACTAACAAGACCCCCGCCCCCACAAAAAAAAATAAAACACGAAAAAAGACCTGCTTCAAAAGAGTTATATTTGTCTAATGCTAACGGTTATTTTGGTTTAACTAAAATAAGAAAAGAAATATTACATTTAAAGGCACAGCATCACAAGAAAAAAAAAAATCAACACAATGCATAATGAAACAGCAGGCTAAAGTGTTCACAAGATGTATGTACATTTGATACCACATCTCACAACAAAACAATTACAAACACGGAGACACATAAGTGCTGTTTATTTGATACCCCTTGCATATACAGAGACAGAGAAATAGTAATACTATAGCCCACACAGACCCCCAAAAAAACCCACAAAACAACTGAACACAAAAACACCTTTAAAAAGTATATGCTATTGATTTTTTTTTTCTTCACAAAACAACATTTGTTTCACAGATGTGTGCACACTGACATACTGAATAATCTTTATAAAACTGTGTACTCAGGCATACCCCTAGTATTTATATTCAGGTTCATTAGAAGCCCTGCAATGTTGGGCTAATGGCCATTAACACTTGTGAAAAACTAGAAACATTTATTTCATTGATACTTTTTAAAGATAACGCAAGTTTCTTATTTCAAATGATGGCAAATAGTGGTATTGTAAATATAAATTATTCCAGTGTAGTTGTTTTGTAACTTTTATAACTGAGAGTTAAACAAAAATATGAAGTGTATCTGGTGTACATCAAGTCTTTGATTAAAAGGAGGCCCATGTAACCTTTGTGTACCCTTTGCATTAATCAGATAAGAGGTAATCACTGGAAATGTAAGCAGGCCTCCTTGATTAAAGGCATATAAAGCTAAAATAGACATAGAATTTGAAGTAATTTTCGTCAAATTATAAATGCAAACAGGTTATGTTTATGCAGTATATGTAAATAGAATTTGATTGTGAAATTACACTTGATTATGCACATAGTTTATTTATTCATTACATTTCGCATCCATTGCTGTCATGAATTACAGTAAAACCACAGTTTAGATGTTTAAGAATGTATTGGTCAATCACATACTGTATGCTGTGGAGATATCTATCTCATATCAGCTCTAATTTACTTTCATATTATCTTGCCCTCTACAAAGAACAGGTCAAGGCTAAAGTTTATAAAGCAATGTCATACATATATATATATATATATATATATATATATATATATATATATATATATATATATATATATATACAGTACTGTGCAAAAGTTTTAGGCAGGTGTGAAAAAATGCTGTAAAAGTAAGAATGCTTTCAAAAATAGACATGTTAATAGATTATATTTATCAATTAACTAAATGCAAAGTGAGTGAACAGAAGAAAAATCTAAATCAAATCCATATTTGGTGTGACCACCCTTTGCCTTCAAAACAGCATCAAGCATCAATTCTTCTAGGTACACTTGCACACAGTTTTTGAAGGAACTCGGCAGGTAGGTTGCCCAAACATCTTGGAGAACTAACCACAGTTCTTCTGTGGATTTATGCAGCCTCAGTTGCTTCTCTCTCTTCATGTAATCCCAGACAGACTCGATGATGTTGAGATCAGGGCTCTGTGGGGAAATACCATCACTTCAGGACTCCTTGTTCTTCTTTACGCTGAAGATAGTTCTTAATGACTTTCGCTGTATGTTTGGGGTCGTTGTCATGCTGCAGAATAAATTTGGGGCCAATCAGATGCCTCCCTGATGGTATTGCATGATGGATAAGTATCTGCCTGTACTTCTCAGCATTGAGGAGACCATTAATTCTGACCAAATCCCCAACTCCATTTGCAGAAATGAAGCCCCAAACTTGCAAGGAACCTCCACCATGCTTCACTGTTGCCTGCAGACACTCATTCATTATACGCTCTCCAGCCCTTCGGCGAACAAACTGCCTTCTGCTACAGCCAAATATTTCAAATTTTGACTCATCAGTCCAGAGCACCTGCTGCCATTTTTCTGCACCCCAGTTCCTGTGTTTTCGTGCATAGTTGAGTCGCTTGGCCTTGTTTCCACGTCGGAGGTATGGCTTTTGGCCGCAAGTCTTCCATGAAGGCCACTTCTGACCAGACTTCTCCGGACAGTAGATGGGTGTACCAGGGTCCCACTGTTTTCTGCCAGTTCTGAGCTGATGGCACTGCTGGACATCTTCCGATTGCGAAGGGAAGTAAGCATGATGTGTCTTTCATCTGCTGCAGTAAGTTTCCTTGGCCGACCACTCGTTACGGTCCTCAATGTTGCCCGTTTCTTTGTGCTTATTCAAAAGAGCTTGGACAGCACATCTGGAAACCCCTGTCTGCCTTGAAATTTCTGCCTGGGAGAGACCTTGCTGATGCAGTATAACTACCTTGTGTCTTGTTGCTGTGCTCAGTCTTGCCATGGTGTATGACTTTTGACAGTAAACTGTCTTCAGCAACCTCACCTTGTTAGGTGAGTTTGGCTGTTCCTCACCCAGTTTTATTCCTCCTACACAGCTGTTTCTGTTTCAGTTAATGATTGTGTTTCATCCTACATATTGAATTGATGATCATTAGCACCTGTTTGGTATAATTGTTTAATCATACACCTGACTATATGCCTACAAAATCCCTGACTTTGTGCAAGTGTACCTAGAAGAATTGATGCTGTTTTGAAGGCAAAGGCTTGTCACACCAAATATGGATTTGATTTAGATTTTTCTTCTGTTCACTCACTTTGCATTTAGTTAATTGATAAATATAATTTATTAGCATGTCTATTTTTGAAAGCATTCTTACTATTACAGCATTTTTTCACACCTGCCTAAAACTTTTGCACAGTACTGTATATATTATATATATATATATATATATATATAGCTCTGCACGGAGTGCAGGATGTGCCCTATAGCCTGGAGATCGCAGGTTCGAATCCAGGCTATGTCACAGCCGACCGTGACCGGAGTTCCTAGGGGCGGCGCACAATTGGCTGGCGCTGCCGGGTAGGGAGGGCTTAGGTCGGCAGGGGAATCCACGGCTCACCGCGTATCAGCGACCCCTGTGGCCGATAGGGCGCCTTTGGTTCTGCAGTGGAGCCACCAGATCTGTGTTTTCCTCCGGCACTATAGGTCTAGTGGCATTGCTGTGGCTCTGCTGTGCGAAAACTGACGGCTTGGCAGGAGCACGTTTCGGAGGACGCGTGTTCCAGCTTCCGTTTCCCGAGTCGACGGGGTGGGGTGGGGGGTTGTGAGCGGTGAGCCGAGGATACAGATAATAATTGGGCATACTACATTGGGGTGAAAACCGGGGTAAAAAAAATTGGCGACGACTAAATTAAAAACAAAACAAAAAACAATGTCAGCAAAAGCAGGCTAGAGAAAGCCTTAAATCTTTGACATAAGCTGAATAGATGAAATAGTACTTCTACCAAGGACTCAGTGGCGAAGAAGAATGCTGTGTATGATCTTGTTCATTAAGTGTGTGCTTTGCATTACTGCTTTAAATAAATAAGAATCCAATAATTTACTTCACAGTTCCTTCTGATCTATGAAAGAAATCCACTGTTTAAATACTGATTGACAATGTCCTACCCCAGTTATCAAACTCAACAAATATATGTCTTGAATGCAGACATATAAAGAGTCATTATTGCTCAGTCAAGGGTGGCATTAATTTGAGTATATATGGTATTTACAAGGCTGTGACCTGCTCGAAGACATCTGTCACTTTGATTTTGCAGTTATTTACAGTATGTAGTGTGGGCATTTATATCAACATTATTGGAAACCAAAGAACCTCATTTAAAAAAAAAACTCCCTCCCAATTTGTTGTTAAAATTTTTTTTTAGAAACAATTCAAATAAAGTTTGAAGAACCATGTCTAAACAACTTTAAATGGTTTTTTAATGTTGTATTTTTAAACTCAATGGGCCATATTCATAAAAGATGGCGGTAATTTCCAGCCATTAAAAAAGTTACCAGGCAGTATTTATCATGCGATTTATAAAACTACTGCCTGGTTCTTTTACTAGCCAGTAATGGGTTTAGATGTGATTTACCGTCACAGATTGTTTCCGAGAGATTTTACCTAACCAGTTGTCAGAAGTATACAAATGAGCCGTGTCCCCTACTTAAGATGTCACACACAGGTGCTGGATGCGAGTGAGCGGTTAGGGTAGGTGCAGTATATTCTTTTTTATTTTAAAAAATGATACATTTTTTATATAGCTTATATGCACATGCCTTCCTGAAAATGAACAGTAACCACCAGAAATGTAATGTGTTGTCACAGCTCATGATGTTTTAATTTTGGTTGAGAAAGAAAGGATCCTCTAATAAACATGTTTCCTTTGCAGCACACAAGAAAGTAAAGAAGCACGTCAACAAGCATTGATTATTTTTATCATTATATTACTTTTTTTGAAATTACAAATGGCACAGAAAGACAGCACCACACAGTCACATTAAAATAGAATTAATTGTTAATGGCAGAAAAATTGGCTATGCTTTTATTTGTTACTGTATTCCCTCAGTTTGCAATTACCTGCACATTCCATTCAAATACAATACACACAATAACATCTCAGATGTGTTTCTTATACAATACACATTACCATACAAAAAGCCTTCTTTTAAACTAAAATAGATAAATACAGCTAGATTGAAAACCCCTGCCTCTCACACAATACTACTCAATTTGACTCGAAAACGCTATATATTTCTTACAATTTGTAGTTATTAAATACAACTTCTTGAACTAACTAACAATCCCGTTTGACAAGTATATGTATTTTTCATATACAGCTATGGCCAAAAGTTTTGCATCACCTAGAATTTTAGCATTGAGACAATTAAAAAAAAAAATCTCTATGAACATAATTTACACCTTTAAATTTAACATCATGTAATCAAAGAAACTACAAAATTATATTGCAAAAGTCTACCAGAAGTCATAATAGTAGTACAATTTTTCATGTTAGATTTCAGAATGTAATTTTTCAATTTTTGTCAGTTTTTTGTTAAGTAAAAACTACAACGTATGAAATTCAATATGTTAACATAACATTATTCAGCAGGTTTCATTGAACTTTATGAAGCAAAATGATTTCATTCTATAGATGCAAAACATTTGGGCATAGCTGTAAATAGTAAACACACGTACGTGTTGGGGGCCTTAATAAAATATAAATTATATAATTTACTTTACAATTACTTGAGCTGCCTCTATCAAATGGAATGCTATGAAAAATATGTAAAATAGCCTAGCTTTCTGGTCTCAGGCATGTGTTAATTATGATGCCGGTAAGGGTCATTTAACAGCACAATACTGATTTATGAATCAGACGAATAATATGCTAATGTGAAAATTGGTCTCTAAGAGCACGTTATTCTAATGTCGCGATGAGTAATCGTTTTTGACTATAAATGGCATTTATGCATCACCCGATGAAATACTGTCATGTTAAACACTATTACTGGCATGATAAAGGAGGCGGTAAGTTTTATGCATATGGGCCAAAGCTGAGTGGCTGATAGTCGTTTCAAAACTAGAGGCTTACTGGAGTGAAAGAAGTACGATCTATATCATTCATTATAATAGATCTCTAAAAAAATGGACTACTTAATTAGTTGAACAGCACACAATACCAATTTTCATATGAATTCTCAAAGAAGACATGCCCTCCCACAATAGAAGTGTAATGGTGTAAAATAATGGAAGAGCTACTGTTAACAATATTCTTTAAAAAAATAAAGGGAATACTTATCACACAAAAAGCAAATGAGACCTTGGTTTAACATCTTTCAATTCCTCAGTTGCTAAGGGAAAGTTAATTTGCACTGCCCAGGCCTGGTTTTGTTTTTATCTTTGTTTTAATATTTGAGAACTTCATGAACATGTGTGGCAGGGTGCCCTGCCCTGTGCGTGTTTTGTGTTTTGTGTTGTCTGCTACGTGTATTATTGTAGTGGTGCACAGAGTGTGGCTTATGTAGCACAGGTGATGTAAAATGTAGATTTGTATTTAGGCACAGGGAAATGCACCACCACTTCACATGCAGATTAAAATGGGTATTTGTATGGGGGCATGGTAAGTCCACAATTAGTTCACGTGCTGGGATTGAAGTAAATGATTAATTAGCAATTAAATCCCGGCACAGCTGTATATATAGATGCACAAATCACTCACTTGGGGTTGGGTGTTCGGTGAGTGGAGAACGGGGGTAGAGAGAGGAGATAGAAAATAATAATTGCTACTCATGCTGGAGGATTGTTTGGGTTCGTCCACCGTCTGTTTGTCTGTTTATTTGTTTTGGCCACTGCGCCTTTGTGTTTTGTGAAAGTCCTTTGTTCTGTTTAAAAACCTTTTATTTAATTAATAAATATGCACATCAGTGCGTTTCACACCCCAGTCTGCTGTTGTGTGGTTTCATATCCTGGTCTGACATCACCCCTACAGCCATCATTGTCACAACATGTTTATGTTCTACCAGCTCATTTACATGTATTAGGAAATATGCATTCATCTTGTTTGCTGACCAGAAGCCTGATGCTATAGGAGGCTGTGTGGTCCAGTGGTTAAAGAAAAGGGCTTGTAACCAGGAGGTCCCCAGTTCAAATCCTGGCTTAGCCACGGACTCATTGTGTGACCCTGAGCAAGTCACTTAACCTCCGTGTGCTCTGTCTTTCGGATGAGATGTAGTTGTAAGTGACTCTGCAGCTGATGCATAGTTCACACACCCTAGTCTATGTAAGTTGCCTTGGATAAAGGCGTCTGCTAAATAAACTAATAATAATATAGGCATATTTTACCATTATGTAAGACAGACCAGGTCAAGCTTTCTCAGTTCTAGACAGAACAGAAGCAGCATGTTTTAGCTGAGAAATTCAAAATTTCCCTTCATAAGTGGTGCTTGGTCTCCAGAGAGCTTGATTCCAACATACATGCTTCCAGTTATAACAAGCATTACAATGTTACCCAAAACTGACTGGAAGTTAAACATTTTTAAGTTATACACACTGCTTATTATTTTAGCACATATTGCAATTAATTATAAACAAATACTAGGATTACGACACTGGGGGTCTTCATCAATTTTTGAATTTGCCCATCAGGGAATATCTGCTGTTGCAGCTGTGCTTTTCCAACCTTAAAGTTTATTGACCCTGCTTAATGGATGTGAAAAACCTACGATGAAATTTGACAGCTCCAGATGTTTCCCTGTGCTTTCTTTGATTGAAGTTGGGACACTGGCTTATTTTACAGGAAAACGTAGAAGCAGGGCATCCGTTTGGATGGAAAATTAAACATGAACTCATGCCATATCAGATAAAGGCACACCTGAACCACACCATGGTCCTGTCTTTCCCTAGTAATACAATCCATAAAAGCAAATGAGCTATATGATGACTTCCACCTAGATTCTGACATTATTATTATTATTATTATAAAACAAAAAAGAAAATGTTTTAACTTACTTTACTATGTGCAGCTGGATTTTTACTTTTCAAATATCTTTCACAAATTACAAGTAAAAGGGTTGCTGTGCATTTCACTTGTAACAAACAATTTTAATATTTGAAGGAAAGAAAAAACTGTTTCAAGGTCAGAATTCAGTAATTACTGAATTAGACCTTTTTTTCATACACTACCTTTTGGAACATATTGTATATGATGGGTGAAACCAAGTTAAAAACAATGTAGCCATCCCTTCATTAAATAGATACATGAAGTCACAGAACTGCAGCAGAAGACCATGTCACTGATAGCTGTGTACAGAGTACATTGTCTAGAGAGTCTTTTTTCTAGGCACATGATGGACTGTGGACTTCAGTTTCAGTGTTAGGTCACTGAATAATGAAGTACTTCTCCATCCCAAGGGAGGGGAAACATCAGAACCGCAGAGATAAGTTTCCCACGGTTGGGAGTCGAGTCTTAACGTTGCTTTCTTGGGTTTGTGGGACCAGAATCATGCATGAAACCAGCCAAAATGTTTTAAAAGCAAAGCAGGATTAAACCTCAATACCAAAGGGCAAAACCATTTCAAACTGTCAAGGGACATTTCTACCTCATTCTATATACCCAAATCACAGGAGACTAAACATTTTTTTTCTTGAGGTTGTGGTACAGTATTTTTACACAAATCGTTCCAGTGATGTCCATTAGTTTCATTAATCATTTTTTTAGGAACCAATAATATCAAGATTTACCCACTATCCTATCTGAGCCCAAACAATGGACAAGAAACAACTGTAAATACAGTTATACAGGAGTAATGCACAATGTCAGTATATGCATTGGAGATAAACTATAAAATACATGAATATCCTGCCCTCTAGTGTTCAGTAGAAATATATATTATCTTTACTGTTTTTACAGTAATGACGACCCTCACAAAGTACGTTTTTTAGAAATGTGAAATTAAGTTCTTCCTACAATCACACCTTTCTACTATATAACAGTGCACTGGAATTGGAAATGAAGATTGCAAATGTATGAATGAGCTGATGACCATGTAGTCAGGGTTACATTGGGAGTACCAGCATGGCTGAGTTATAACTCCTCTGAAACCATCTTGAACAACCCAAAAGGTGCGTTTCCTCTTACAACTCGTACCTGAGCTGGCTTACTGTCAATCAGATTAAAAGATTCTTATCATTTGAGCCACCCCGTTTACAGTTAAGCACAGACCTAAGGTGGCTTTGGACCTATGTGCACGCATAGCCCCTAAACTGCAGTGTGTGCCCAATGGCGACATATCGACCAGCCCTTGTTTTTTGCCCAAACCACAGATGCAGAAGTGTTTAAATCAACAACAAGTCATTTGTGTCACTTGTGTGTTTCTACTTCAAGGTGGTAGTTCCGTGCTAATTACGATTTCATCATAAATGGAGCAAATCATCAAAAACTTGCATATCAGTACCATCTACATGCCAGACTCCTCTGATATGTAAATAACACTTGTTTCTTTAAATTTTCACTTCCAAAGTCCTTTTTGTAATTTTTGCATTGTTATTTTTTAGACACGTGATATGTTATCTTTATTTGTGTGTGTGTGTGGATATATGCATAATTTGTTGTCTGTATTAACACATACAAATAATATAGTAGGCCCAATAACAATGTTACCTTTAATGTTGAAAACAAGCTTCTTCCTATTATAAGGCAAAAGAGCACCACTACCGTGACCTGACATGGCATAAACATATATACATACAGTAAGCCAGTTCAGTGTTATAAAGAGCACTTTGGAAATTGTTGTCTACTTTCTAGCACCACCTGCATACTAAATACAAACTAAAATAGTCCATCTTTTCAGTTTTATGAAGCATCAATTCACCCATACAAAATGTTGGCATCTGGCAAGTAAAGGTTGTAAAAGCCAAGCAGCAAGTAAACCACCAGATGGCACTATTTCCTTTCATGAAGTCTCACTTATATTGGTTTGATTCAATTGTCTGCTCTCTGTGTCCACACTATAACAGTAGTCTGCCATTGCACACATAAATTAGGACTGATTTCAAAGTGTAAATTACTCAGTTGCTATGGATGTAACAAGTAAACAGGAACTGCAACAAGGGGGGGTGGGTGGGGGAGGGTGTATACATACAATATACACAGCAGTGACGTGCGGCGGTGAATCGTTAGGGTAGGCACTTCGGTCAGGCCATGCTAATTGAAGCACTTTATCTTAAAATAGCATACCTTTCTTTGACTATATTAAACAATTACTAATTTTGGATGGTTTTAAAACATCTCAAGGTAAATAATGTAATGCAATTGTTACACGCTTAAGAAAGACACTGTTTCTTCTTTTTTTTTTTTAGAGTTACAGCATTTTATTATAACTTAGTAATGAAAAAATAAAAAAGTTGATCTGTCCGCTGTCCTTTCTGTTTACCTTTTCACTTTGTTATTTCCGTCAACAACAAAACTGGGCTGCTCAACTGCAAAACCTCTAGCCTCAACTGCTTTTTCGTTGTTTCGTGGCGAGACAGACCAATAGGCATATGTAACAGGTCCTCTCAATTTGCACAGTGGCCCCTGCGTACACTTGCTTAGCTGACCACTGGCGCATGTATCCCAATGTGACTCGATTGGAAGGAAAATCAGTATGCCAATACACAAACCAACAAGAACACTGTGACAGAGACAGAATGATTCTTGGTGATAAATCTCTCCCAACCTGTGAGGGTGTTGTATAAAGGGAACAGAGTGCCCTGGACCAGATGGCCTGACAATTCATTCCCAGGGTTAAGTGGAAGTCGGCCATCTAGAAAGGGGGCACAGCTGTGGTACATTAAGTCATCACCCCAGAGGGAAAGCGATGTGGCAACCGCGGATTGGAGGAGAAACGGCTGCACTCGCTAACCAAGGGGGCGTGAGTGAAGGTACAAATAGGGGATGTGGTTAGGCTGTTCCTTTGTTTATGGTTAAGTGAACCACTGAAGGATGAGTGTAAAATAACTGTGAGTGTTTTGTTTGTTTGTATCGTCTAATTGTACTGCCTGTTATTTAATTAGACGCCTAAGGCCAGCACAAACCCGGACAGCACTGCACCATTGTTCACGGAATAAATTGTATTTCACCACGAGCACTACAGCACTCACTTTGGACTTATGTCTGTGTTTTGTGTGTGTATTTAACTTAAGGTTGTAAAATATTAAACGGTTAAACATTTAAAATATAAGTATTTATCTTACCGTTAAGTAAATGCGTTACCGTTAATCCGTTAATATATTTTAGTTGCTATCTTTAAAACCTATTAATTTTGATGCGCCGGCACACCAAACTTTAAACTGAAACTATAGAAACGTAGCTTTCAAATGGCGTCTTACTTGTTTACTACCGCGTTTCGTAGCCTTAGCAATAGCCTGCCGCATCTCAAATCAGGTGTCATCTTTCAGGGCGCAGGTGGATAGGTTGCTTTACATGTCCATCACTCATTTAAAAAAAAACAACAAAAAAAAACCTACGACCCGTCTCGTAATCGCGATATTTGCAAATACTTTTCCAGAACAGTACAGACACCCATAGTTTGAAGATGGAACAATCTAAAAGAAGTAATGCCTGGAATCATTTCACAAAAATAACACCTGTAACAGTTAAATGTAAACTGTGTAATACAGAGCTGAGGTATACAAGCAGCACTGGAGCAATGCTGAACCATTTGAAGCTGAAACATCCCTCTGTTTCATGTGAAGAAGACAAAAATCAAACAACGCTGACAGCGTTTGTTTCTGGCAGTGCAAGGAAATGCAACACACAACGTGCCGAAAAACTGAGTTGCTGTGTACCATGATCACTACAGATATGTTGCCTGTAAGTTTCATTGAGGGTACAGGTTTTCGTGCGTTGATGAGTTTTGTAGAACCTGAATAACGTGGTTCTGTGAGACAGACTGTAACCTCGCGACTAGAAAAGTGTTTTGAAGACCTTGTGAAGTCGCTCCGTGAAAAATTGGAAACCGTCGTTAATGTAGCTTTCACCACAGACTGCTGGACAGCATTAACTACAGAAAGCTACATGACTGTCACTTGCCATTATATTGAAAATTGGGAGATTCGATCCACAGTTCTACAAACCGAAAGTATGCCAGAACGATATACAGCAGCAAACCTTGCTGAAAAATTAAACACAACAGTGGAAAGATGAGGTCTAACAGGTTGTGTCTTGGCGTGCGTACATGATAATGCAAGCAACATTGTGCTCGTCAACACACCGAGGTATGTTACATGGGAATCTGTCAGTTGTTTTGCCCATACTTTGCAGTTTGGTGTGGATCGTGTTGCTGCAGCTGTAAGTAGACTAGTTGCACACTTCCACCACAGCACCGTGGCTGCAAAAGCACTCGAAAGAAAACTAACGCAACTTCAGGTGGCGCAACACCGCCTCATCCAGTCGTGTAAAACTCGCTGGAATTCGGTATATGACATGTTCGAAAGACTCAGTGAACAAAGCTGGGCAATAACAGCTGTGCTTTCAGATAACTCTGTTACAAAACAATCTGATGCCGAAACGCTTCAGCTGCAAGATGAGCACTGGTAATTAATAGAGGATATCTTACCACTACTTTCCACTTTAAAATGCGCTACAACTGCCATGTATGCTGAACAGTCAGTTTCAATTTCAAATATTTATCCCATTTGCAACAGTCTTCTCCAAACTCACCTCAGCGACAAAGCACCAGTCGAAAATGGAAAAGTCGCTGATTTCAAGGCTGCGGTTCGTCGCTCTCTGGAGCGTCGCATGAAACCCAACAATCTTGCCATAAAGGGAAACCTGCACTTATTGCCTCTTTGTTAGATCCACGCCATAAACACATGCGGTTTCTTTCACCTGCTGTCCAGATAGCTGCTAAATCAAGGCTTATGCAACTTGCATCGATGTTAGAATTAGAAGAACCTTCAAATGTTGTGGCTGAACCGAGAAGTGCTGAACCGGATGAGCCGATAGAGCCAGCGCCGAAAAAAATGTGTGAAACTGAGAAGAGTGATATAGTGATGCTTTTAGGTGACGATTATACAAAGAATGGAGAGAATAAGGATAATACAGTAGAAAACGAACTGCATAATTACTTCAGGGAGCCTTGTCCTTCATTGGAATGCAGCCCATTGGAGTGGTGGAAGGTCAATGCAGAGCATTTTCCAAGGCTTGAAAAACTGGCAAAGTGTTACCTTTGCATTCCAGCATCGTCTGTGCCTTCAGAACGTGTTTTCTCCAACGCTGGCCTTACTGTTAATCATCTGCGCCCAAGACTGACACCAGAGCATGTAAACATGTTAAGTTTTCTGAACAAAAATAGTAGAATAATAATAGTAGGAGTAGAATTTAAATGCAGGAGTTCTAAATTTTGATTCAAGTGAACTGGACTCTAAAACCGTTTTTTTTTTTGTTCTAAATCTTTTTTTGTGTTTTTGGACGTCTGGGATATTATGTAAAAAGTTGCTACAGTTGTACAGTTAGTTGTTGCTGCAGATTTACCCATTGTATTTTCATCTTTGGTGAGTATAATCTAAACTATATATAAAGTGAGAGGAACATGTCAGTATTTTCTGGGGCTCACAATACTACCGTGGCAGACGGGTACCACCGTGACACACGGTACCGCTTTACCATATTTGCCTTTATTTAAATCCTATAACTATGCAAATTAATTCTCCAGTTACTTTTTATTAGTTAAGTGGTTAACATTTCATGTGACTCATCTAGTGGTATCATTAGCATTTAGTATCACAATACTAAAATTGGTATCAGCATCGTGGGGCAAAATTTTGGTATTGCCCACCAGATTAACTCCTCAACTGTTAAACGTTTTAACGTTATAATTTGAATAGTTTAAACGGTATTTTTTTTTAACGATATTTACATCCCTAATTTAAATGTGTCTATTATTTCGGTGCTAGAATAAATAAACTACAGAATAAATAGCAGCGATAAACAGGAATATCAAACAGCACAAACCCCAACCAGACCATTTGCAATAAGCCCACCAATATAGTTTCCCAATAGTTCACTCAAGAATGTCCCCCCACCTCCCCAAACCTAGCCTAAGTATGCAAAATTCAACTCATCTGATACATGGCCACTCCTAATTATTCTTGGCTCCAGGCTCCACTCTTCCCGCCACGCTACAGTCCTGCACAAGTCTGTCTTTTCTTTCCTCTTCACAGCCTAACGTGGCTGGCTTGGTTGTGTCCCCTGTAGTCTATGATGGCTCCTCCTCCTTGCATTGCAGCCCGTCCCGGCTGATCCAGCTCCCCCTCAGGCCGCCCTCTGCAAAGGAATGGGAAGCAAACACAGCCCTTACTGCAGGTAGACCCAACACGGTATAATACTGGTGTAGGTGTTATTTACTAGCTGCACCTCTATTTGGCCAAAGCCTCTGTTAAAGTGCCTTTCCAGCAGGCCACTAATACTTACCTTTGAGGCGTTTAGCCCAGCGTTGAGGTGCAGCGCAATGCTCCTCCCCCGTGCCATCCTCCCTCGTAGGGCTTGTTTACACCCCTGTCTTCTTAGCAGCGCAAGCAAGGAGGAGCTGAAAACAAACAAAACCCAGTGCAAATGCGTGGTGTAAAATAATGTTCTGATTCTGTATCAGCCAGTATATTATAATACTGGCCAAATTGGTTGCCCATCGGTTGTCCACCCCCGATATTTTGAAAATAAGTCCCATTTACTTTCCTTCTTAATCAGTGCAATCCACTCCACCACACCGGCTGCTCTCCCTCTGACTCTCTTTCTTGCAGCGTCGTCGGTTCCTATGCTGCTCCCTCCAGTCTGCCGGCCAGCTTTGCTCCCACCTTGCCCTTCGCAACTATGCTGGTTTGGTTTAGTTTCGGCCCAACCCGTCCTGTTCTCCAATCTTTTCGCTTGCTTCTTTGCTTGTTTGCTGGCTGCTGGCTTCTCGCTCTGGTTCTGGCTGTCTCAACTGCATCCCTCCGCTCCAGTCCTTTCACTCACTCTTATAGGGCTCTTAATTAACACTAATAGTATATGGCTTAATTTAATGCACCTGGGGGAGGTGAACACTGGGAAACTGCATTAGTAAGAATATCACTTCTTACACACACATTCAATTATTCAAGGGTCCCACAATAGCAGCTAATATTCATATTTACAAATACAGGCCTGATAAAGCATACATGGTCTGAATTCCCCATAAAAGCATACTTTAGCACCATATTCAATTATTTCAAATCAACATCAAACTGCATTACACAAAATAAACTGCATCCCATACTATAACTGCATTCAACATCAGCTGCTATCTGAAAGTATAACAGCAAGAACACTTTTAACAGAATGTCTTGTTTTACTTACATATTTATTTGAAGATGAAGTCCACCCGTCAAAGTTTCTATTTCCATTCGTATCTTTGTTTTATTGTAATATTTGCAAAACAAGTTTTTGTTGTATGAAAAAGCACGCTGAAGCTGAGATCATATACCGTACAATGGTTGAAAAAATACGATTGACATACACCGAGGTGAAGAAACAGCCTTGCCCCCTAGATTCAACCAAAAGCAGCGAGGGCCTCTGCTTATTTCAGTTGTTTCATGGAGTAAATATGCATGCGCAAACAGGTTATGAAAAGCACCCTTGGGTGATGCCGTAACATATGATTGACATTGAACGAACTTCAACGAAGACAAAAAGCAGCCACACCCCCTGCTTATTTCACCCGTTTACTGGACAGGGGAGTACATGCGTGTCCTGGCTCTATTTAATTTAATAGGAAAGAAAAGCACAACATACCGCTGCTTTTTTCCGTCTTTCAGTGTAAAATCTCGTCCGAAAATAATCTCTTGCAAGTACTAAAGAAAGGGCACTTATTTGCTTAAAAGATTAATTATAAAAAGAAAAAAAAAAATTTAATAAGCATGTCAGTTTTAAATGATTTATTTTGGTTGGGTAGTTTTAGTCAGGTAGGCAGTGCCTACCCTGACTGCACGTCTCTGATATACAGTATATATGTGTAATAGGGGTGAGACGATTCATTGTGTATCGATACTTTACAACACGATACGATACACCTTCATGTATCGTGTATCGCGATACAAACTTGAAATTAGTAGCTAATATGCCACATTTATTAAACTGTAAATTATGAAAGAAAATGTCTTGGTTGTCTGAACGTCAACTCCACTTGATCCTAGACATATCCCATTGTGCAATGAGCCGGCCAGCCAAACGCTTCCGGAATTTAAGCGGAAGTAGAGGAAAGAATGTTTTTTTTTGTATTCCATTGCTAGCAAGCAGGGACACTGTACTAAAGGTTTCAGAACAGGCTGCTGAAACGCTGCCTAGCCAATGGGAGTTGAGACAGCTGTGATTCTGGCCAATGGGAGTGTAGAGGAGGCATGCCTTGTTTGTTGTGGACAGAGAGGAATGAGGAAGCGAGCAGTGTCTAAAAACTCGCTGCTATGACTGTAATTTTACTAAAGTTACAAGTTTTTTATATTCAAATGCTGTATATTTGTCTCCTTTTGTGAGAGAGCATTTTATTTCATATTGTAGCGTTTTCAGTTAATGCAGGCAGACGCATCACACAGAGCGAGGAAATCCACACAATCGGACGGTGGCCACGAACCCGGGTCCTCTCGCACTAAAGCATAGCGCCGATACCGGAGCATATATCGGGCTGGTCTTCGTGTGTGATTACGTCACCTACCAGCCCTGCTGCTGCATTCCCCCATGCATGCTACACTCTCCCCTGCCAGCCTCAAGTCCGCCCCGGACTTGCTCACCAGGCTACATCACACAGGGCGAGACAATCCACACACACGCGGAGGGCAGGCGCCAACCCCTGTCCTCACGCCAGCTCTCTTGTACAGCGGTATCCGCGCTATGCTTTAATGCGAGAGGTCCCGGGTTCGTGCCCGCCCTCCGCCTGTGTGTGGATTGCCTCGCCCTGTGTGATGCGTCTGCCTGTGTCAACCGAGATCGCTACAATATAAATAGATAGTTTTATGTTATTTCCTTTTACCAGTTTTAATGTATTGCTCTCCTTTTAATGTTTTCTTATCGTAATTTGGTGTAAATTATTATTTTTTTATATATATACACGAGGAAAGTCTTGTGAGGGAGGATAGGCTATAAGAATTTTGAAGTGTATCTGACTCAACCTTTTTTTGTGGAAAGAACGTGTGTTTCTTGTAAAGCTATTTATTACAGATGACAAAACATATCGCATTTTTACATTTCTTACGAGTTTTATTTTATATTTGTTCACCTTTCAGTGCACCCTAATAATGTTTTTATTTGGTTGATTTCCATTACACGAGAGTAGATGTTAAAACTTCATGCTGATTTGAACTCGGCTCTCGCCAAGATAAGCACCAACTAAGATGTAGCTTTACAGTAAACTAATGTGATCCATCTTTACTATTATTATTATTTGTTTATTTAGCAGACGCTTTTATCCAAGGCGACTTACAGAGACTAGGGTGTGTGAACTATGCATCAGCTGCAGAGTAACTTACAATTACGTCTCACCCGAAAGACGGAGCACAAGGAGGTTAAGTGACTTGCTCAGGGTCACACAATGAGTCAGTGGCTGAGGTGGGATTTGAACCGGGGAACTCCTGATTACAAGCCCTTTTCTTTAACCACTGAACCACACAGCCTCCCATCTCTGTCTCTATCCATTTGCGTTTCCTTCCATATGATGATGTAGATATCCTCCTGTCTGGTGGTGATGGCTGAAGTGTAATGCTGGCTCCAGGGATCAGCTTATTTGCCTCCCTGGCGCATCACTACACACAATGGCTGCGATGCTGGCTCCGGGGATCAACCACAGTGCGGTCTCCCCAGCGCATCAGCATGACAACCGTCTGGATTGAGCTAAGTAGGGTACATCTCTGGGGTCTTCAAGTGGGCACCTTCTATCCTCGGTGTTTCGTCGACTAGCCCACGACACCTCAAGAGGGCTCGACAGTGATTCTGGCGTCCCAGCATCACCCCCCTCCGTCCCCCACTCAACTCAGCCCAGCTTACTTACCCGTACATCAGCGTTTCTTTCTTTCTATTGTGCTTGAGATCCCCAGCCAGAATCTTTCTGTCTCAACCACAGCCAGTTGCTGCTCCTCTCTGCTGCTTCAGATAAGTTCTTCACTGTGCGATGCAACTCTTGGCCACTGAATCCGACGTCTCTGAGAAACCGGGTTGTAGAGTGTGCCACAAATCCTCGACAACCCACCTCCACTGGGTAAACCCGGACTCTCCATCCTCGCTGTTCCGCTTCAGAGGCTAGTTGAGCATACCGCAGTTTCTTCCTCTCATACACCTCATCTACAGCATCCTCCCATGGCACTGTTAACTCTACCAGGTGAACAAGGCGTGCTGATCCGGACCACAAGACAATATCTGGTCGAAGGTTAGTGGTGGCAATCTCAGGTGGAAAAATAAGCCGTTGACCAACATCTGCCAGCATTTTCCAGTCTCTAGCAGCTTCCAGTTGTCCTGGGCGAGGATTGGTTTTAACACCTTTTCTTGGTGGTTGCTCTCCTGGGCGGAGGAATGATTTGGTTGAATATGTTACATTCTTTAAAGAAATGTGTTTATCCTGATAAAAAATTATTTATTTAATGCTAATTTTATCATTAATTTAAATCTAATAATTTAAATTATTTCTAACCACATTTAAAAACAGTACAGTATAGAATAGTATATATAGTTATATACTCAACCTTAACTTGAAAAATACAAATACTTGGTGTTAAAATGTATGGTATAATAATAATAATAATAATAATAATAATAATAATAATAATAATAATAATAATCTATTGAGTTAAAGTTAAGTATGATGCAATCAAAAATGCTGATATACATTTTAAATACAATTAACATCACAACTTAATGCTGAAAGACTTGATATTTAGATTTTTCTAGAGAAACACATGAACAAACTTTGTACTTTAATAGTTATCAAACACATTGCTTAGTATTTTTTTCCTTTCTCAGAAATGTGGTAAGGAGATTTGGTTCATTAAGTTAAATCTGATATCCCAGAAACTCTAGCTGACATACTGCTTTGTTTTTAAACTCAAACAAGTGCAATACTACTTAGTGGTAAATACATATAATTGATTTTCAACTGAATCTGTGTATAGATCTGAAATATTTTCAAGTCCGTCAAGCAGAAATGAGTTTTCTATGAGATGAGGTATCGTGATACGAATCGTATCGTGGCTTGTGTATCGTGATACGTATCGTATCGTGACCTTGGTGTATCGTCTCATCCCTAATGTGTAACACAAATATAAAAGAATAAAAGAGCAGGAGGCATAAATAAGCAACTATCAACAGATCAACAAACAAGCATTCAATTCATGAAATGGCTGTTCATCAGGAATCTCACTATTAACTTCCTATCAAATTTCTGATTTTCTAATATCCATTGTTGTAGCTTTCACAAAAGTCGTGCCGCGATGCACAAGCCCCGTCCCTATTTACTATTTACTGGATATACGGCAGGTATCTACGTAGAGTGGACATTCTGGGCATTGCAAAGAAAGAGGGTATTATTTTCACCATCAAAAGGCCCTCAATAAAATAAATTCCTACCTAGATAATTATATTCAGATTGTTACGCAAACACATATTTCTTCACAGGCACCATATAATTAAATAATTATCAAACACGTTCCTCAGTTTCAAAGTAAGTTTGCACAATATTACCCTGTTTTGGTTTTGGATGTGTTATTTTGTAAACAGTGTGAGTGAATATTTTTATGTCCTTAAAAAGATGTGAAAGTGCATGTGTTTTTTCATTTTTCTCACCAGATGCTAAAGGAGTAAACACAGAGACACAGTTTTCAAACCCTTCTGTAGGTTCATTTGTGTAATGTAATTCACAGCCAAGAACATCAGGTTCCCTAATTACAGTTAAGTCACAGAAGCTCAGAAAGCCAGATGCCCCTGTATTTCATTTATCCTTTGTTGGAAGTGCTAGCACTTATGTACTTATTGATTTTTGGGACAGACCAACAGCTAGGGAATAAAACCGCAGATACAGCTTTACAAGTGGATGTAAATGATCTATTACTTGAAGAAATCACCTTTTTATCATGTTAGGCTTTAGGGGACAAATGAACAGACAAGCACTCAGAATTAACACATGGCATCTGTCAGGTCATTTAACACTCCCTGCTGAATAGCTATGTATTCACTAAATAATGTTACCTTGTGTGTTCTTTTTGCATTCTTATAACATTGAGAAACACTACAATACTTTGATTGTGAACAAACAGTCCCTAACAGATAACAGTCTCTGGCTGAACAAACAATTACATGCAGTCATAATTATGGATTAATTAATGTTATTATGTTTGCTTAAAGTTAAAAAACATTTTTAAGCCAATTGACAACTGTAAATGAGGCTGTATGTGGAGATTTGGCAAGAGAGTCTCACTGTAGTTTGGGGGTGGCATCTGGTTGTGATGCAGGTGTGTGAGTCACTGTTCATGTCACCCACTCAACCTAGAGGACAAAGTCAAATATCTCTTCAGGAATTGCTTTGGTCTAAAAAATTATAAAAATCTTTTAATCTGGTTGGATTTGTCAGATAATTGATTAACGTCTTCTGGTGAATAGCAAACAGAATTGATGTTTGTGATTATTTATTATTATTTATTTCTTAGGAGACGCCCTTATCCAGGGCGACCTACAAATACAATTACATTATTTTTTTTACACATTATTTTTACATACAATTACCCATTTATACAGTTTTTTTTTTTCTTCACTGGATTGAATTGAGGTAAAGTATCTTGCTCAGTGGTACAGCAGCACTGCCCCCGATTGAACCCATAACCTTCCGGTCAAGAGTCCAGAGCCCTAACCAAAACAAAGAAACTATTGAGGCATCAGTTGCACACTATATGTTTTTGCAAATGCTGTACATTTGTTTACTTTAACACCCAATACAAATAATAATCTCCAAGCCCACAAAGATAATGACAATGTTGATTCAGAGTAGGCTGATGAGTAGTGGTGAGTGGGCTCAGCAGCAATCCAAGGTCAGGGCTGAGCTGCATGCTGTGACTCCACTGATTTATACTGCTGGCAATGACCATCTGCTGTTTAACAGTGAGAGACAAGCAATGGATGGAATTTAATACAATTGTCACCCGTTAACCTTTGTTTTATTGTTTTTTTTTGTTAAAGGCATATCTGTTTTTGGCCTAAATAACATATAGTAATGTCTCCTGTGAACAATTAAAAGGGGGGGATAGTTTGTTTCTGTACATAGTGACATATTCCACCACAATAAAATGTCTGCCCTTAAATTGATTTTATGCTTCCACAGATCATTTAGTAATTTTATCAGCTTCAGAGTAGATTTCTCAACAACTCTTGACCATGTGTTACTGGGAAACATTATTTTATAAGTGCTGTGGTGGTTCATTGAACGCTACAGAAAGATACCTGGTTTATTTTTACTCTGGAAAGTGGCTGAAAAACGCAAAGGGTCCTTGACTGGAATGCATTTATAGCTGAAGTAGTATTGAAGCGTAATAGCATAAGAATTGTAGATTTTTAATACATAGTCTTCCACGGTGCAGCAATCAGAGAGTGCTTAGCAGAAACCAACTCTGAAGACATAGAATTGGAACTGGATCTGTATCTTTGAAATTTTATAACCAAAAGGATATACTGTATATGCAAAAGTTTGGATTGGTGTCGTTACTGGCTAATGTTTTCACATGACCAGCAAACATAACTGAATAAGAAATGCTTTTACATTTTAGTAATTCAAATGAAGTTATATATATATATATATATATATATATATATATATATATATATATATATATATATATATATATATATATATATATATATATATATAGGAACAGTGTATGGTATGTTTGTATTTTGCATAAAAAATAGAATCCATAGGTAAATATTAAATATATATTTTTATTTAAATACTTTTCTTTCCATTTTAACAAATCAGACTTGCATTTTTGTTTTACAGGACACTTTAGACAACATTTTAAATATTATAAATAATAAGTTAGAGCTTGAAATTAAATAATTGCTTAAAATATATTCTTACATCAGCAACAGGGTGTAGTTGAAACACTTTTAGTTAGCGTCACAGTACTTATGAATACATATTCATAAATGTCCTATGACATTTGCATTGCATAGTCAAAGCAGCTCAATATAGTACAATAAAATGCCTAGAGCAAAAAAGTGACTACTTTAGAAAGTTACTTTCTCTGCGTCCTCCCACAGTTCCTCTCATAAACTTTATTCTATAAAACAAGTTTATCTGGCCTGAAGGCTGGACGGGCGTCTGATAGATATGGTTGTATCTAACCCAGCTCTTTTAGAGCTCTTGTCCATGTGACGACTTCCTGCTTGCCTCCACACTGTATCAACTTGGCTCTTTTCCTGTAAACCCGTTGTTTCCCAGTTGTTATATCATTGGATGTGTTCATGTGTGGGGTTTCTTGTTTGAGTTCTGTTGCTGAATGCAGCTACACATGGGCTTCTTTGTCAGCTCCTGATAGATAGATGATTTTAGAAATCTTGAGTAAGAGTCTTTCTCCATGAGAGTATAGATCTGATTCTGTGCTAGGTCGAAGCATGAAAGTGAGGGGCGTAGAAGGTTATTCTTCGTAATCTTTCTTGTTTCGTGATCAATATTGACCTATAAAACAGACAAGAGATAGATATTTAATACTAGAACATATGTAACCATGTCTACTCTCAACATAATTGAGCTAATATATACCGTATATACATACACATATTTATATGTTAACAAACAGATCTAAGTTGGTACTTTTTCAAAACAAAAATATTTGGCATTATTTGTCTGGATATTATTAATAAGGTATTATTGTTTAACTCACCTCTTTTGGTGCATCATTTTCAAAATATTCTTCATAAATTGTCTTTGCCTTGGATGACAGCTTTGCAGATGACTTGGTATTCTTGTAATCCTCACAGGCAAGCCAGAACTCAATGTTTTCCTCGCTAAATTCAGACTTCAAGAAAGCTCTGAAGGCAGCCAAACCATCTATCAAAAAGAAAATAAATCACATTTTATATATATATACACTTTGCTGTTCTGAAAAGAGAAATTACCAAGCAGGCTTCTTGCCCAAAAACCCTAGCAACAGACTCATTGAATTAATTACCTGCATTGGAAAATTAATTTTTTTTTTTTTAAATCTTGAACCCATGTTTAATTACTAGTCTTACTGCTTAGATACCACAAAACAGAAGATATGTGGAGATTCTGGAATGAAGCAAACTCTGACCTCTGGTTACATTTGACTGGTCAAGCATTAAGCAATTTCCCTAGGCATTTAATCTGAAATAAAATGTCATTACACTTACGTTTATTTGTCAGGAGTTTGTCAAAAGTCTCTCTCCACTGCAGTGCTTCCTGTAGGGAGGGCCTAAGGAAAAAACGATAGCCTGGTAAATTACAGTGTTTCACAATAAGTGCCTTTCCTGTTGCCTTATGGGTTACTGAAGACTGTAATATAGTGATCTAAATTGTACTGAATTAAAACAATGTTCTAAGTTGTAGATAGTGAAATTAGCAATAGACTTATACCCTATGGTTGTTATTACTGTTGACACTTTTTTTTTTTTTTACTGCATTATATGTATTAGTTATTCAGCAGCAGGCTCTTGAGGGTTTTTTTTGTGGCTGAATTTAACCGTCAATAACTTCATATTTAATTTCATATTTAAGACATTTTACAAACAACAAATAAAAAAACAACAACTTGTATTTGTATAAAATGAAAAAAAGTCTCTTACCTGAGTTTATCTGCTTTGTTTGAATGTCCAAGTTTGCTGAACGCATCAGGCTTTTGAAGAAAAATGCTCAAACGAGCCTTCAACCCCTTGGCCCTGAAATAAAGAAATTATGCATTTATAAGATCAGTCAAGAAGAACATATTTGGGGGTTATATCACTATTTTGTTCATTTTTGTATATACATTGATTACACTTTTTTTTAGTTTTGCTATTCAAACTGTTCATTTGGTAAGCATTATTAAAGCAAATATAATCTAAGTTCATATAAAATCCTCTCATGATGATATGTGATTTTGCAATGCAAATTGTCTGAACTTCAGATTTCAAAAAAGGTATCCAGTGCTTTAGGATTAAGTGAAACCTGGTAGTAGTATTAAAATGATATGTACGTTAAATCACCTGTTTAAAAGACTTAGCAATAACATCAACCAGTTCACTATGTGATACATGGTAATTATCCATTACTGAACTAAGACCAATATAATCAAAGCGCTTGTTAGTACTGTAAGTTAACTTTCTCATAAAATAAAATCACATTAGCACAATTTCAGAAATAAAAAAAAAGAACATACCTCTCAAGGCAACTGTTTGGTAGTGATTCTAATCCTCTGCACATTTTCATAGAAATATGACAGAGCTTTAGGTTCCTTTGTGCTGTTCAGCAGTAAGAGTGCTAACTCAAACAAGGTTTCTGAAGGCTGAGCCTGGGAATATTGTCATATATGGGGAAGGAGGCTTGACGTCACCAATGCAGACAACCAATCAGTGAGCAGCTCTGGGGGAGTAGGCAAGGTTAGGGCAAGCAGCTAAGGTAATTGCTGAGTGAATGAATGAATCATGTTGTTATTGTCTATGGTTTTCCTTATCAAACCACTTTGATTATTTTTTACAAAGATAACTTGCTGTCCCCATTTTTTTTATTTTTTATCAGTGAACATTTTATTCAGAAGCAGTACAGACTTGATGTTGCTGTTTTATAATAACATTACATGTGTGTTTAAATAAACTCGTCCTTATGATAAACGAACAGTGTTTATTACTAAAAAGGTAATAGAACTAAAACATGTTTGTACCTCTCGTCAGCAGAACAGTCTGACAAATCCTTTTCCATTTTTAAAGATTGTATTTGCACTTCTACCCAGCATTACCTTTAACACAGAGAGTCTCTAAAAAGATAGTCAAAGTAAAATAAAGTCTAAGAAACAAAAATAACTGCAGTGAAACAATAATAATAATTTTGTTATGGTAATGCAAGAAAAGTGATTTTTTTTTTAAAGCATAATATTGAAAACTACAGTCAATGGTCAATGGTTTGTTTGTCATTTAATTAATTGTTGCAAGTTTTACATCCAAAGTAAGGAGATTCAATTATCAAGTGTTGTGGAATCTTACCACTAAGATTTCACGGATTAAAGTGAGTTTAAAGTAAGATGGAGTAATGTATTTTTGGATTGTGCAAGTTCAAATATATCCACAATTTAATATTTGTGGGAAATATGTAACTGTGTAGTACTGTATGGAAATACTGACCGACTCTCACTTATCAAAAAATAACATAACTTATAACATACTGTAGAAACCTTTTGATTTTTACAGGTGATTTAACATGGGTATTCAGATTATTATTCTGTCTATATTGACCATAAGTCCTTTTTTATGTCTTTCCTTACATTCTTTACTGCTCAATATTTGATTAGCGATAATTATTTTTTAAAGGGATTCTTGTGAATTTCACCCACAGCAGCTAGAAACCTAACAATGATGACAAAACTCATACACCTTCAGGCAGTTCTTGTTTTAGGTCCAATAAAAACTGAGAGAATCCTGTGCAATACAAAATAAAGAAATCAAGTTGTCCTTGAGCACCTAGCTCTAACCAGTGATGTCAGCTGCTTGTCATTGGCAATTCATTTAAAGGGTACATAAGGACCTTTTTATTTTATTGTGTTACATGTTCCCATGTGTTGCTGCAACTATGTAAGATGTGTGTATTGTTTTAAAAAAATAATAAAATAAAACAATACGCACACCTTACGTAAACAGTTGTAGCAACACATGGGAACATGTAACACAATAAAATAAAAAAGGTCCTTATGTGCCCTTTAAGGGACCCCCACCCTCTCTCTCTCTCTCTCTCTCTCTGTTTATGTCACTTTTTGTTTGTGATTTGTCTGTGCAGTCTACTTTCCAAGTGACAACAGTTGGGTAAAAGGGAAATGTTCCTGAGACTCCCTTAATCAACAAGCTGTTATCGTCCTTGGACCATTTTGTACCCTTATTCTTGGAAAACAAAAACATCCCAAAACAAATCATAAACCTCTAGTAGAGCACAAGTTGTCAATGCATTCTATTTTTTTTTACTGCTGTTGTTTTAAACCTTATGATAAAAGTGACACAAATGTACCCCATCAATCAATTCCCTTGTTTGTGTACTGTATATTCAGCCTGGTAATATGCCAATTTGTCCATTTGTTCATGAACCACCTAGTCAAAAATATCTACTGGATTTGTGTACTTCTGTGCTCTCTGATAGTGTTCCAATGGTCCAAATCTGTTCATATCCTTATGTTAGTTTATCTTTGAACTTAAAGAGATTTTAAAGGGACTTTATACTTATGTTTCAGGTTGTACACACAAAGTAACTAGCCTAGATTATCAAGTGCTGTTGAACATTACTCCAAACTAATAACATTGAGTTTTCTGAACAATCCTTTCCCTTTTTTTAAATGAAGGAAAAATAAGTACCAACGCTATAAAGAAAGATCTATCTAGTAAGAGCCAGCACCATCAAGTGAACAGCTTCTGTGTTTCAAGTTTCCTTATTTATTGCTGGCCATGCATAATAAAAGTGCATTATATTTATTTTATTTTCTGTTACTGTAATGATCTCATTGTGGGTTCTATTTTAAGACCTAAAACAATGGCAGACCTTAAACCACTACCTTAACATAAATAAACATGTGGTAATGTTTATATTATTGGGTCCCTAAATAGTCTGTCCGGAAACCCCTATCTGAATTAAACAGGTTTGTAGATCATTACCCCTATGTGTGTTTTGCATATTTCTGTATTGCTGTTTCTGCTTAGATCATGATTGGAACTACAAATGTATAAGAAGCGACTTTATTTTAAATAGGCAACAATTACCAGTTATCATAGAGTAATGAATTCAGTATTTTGCAGGCTTCTGGACTTTAAAGACTTTGATTTAAAAATATATATATTCTTAATATGTAACACCAATTTAACATTACACTTGAATGATATATACCTGCCATCAATAGATTAGTTTTATGAACAGGAAATTCCTACTTTGGATAGTTAAGATACAAACAAACAAATATGATATACATGTTTAGACACAGGTATGATAAAGCAGCTATCCACTGACATTAGAAGTGTAGTTGTAATCTATCTATCTATCTATCTATCTATCTATCTATCTATCTATCTATCTATCTATCTATCTATCTATCTATCTATCTATCTATCTGTAAAATTATGTTCAGGACACAACTATTTTTCTTGTCTTGTATGCTTTGTCTTAATTGTATATCATTTTACATTTACCCTGTTTTTATACAGACAAGGATTTTAACTGTATTTTATGAACAGAAAATAAATCTTAAGACAATGTAAATGGACACAAATGTTCAGACTATTAATAAATATAAGAAGCAGTTATATAATGACATGTTACTGTTAACATTGCTTTAATCTAGTTTCCTGGGAAATCGGCCAGGTCCAAATGAAAGATAAAGGATTGAAGATACAGCTACAGGGAGAACTACTCTAGATGGCAGCTTGTCACGTAAAGCTTCGCGGCGACAGAGATTTTGGCATCATTCATTAATCTATGACTGCTGCTTTGTAAACCTGATGGTATTTATCCTTTGGAAGTAGTTATTTAAATGGTGCAGAAATCATAAGATGTTTCAGAAATGTCTATTCCCCCTTTGGCCATGTTACAATTTTTTCTTTTAAATGAAGTTTATTTAGACATGACGGGCAGGATTTTCAAAAGGTCATACATAATAACTCCAGTGTTAATCAACAAATCGATATGTAGCATTGATTTTGGCATTTTCAAGCGGTCGTTATACCTGTTTCGTTATTAAATAATCGTGCTTATGTAATTTCCGAAGTTATGTTGATTTATGAAATAATGTTAATATCTTAACGAGCAGTGCTTCTTGCGACTATTTCTTTTGTTTCTGTGGGAATTTAAAAGGAAATCCATGTTAATTATCATAATTTATCAGGAGTTAATTTGTACTAGGAAAAGGAGGGTTTTAATTAACGAAAGACTCAACTTGACACATAAATTTAACAGACAGCAGCTGTGGCGCCAACAATACAGAGACTACCTAGATAATTCAATATTTGTAGTTATGAAAATATTTAAGCCTTTTCTATACTTGTGGTTATGAAGGAGATTTATTCACTTGTTTTAACCATTTGTAACCTTACAGAACGTTTGTTGTATTGCTAAAATGATATACCGTTATTTGCACCTAGCGTATTGTTATAGAAATTATCAATGCAACTGCATCTGAACTCTGGATACGTACATTATATGACAACTGACCTCTACTGTAGATTTTATATGAATTATACAAATAAAAATCTAAGAGTAAATAATGAAATCTTGGTATAGAAAACGGCTATGTGACCAAGTTGTTGAGTGGCGTGTGGGTGGTGACGTCACGGTCCAGGAACAGAAACCAAAACAATGACTGGGGTGTAACTGAAGCGCAATGGCGCTCAGTGTTTTATTAAATAATAAATAAAACAAAAGATTTAAACAGAACAAAAGACATAAACAAAAGGGCACGTTGGCCAAAGAAATAAACAAATAAGTATCGTGCTGGTGTAAAAACCAGCACGCTTAGCAGTTGTCTCTATTTTAATTTCTCTCCTTGCTCGCTCTCCAGTAGTCGCTGTCCCGTAGTCTCCTCTGTACAGCTGCAGGCTTTTATATTCTGGTCGAGGGGTTAACTAGCTGTTAATTAATTATCCTATTACCCCTCGGCCATAGTCTGCACGAGTTTAATAAGGATGCGTGATTGTCAGCTAGTTAAATAAATCACTAGCTGATCAGTCATGCATCCTCACAAGGTTTTTAAAATCAAGAAACACAAAAACAATAACAAATATGTGGTGCTTAGCCGTAATATAAACATACAAATCATAATATAAAATAAATAATAAACAAAGGGGTGGGACACTCCGCCACAGGCATACTAGATATACAATAAAGTTTTCTTACAGGCAACAGATCATTGACATGGATTTTGCCTAAATGTATTTGTAATGTTGTCAGACTCCCCCCACACTTTATGTACAATGTACACTTTCACCTTCACATGTTTGTATGCATATAAAATGTTCTTATAATACTGTAAGTTTTCGGTGGTTACTTCTATTCATGTTGAGTTCATTTATCGTGGAGGCAAGCAAAGAATACCAGAGAAAATGCACGATTAAAGGAATTCACCAAATAATTAATTATAAACAAATTGTGTATTGGGTTAAGGAGTTCTATCGTAATTTTGAAAGCTTAATACATATATAATGAATTAGAAAACGATTGAGTGCAAACAGCCAATCAGCTTCCAGATCTAGCAGGCTTCTATTTTGCATAGATGCCAGCTTGAACATTGAAGTGCTTAACTGTGAATTCAATTTTAAATCAATCCATGCATAAATATCGGCTTTTTCTCTTAACATTCTATTCTACAACTAATCTGATAACATAAAAAGCTACTTAAACATTGAAATGTATTTATTTATAGCCTACATCTGTACAAACTAAAATACATACAAAAGTAAATGTCAGCATAAGAAAATAAATTCCAACCAAGCCTACCTAGACGGCTTACCCTCCACCCCATCCAAAAAACTTTTTTTTTTCTTTTTAACCAAAAAAGATTGCAAAATACACATTAAAAAAGTTGTATTCAGTAAGCTGTGTCAAAATATCCCCCCGAATGAGGGCAAGTGATGAGTGGGATTTAATTAATTTTTTAATTTTTTTATTCCATTCCGTCTGATTTTTACCCACACGCCAAATAATTGTAACTCAGCATTTTATTAATGGAGTGTTTTAAATAAATGTACATTCTGGATGACAAATTTTAAATTAAGTTCACAAATTATACGCAAAATAGATCTTTCCATTATTTTTTTTTCCATTTGGCTGCTGCTCGCTGGTGGGAGAACCATCTCCCAATACGCTAGTAGCTTCCATAACAGCAAATTATCCTTCCCTTCATTTTTCTTGATCTCATCAACATGCATTTTGATTAACGAGTTCCCCTTAACTAGTCGTTAAGACAGGAAGTGATATACGTGACCTGCGACAATGAAGCTTTTCAACGAGAAATGTGTTCATTAATGACCACATCAACTCAATTTCAAAGAATTAACGATTGCATTAACACATTTTGTTTGAAAATCACTTGCTACTAAAGCTGTCATTACTATACCACGAGCTACAATAACAATAACACTGTTTTTTTTAAAAGCCCCTCCCCCATATATAATATAGCAATATCCAGCAAAATAAGAACAGTTTTTTTAGATTGAAGTGTTTCTTAATAATAATAATAATAATAATAATAATAATAATAATAATAATAATAATAATAATACATTTGAACTAACTTGTGTGATTACTTGATTAGTCAAAATCAGGCTTAGTTTTTTGTAGTTGGCAACAGCTCAGATTTCTTCAAATAGATTTTTTTGTAAATATTATTCAACATTATGAATTTTTTTGTGTTTAAAATGTATGAATTTAACCTGCAGTAGGTTAAAAAATAATAACACAAAATATATGTTGTATTATGCCCATATTGTAGAAATACCATTCAGAATTACTATAAAGTAACATTGGGTTATGCAACATTTTACTAATTATAAGATTTTAGCTGATCCTTTTGTTTTACCTCTTGAAAAGGTGGCAAGCCTAACATCATTGTTAGTTGTGAAATATGAAGAAAATGCATTCAATATTATGCCATTGGCCGGGGTCACTCTAAGGAGTAAGACTTGGCAGGCATATAAGAAGGTATTTGAAAAACAATTAATGCTATTGTTTGTGTGGGAGAGGAATTCTTATTTAATGTATCGTATTTGAATGTTCTGTACACGTATAGTGTGTTTATTGAAGTTCTGTTTGTATTATACAGAGTTTGAATGCCTTGACAGTAGGCATGTCATTTAGACATCGCTACACTGATTCACACATCTCTGAAGTGCAAGTACGTGTTTTTTTTGTTAGTTTTTTACACGTAACCTTTTCAAGGACTAGGCGTTTCGTTATGTCATCAACCTTTTATATGAAGAAATATCAAAATTCTATCTTCCAGGGTATATGAAGGTTGAAACCACCTACCCCAACTGTATAGTAGCCAAGGATGCAAAAATAAAGGTAACATTTTTTGGTGAATATTTATTAAAGGTAATGTCATGTAATGTATATCTGTATACAGAAATGCAGTCATATTTCCAGTGCCCATTGTTTCATGATAAACAGTACACCTCTGCAGTGAACATTTAGAGATAGACTAAATTTGTGGTGGTCAATGGAAGCAAGTGAACTGAGATTGCATGGCCTGCTGCATATGTGTAATCTTATCTTGATTTGGTTACTGTGTTAATGGAGATGAATATATTATTTTTTATGAATTTACTATTTTTAGCTGGTATATTATATTGCAAATGTGTTGCTTTTTCAGTCTTTCTACTGTCCTAACCATTCTGGAGAAGTCACTGGGTTTCCAGGCAACCAAAGTGGAGAGCCTGGAAGGCAGCAAAATTTGTATTCAAGGTCAACGTTTGATATGTTGCTATTTAAACATTGTTATTTATTGCAGTGTGTTGGGGTGGAAATGTACAAAACACATACAATAGAGGAGCCAGGCAGATTCACTGCAGCATCTGCTGAATGGTGAAGTATTCCTGTAATCCAAAATATAATTTAGTTTCCTTGTTTATTGTGAACAATAGCCTGTTGAAATAGATCTACATATGTGAAGTGAAATGAAATGTTTTTGTACTATTACATTCCCAGTACAATATGAACACACATTGTCAAATTGACAGCAGATGTTTTTTTGTTTTTTTTTACAGTATTTTGTCGAAGTGACTGAAAAACTAAATTCTAGTAACTATCTTGTTTACTGCAGGCCGATGAAGGCTAGTGACAAAGTTGTATTCCTCTCTAACTGTGGTTCACATTTCCTTTAATCAAATATATTGTTAATTCGTTCATTAAAAAAAGGGCTTCGGAAAAAACCCCCCACAGATCTCGTTTAAAATTGAATATTCCAAGTGATTTTCTTTTTCCTGATATGCAGATTTCATGGGTGGTGGAAGTCTTTGTCTCAGTTGTTGTAATGGGACTTGTCTTCTTTTTGTGTGCGAGAGAGAGAGTGATAGTATAATAACTGCACCTCTGTATGATGGTGTTTTATTCAGTGGTCTTATAGTTCAATTGTTGATCATTTTTGTCATTGTTTTAGTTTTTTAGTTTTTAGTTGGCTAGTTGCAATGGTCATGCACCAAATATTCAAAATATTCAATAATTGAATGGAAAATGCACACACTTTTTTTTCACCACTGGAAGCCTGGGCCCACCTCTGGGGGGCTGAGTTCAGAAAGGACTTTCAACTTAGATTCCCAGTGGAGTTAGTCCACATCACAAACCTTCCACACACACCGCTGTGTCTGTGAGAGAGGCCAGGGACTGAATGACAGGGATGTCACAACTGAGCTGTGTTCAAATATGAGTGTAGACTTACTGTAAGTGGTGCCTGGTAGTGCTGTGCCACACTTTTACCAGTGTCATGGTCCCTCAGATTTCATGAGAACTAACTTTAATAGCACCAAATTAATTTACATATCATTATTTTTTTACATTCTGTTTATTTTTAAACACTCCTTTTTCCATAAATATTATAAAGCAACCTTGTGCAAGAAAAGGCTCAATTTGTGTAGGTAGAACACATTATGATATCCAGATGAACCTGATTTTATAATCACCTTTAGAATGAATCATTCTGGATGCATTTGGCCAGTAGAGAAGCTTGTCTAAAAGCTGATCTTTATTCCACATTTGGTAAAACATAAAAAAAATAGCTATTTATAGAGCAGATAAAGACTGATCCCAATCTGTTCTACTTATGTTAGGATTCACTTTTTAAATGTAACCCAAAGTAAGATGACACGTTTTTAAGAACAAATGTTTTCACTAATTATCTGCAATAATAATGCTAATAATAATTCAGATTATCTATGGACAAACATATTTCCTATTGAGTTAATTTAGTACTGTGAGCATTCATTTTGGTTAGATTCAATTCTTACTTATTCACATTGCTGGCATTTTAAAATGTGTGCTTATTCATTATTAATGTTAGTGTAAGGAAGAATTATGTTTAATTCATTTTAATTTATTATTAAATCACACACTTGCTCATTACATTTTAATTGTAGACATTTCATATAAAGTGTTACCCATAATTCAATCTTGCTTGGTAGAAAGCTAAAAAAAAAAAAAAACCTATGAAAGTTAAACACCCCCTACCCCCACCCCCCATCCACCACAAAAACAGTTTCCATTGCAAACCTCTGGCACCTGTTGCTTCAGTTCTAGTAAAGGGGGTCCATTTTTCAGATGACATGTTCTCCACAGTAGTCTAATCATGATTACCCACAAAATACAGCCAAAAAAACCCCCAATTGTTTACATGATTCCCTCCCCACTCCCATAGTGCATAGTGACCCACAAGTGTCAATCATGTTCCTCCAGCTGTCAACAGTGAGAAACTTGAAATCACTGCCTAAAGATTGTACTAAATTATATACAATGTAAGTGGGATGATGAGGTTACAATGGGCAAAGGATATTCATTGTGATTTAAATGAGGACTATTGTAAAGCCTGAAAGTCATTACATCTGAAGGGGTTTTTTATGTAGCAGGTAGTATATGCAATCTAGAAATGAAGTAATAAACCAAAACTCAGCTATTAAAAGTAATTTGAAAGGTTTAGTCAACAAAACAAAGTCCTTAACACTTAGAAGCGATAAAATCCCATTCCTGACAACATAAAAAAGGTCTGGTATCTAGTATGATTGAGATGCATTATGCCTTACTCAAAGTCAATCATGTTAGCTGGAATAGGAGCTAAACAACATTACCCCCCTATTTGATATTTCCACCTCATTTGACAATCATGGTATCAGGTATATATATATATCTCTGTGGTGTAAACAGGTTCAAAGTTCATGCCTTACCAAAGTGTAATTCAGCTTGATGTACCCTATTCACAATGCTTCAACGCATGAGTTATTGGAGGAATGTTTTACCTGTAATGTAATAACTCAGTGCACTGTCTTACTGCACACACATATTTATACCACAGGCCCGGGTATATTTAGCGTGGGATACATTTTACTTACATTCCAATCCAGTGGTGTGCTGCTGAAATTGACAGACTGAACTCAAGATTCTATCTAAAAAGACATTTGGCGAACAGGGTTTAAAATGTTTCCGCGTTGAAGCATAGTAAAGTAAAGAGCCACCATGTAAAACAATCTGAATAAATTGATTTAATATTAACACAAATTACAAATTGTATTGCTATTTATTTACTTTTATACTGGTATAAAAAAGAATATTGAATGATTGTTCATCACGGTATACAGTTTGTATTCGCCTTAAGAGGATATCTCTCTCTCTCTCTCTCTCTCTCTCTCTCTCTCTCTCTCTCTCTCTCTCTCTCTCTCTCTCTCTGAACAAATACCTAGGGGCTTAACTTTTGGGTACCCAACTTTCTGAGTTGTTTTTATTATTAGTTTTGTGACAATTGACTTTATACAAAAAATGGTGCAAACTGCAGTTGAAGTTTAACCCTAAATCTGGCCAATCAGTTATGTGTTTATTGTAACATGGCCACATGGACCTGGAATCTCTCTTTAAATACTAGGGTTTCTTACTGAAAGCAAGTAAAAAGATTTGAACAGTTCAAACCAAGAAACTACTCCAGGCAATAATTCAATAGGTCCTTACTCTAGCCAAGTAGTTTTGTGTTACAGTAGTTACAATTATTAATTTATCTCAGAAAAATAGCATTTATTTTGGTCTCTAACTATATGTAACAGCAGTGTATTTGTGCAACATAAACTGATGGATGTGACTCTATTCCCCACTCCAGGGTTCACGAAAAACACACCTGATCCATTGCTTTGCTGTCTCAAGAGTTTGTGGCTCATTAACCCAGAAATTAGAACTCAAAAGCATTGTCGTATGTTGTTTTCCACTAAAGAGGCCATGCATTTCATTACAATATTTTTTTTTATGAATTTATATTTTACCAGAGCTTGAGTATTGCATGACATTGCTAATTGCCAAAGCAATGATGTATGCAAGTACTGTAGGAAGAATTAAGAGTAAATAATAATAATAATAATAAATGTACAATACCCAATCAAGAGTAACTTGCTGATATGAAACGCAGTCGAACAATAACAACACAACACGGTTATATAGTCTATACATTTTATGAAGTAATACGGCACAAAAGTAAGAAAGTCAGTTAGTGTTAAAATAATCAGTACATTAAGTTTAGCAATGGATAATTCAGGTAATACTTCAGCTTCAATGTGACATGCCAATTAGAAGTAATTGGCATCAACATTTATATTTGTCTTTCTATAATAATAGCAATGTTCTTAAATCAATAAGAGAATAGCATGACTATAACATGTAAATAGGATAACTATTTGAATATATGTGAGTCAGGAAAAATACAAACTCAGTACATTTCTAATTAATAGGATATAATCAAATCATAATGAATTCTTTAGCAATCTGTTGTTTAATTATATATCTCTAATTAGAATCCATGGCATTTAAATGTAACACCCATTATATGTGTTCTTATTCATTCTATATGTATTCAAACACCAATTTCAATTAAGAAGATCTCTTCAATTACTTTCACTCTGTCTGACTGTTAATTTGTTTCCATCAGCTATTCCCCTGCCCCTGGTTTATATAAGTACATTGACTTATGGTCACACCCTGCTATACTTTATAACACTCTCTCTCTCTCTCTCTCTCTCTCTCTCTCTCTCTCTCTCTCTCTCTCTCTCTCTCTCTCTCTCTCTCTCTCTCTCTCTCTCTCTCTCTCTCTCTCTCTCTCTCTCTCTCTCTCTCTCTCTCTGAGTATACATGTATTACATTCCGACATATAGATTCTGTCACATCTCTTTTAGTCGAACTGGGAATACTCAATGTTTCTCTTGCAGAGTCGATGCAGGGTATGATTAAGTATTCTGTGGTTCCACTTGCATCAGAGGGCCGACTTGCATAGAGTTTGTCTGTATTCCTGGTTAGACAAACCCAGTCTCACTCAGTGTCTGTTGGGAATCTCTTGTTGTAAATTTCCAGTTGGTTGAGTTCTCTTTACGTCCTTTTTGTACTCTTTAGGTTCCTCACAGTTTTAACCACATTCTGGGGTGTTGCAGTTGAATATTCTTGGGATCTCCGCTCTTCTTACTCTGTTTGTTAGATGTTGACAGCATGCTCCCTTTTCTCAGACTGACTGTACAACTCACTGGAACAAAGAGCAGCTTCTCCTTTAATTCAAATTATTGTTTTTGCAAAATTCGACCTTGACAACCAGGTGCAACCATGCTCGGCTATATCTTGCTTATTTAGTGGCCTTCAAGGCTTAGGAATTCAGGAGAGATGTCTCCCCCAAAACTTATCAGGTGTTACCATGGTGACCAGGCCATTTTATTATTTATAACCTCAAATTGTCATGGCGACCAGGGGCCTATTTCTCTCTAAACTGTAATGTTACAAATTTCTCAACTCCCTTTTTCATTTCCAGGTTCTCAACCATTATAGCAAAGTTTAACCTTTTAAATACTCTTATGGTCCTACAGTACCGTATCAGCCCAGAATGCAAATTATCCAAAACAAAATTGTAAAAAAAAAATACAATAAAAAGTAGGTTATACATGTTCCTTTTCATGACCAGTATGATAGAGATTATAAATAGACTACCTGTATTCATGGTTTCTCTATCTGGTTTGTTCAAGGCATGATCATTAGAGTTAAGCGTCATATAGATGATAAATAAAACTAGGTCACGTAGGTAGATTTACTAGGTTAATGAGGAAGCAGTCATTTATGTGCAGGAAATTGACCCTCTACTTCCTTTTCATTTTGAAGATATTTGTTCATATTTAACAACTGTGTTTTTGTTATATAATATTTAATCTATTTTCTATCCATCTCTAATGGAGAAAATGATGAATTATCAAGTTGTAAAAGAAGCACTGAGCCATCTTCACAATTGTTGTTTTTGTACAAGGTGCATAAATACTGTAAACACTGTACTACTCATATTTTAGTAATATTTGCCAATGGCAATACCACAGTAGAATTTTATATCTAATATCAGATCATCTTAATATATAATATTGTTACCAAGTTGATGTGCACAATATCATTAAAATTAGTAAAATGTTGTTTAATCAGTGTTCTCTGTACATGACGTCTTGGATAAAGGTGTCTGCCAAATAAACTAATAAACTAATGCATGTTTGTACTATTCTCTCCTGTGGTAGCTCTTTATTATAATGCAGATGTAGGCCAATACATTTTAGATGAACTCCCCAGTGGAACCTCTCAATGTTGTTACATCAACAAACAGTATCCAAAAATAGATTATTATTCCCTACAAACATATTAAGTAATGCTGTGACTACAAACATCTTTTTTTCCAGTGCAGGAAGACAAAAATAATCATTACAATTCTTCCCAGGGAGCAGCCACAAAACATACCGTCACACCTGACAAAGCAATGCTGCTGTTAGGTGGTTTATTTACCATGTCAACATTACATTGAGAGTAGGGGTTCTCCGTCATGATGCCTTCTGTTATGATGTAAGTCTAAAGTTTCGAAACCCCTGTTATAACGCAAGAGCTAAATCTTCATCTCTTGAACGTAGAGTATTCATGTACACACCATGTGTTGGTCTTCAGGCCTATACTGTAAGTGCAAGGATATAACTTGACACAATTAATATTGTAAATTATTAACCAAATAATTCAGAATGATATACCCTCTTTGTTCTTTCTGTGTATTACTTTTTTGCTCACACACACATTCCAACAGGACATCTCTGAACCCTCTGCTTTATCCTCTATGTTTAAATATCATGTTTAAACACATGACAGCCTTAAGCTGCAGTAAACGTCAACCTCAATCCTCACACTTATGCAACCAACTCATACAGGATCAGTAAGCTGTGTTTGCTCCCAATCCCAAGATAGATTTTCTAACTAACACTAAATATAATATACTGTAGGGATTAACTGGTACTGCACTACAGATGTTGAGATAAATCATATTCCAGGCAAAACTTTATAAAAAGCATTTCATAAAAAACATTCATAATTCTGCCTTTCATTTTCATTCTGGATTCAAGGTGCTGGAGACAGTATGTTTTCAAAGCTTCAACATAGGCTCTGCAACCTTCAGCAATACAGCAGTTCTAACTTTGAATTTTCAACAAAGACACCATATACGTTTCATTATATAGTAACTGATGTCCAGCATCACTGTGGCAGGGTGAAATCCCTGCCAGTGCACTGGGATGTGGGTGTGTGGGGGGAATATTGGGTTGGCAGGGAGGGGGTTACAGTCTTCCCTGTAGAAACACGTGGGAATGTGGGTGGAACCATAAATTGAATAATGGATGATTAATCCAGTCACAGGGTATAAAAAGGGTGTTAATGGTGTTTGGTTAGTTAATGTTGGAGAAAGTGAGATGAGGAGAGTTAGTGTTAGGGTATGTTGGTGTTAATGATGTAGTTGGTGTTAATGGTGTAGTTGGTGTTTAGGGGAGTTTGGTGCCGTGTTTCATTGGAAGCAGTGGCTTGGCCTGAAACCATGGTGTATTTTGAAAGTGTTTATATTGTTTTGTTTAAATGTTTATTTTGGCCATCATGCCTCTATTTGTGTGTTCCTGTATTTTGTTTGTTGTTTTATTATTTATTATTCCTGTCTCTCCTGTCTCTCCCTTCCTGGTAGTAACAGCCTTGCCAGTGACACTGTCCTGGTCACAATCACATACTATGATTTAGGTTGTCAGTCCCACAACTAATTACCCCCAGCAACTGTTGGCAATTCAAAATCATTGGCAACCTGGACAGGAAAACTTGTTCTCCCAATTTGCAAGTTAACTCGTTCCTTTTTTATGATTAGTGGACTGGATGTTAACACTGCCCGCAGTGCATCTTTGTACCTTTTTAAGATGGCAGTGATTGGAGGATTGTTCTGTTTTTTGTCAGCATGTGTTAAAATTTTTAAATTTAAAAGTTTAAAGTTTTTGTTATCATTATTGAAGCGAGCAATGGAGGAAACCACAGGAGCTGGAGGGAGAGCATTCTCTTTGTCAAGTTTTTGGTGTCTGACCAAATTTCTAAGTGTCTCTATTTCTTTCACTGTCCATATTGTTCCCCTTGCCAATTTAACACTAGAACAGCCGCAGTTATACTCATAGTTATACTCATATAGCCACTCGTGGCACGCCTTGCATTCTCGGTGAGAGCGCTGCAGCAATTCCTCAACCGCTGGTCCAAAGGAATGGCCAGGGGAGGTAGGGGCTGCTTCTGAAGGAAAGAGCCACCTTCCCATGAGGCTGCGATGGAAAATGCATCATGGTCCTCCTCAGCAAATGCTGACATCCGATTCTGTACCATCCGGGGCAACCACCGGTGCAGGCAGTGTCAGCTCCGGGGCCGGTGTTATCAGCTGAGCTGAGGCCAGGGCAAGGGCTTGAGCCTGCTTCCTGCCCAGGGGCTCCCAATACCGCATGAGGCTCAGCCGTGCTAGTGTAGGATTTTGTGCAGGCCATGCAAGCGAGGCCTAGCACCGGTGGAAGAACTGTGTTCTGCTAAGAGTGTAGACTAAAAAGACGAGACGTACACACGCACTCCTTTAAATGAATACTGCACAACAGGAGCTCACACATGACAGACAGTAAGGAAAGGCAGCTGCTGAAAAAAAGGAGGAAAGAAAAAGAGGCTTCAGTTTTGGAGCCACTGATTCCATGAAAGCAACAAGCCACCTTTCAGCACGAATGCAGGGGGACTGCAGTCGACTCAGAAATGCTCTTTTACACAAAACGCTCAGTTCAACACAAAAGTCTTACTTTACCATCTTGAGAGGCAAACATAGAAATGGCTTCCATGGAATGATGGTTTTACCCCTCGGTAGGCGGGACCGAGGATGTCATCCAGGAAGGGGCCTATCAGTAGCTCTGGTATAGAGAGCTCAGTGAATACCTACCAATAGGCAGGCATATCCCTATACGTAATGTTTTGGTGGTCATCTTCGAATTGAAAGGGAACATCAGGTTTAAAAAATAGAATATTGTAGGTTATATTCCAAATAAAAACATGTATTTCAAAAGGCAGTCAAAATGACTGCTTTGGAGGTTCTAGGTGGGTGGGATTATAACCTTATTTTCGCGATCCTGCCTTTCAAACACCATCAGGATATTTAATACATGTATTTAGGAAAAGTTCACACTACACAAATTAACACGAAACGTACTGGGTAGGGTTATACAATATTTATAGTGACCACTACAATAACTGTTTGTTCTTGTAGCTCTGTATAAAGAGACACGAAACACTAACTATATAAATTCCCTTGGCATACTTACTGTAGATTAACCTATAAATCGATTTTTTTGTAAAGTTAGTGACTGCTACTATTCAGGAGAACCTTCGAGCGCCTGTATTGTTGAAGACACGGATCAGCTGGAAGAGGCAGCGCACGTCCGTTAAGTATTCAATGAGTAGTGTTTTAATCCTCTTATGAACTCGAGAATAAGCAGACCTTAAAGTAAAATTAATGTTTTGTTTTAAGTGGAATGTAAGAAAAGTATTATTGCTTTCAATTCATGCTTTGAGTTAATGAACTCTATAGTATTTGTTTGTATGTGATTTATACAAATTGATGTGGGTTTCATAAGGCAATTACCATTCTGCGTTTAAGGCTAGAATCCAAATGTAGCTGTCTTAATAATAATAATTCTCGATAGGTTGTCTGGACGCAAAGAGCGTCATTATCTCGCAAGAGTGAGAATTGCCTTCTGAACCAAAATTATACATATGAGACTGATTTAACGATGCTTTGATTATCAAATATTAACGAAAGTAAATATTTGTGTTACTAACGATACCCCTGTTAAGACTAACCTTCATCTTAAATAATGGTCAGGAATGCAGTTGTAACCTTAAAGGAATCTCCCACAGATTGCGTTGGATCGCTAATTAACCAGCGGGAGTGGGGTGTTGTTGTTTAAACTTTGTTTTCTGTACTGTTTAGTTTAGTTAATTCTTCCTTTCTGTATTATTTTAGTTTAGTTGTTGCACCTTTAATTTTTCCTTTATTTAGTTTTATTTCTAATAAAACTGTTACGTTGTATTCACTAGAAATGTTGTCTAGTCTGATTATTCCGATAGAGGTCGGGTTCTACATGACTTAAATTCAAAACAAGGTATTTTATTATTACAATTTAAACTAGCTCAAATACAAATATACCTTGCACGCTACATATAGATGTGTCCTATTTATGTTGTTCTTTTGTGTAGTTTGAACCACACATGTATTTATTGTGTTGCTTGTATTTGTAATTGTTTTATTGTCTACAGGACCCCCTTGTAAATGAGGCCTCTGTCTCAATGGGTAAATATTCTATATAAATAAATACATTAAAAAAACACATCTTTTCAGTGTCCATTTCATTATTACACGATTACTTTTAGGTCACCTATATATCTAACTGAGTTACACCATTAACCTAGATTTTCATTGTTGTTCTCCAGAATTCAACCACCCCCTTACAGCCTCCAAGTGGATTACAGCTGCAGTGTTATGTCCTTAGCTTCAGGGAATTGGGTTTTAAATAAGGATGGCTTCAATCAGTTTTCCCTTTAGCATTATTTATAAAATGGTGTTATTATTCATGTGCCAGTATCATGCATTCTACCGTGATCTACTGGTTTATCAGTAATTCAGAAACACTGTTATACACGACAATTGAATTCATATAGAGTAAATATGAAGGAAGCAATCCTTATTCATGCCAAACCCCAAATATACACTACAGTATAATTATAAATATACATTAATATTATCATGAACTGACATGCAGGGACTGCATTAGATATAAGTGTTGAATGGTTCTGTAATTAATGGCTACATCATAGGAATTCATTATGGATGCAATATTCTAGTAGAAAATCAGGTGTTCGTTCATGTGTAATTGCATTGCTAATAATAGAACATATAGAAATAAAGTAATACCTGATTTCAAATAAATCAGTAAACACATTTCAACAGGACATCGTTGAACCCTCCCGCTATGTTCATGTATCAAGTTTAAACCAATGACAGCCTTAAACTGCAGTAAACCTTGACCTCTAACCTATTACAGATGCAATCAACTCACACTGTACTTTATATATTGCTGGTGATCAGTAAACTGTGTTTGTTCCCAATCCCTATCTTTAATTGGTATTGCATTATAGATTGTAAATTAAATCCTATCCAAGGCAAACTTTACAAAAAGGATTCCATGGAAACATTCAGAATACTTCCTTTGATGAGGTTCATTCTAGTTTCAAGGTGCTGAAGGAGACTTTCACAACTTCAACAAAGGCTCTTCAGCTATACTCTATTTATAACTTAGAATTTTAAACAAAGACACTATATGAGATTTTTTCATTACTGTGTATAGTAAATGGTGTCCAGCATCACACAGTCAGTATGGAAAGGGCAGATAATCACAGGTGAGGGGTCATACTTTAGCAGCTGAACTACTGCTCACAGATCTACTGCACTACACTTGTTCACCATGGCAGTAACATCGTTGTGAAACCCCAAAAGTTCAATATTATTACCTCTTCTTGATACCATGCAGGTTGTCCTTTATAATGCTGTATTCCTGTTTAATAAATGCCATGCAGGTTGTCCTTTATAATGCTGTATTCCTGTTTAATAAATGCCATGCAGGTTGTCCTTTATAATGCTGTGTTCCTGTTTAATAAATGCCATGCAGGTTGTCCTTTATAATGCTGTGTTCCTGTTTAATAAATGCCATGCAGGTTGTCCTTTATAATGCTGTGTTCCTGTTTAATAAATGCCATTTCTTCCCTGGAGTTATTATAATGAGGATGGCCGAACAAGCTGGTTGCAGAGATGATTCTTTTTTAAATACCTAATGCATGAATACAGCGTATTTCTCACACTTAGAGGTTACATATGGTGTTTTATAACATATTACAGAGTAGCACGAACAAATAACCAGGTTGTAATGTAACATGTCAATGCAATACTTGTTTAAACAAACATTTGTATTACTAACTATTTGAATTTTTTTTTATGATATCACCTGGTGTATATGAATAAACATAGGATTTTAAATTGTAAAATAAATACAAAACCAGCAGATAAATGTACAAATTGTACTCTAATTTTTGAATCACTACTTTCATTGTGCAGTACAACCTACATCTAATTCTGTATTGTTAAAATGTATGCATATGAAATCCCAAGTATTATTGCGCTTATTACAGTAAATATAAGATGGATGTTTGCACTGCCCAATTGTACTTTAATTGGTTACCTGATGATTTTGATTATTGTTCTGAAAAGTGTACTGTTCTGCAGCCATCTGCTCAAACAGTATCACTGTGACTGTAACTTCCCATATCTGTGTTGCCCATCAGCTTTCCGTTTGCAGGGATACCTTCCAACAATGATCATGTACAGTACACAGAACAGAACAAGAATAAGGCCACATGTGCATTTTTAACCATTAAAGCTGCTGAAAACCGTAATGCAGTGTCTGGTTGCTCATACACTGTAGACCATTGCTGCTCTGTGTTTTCTCACATACATCAGCTTACTGATGCCTCTAATACTATATTACTTTATTATGTTGTGTGCACAATATATCTCTATGATTTAATCTGCTTTCTCAATGTTCATTTGGTGGGGCAATGTCTTGATGAATGTGGGAGTCAGAATGATATGGAGGTGCAAAAGAAACTCAGTCAAATATGTGAGGCATACCACAGGGTTTATACAGTAACTTCACATTTTTTAAACTTTAAACCAATTTGTCTGAAGTAGGGTCACAATATGTCAGGGTACATATTAATTACAAGGCCATGTGAAGATATACATTTCAATACATTATGTAAAACCAGCACAGGAAAGTATCTGATGGTCTTATTCCATTTTCAACCTTAAAAACCCCTTGGGTTATTTTATACTATTTACAAATATTAAATTAAGAGGTACATGGATGCAGTAAAGATAATGCTGGTCTCTCTAACTAAACCTCCTTTGGGAGTGAGTTTGAGTCTGGTTCAATAAGTCCATGTAGATTTTAGATCTCAGGAACCTGGGGTATGAGTCTTTTTCCATAAGGCTGTGCACTCTTCCTTGGGCATCATCAAAGCATGAGGGGGTGGGTTCCTGAAGGTTTCTCCTTGTGATCTCTCGTGTCTGAAAGTCAATGTTCACCTGCAGGAGGGGAAAAACTCAATGAATCACCAATCTATCATGTTTATCTACAAATAAATCTGTGTTAAAATGAAAAATTACATACATAAAGTCAAATGGTTTCTTAAATTTGAATTCTTACCATAACAAAATATCTTCTTCTATAAGAAATATAGGAGGCAGTGTCATCATCATTTATAGTACCAACCTCTCTAGCAGCTTGAACATCAATAAACTCCTCATAGATCTTCTTAGCCTTCAAGCCCAGTTTCGCTGTGGACTTGGTCTTCTTATAGTCCTCACAGGCCATCCAGAACTCAATGTTCTCCTCACTGAATTCTGTTTGGAGGAATGCTCTAAATGCAGCCAAACCATCTGGGAAAGTAATGAAAACATGGGAGTTACTATTACATGAAAAAAGGTGGTTGCAAAATATTTAGCCTTCTATTCTTCTATTTAAAAAAAATTATAGTGGTATCATAGAGGTTATTAGCAAGAATAGAGCAAAACAACTTAGATGATGTGGGATTGTGATGGAGTGTCCCGCCCCTTTGTTTATTTATTTTTTATGATTTGTTTATTACGGCGAAAGCCGATTTTGTTATTTGTTATTTATATTTTAAAAACCTCGTGAGGATGCGTGGCTGATCAGCTACTGATTATTTAACTAGCTGACAGTCACGCATCCTTACTAAACTCGTGCAGACTGTGGCCGAGGGGTAATAAGATAATTAACAGCTAGTTAACCCCTCGGCCAGAGTATAAGAACCTTATACTTGAGTGTACAGAGGAGAGTACGGGGCGTGGAGAGAGCGAGGCGAATAAGAGAAACAACTGCTAAGTATCGTGCTGGGGTAAAACCAGCAAGCTTATTTGTTTATTTCTATTTGTTTGGCCAACATGCCCTTTTGTTTTGTTGTGTTTTGTTTGTTTAAATATTTTTGTTTATTTATTTAATAAAATTAGCTGAACGCTTCAGCTTCACCCGCCCATCCACTGTTTTGGTTCTGTTACTTCCTGGTCCGTGACGTCACCACAGGGATATGTTAGAGTATGTTACAGCTTATATAATTGTGTATCACACTTTTACAGTACTTCTTGTGAGAACATGGACTTTATTTTATTATGAGTATCACAGACAGTGGTATGGTTCAAAGTGGTAACAGTGCAATTGCGACAAAAGGTTTATGTTTCACAATGTGTGGATTGCCAGAACAATTTTTATTCCTATCACTGACTGCTAAAGAAAGGAATTTTTCATGACTCCAAAATACTCCAGGGGGACTGCCTGTGAGAGACTTTCCTTAGTTTCACAAATAATTCCCTTGACTGTGATTTCCTTTATGTTTATGTTAGACAGCTGCTTGCATTTGGGAATTAACTGGAAGGGGAAATTCTCTGAGACTGGAACACCAAACACCAGCATCTTTCCTTTTATTTCAGACCATGACTTGTTTGGTCTGTTCTATGCCTGTTGGTGAACTGTGGTGTTAATTCTGTAGACATAGCCTGTGTCTGAGTTACTCTTCATTTACAATATTTCATTTCTAGACAAAACTCTTTTCCTTTGGTATGTATTATTATTATTATTATTATTATTATTATTATTATTATTATTATTATTATAGTCATGTATTCATTCTATTTTTAGTTTTCAGTATCTGAAGAATACCACTCGTGCCTGGAATAATTCCATATCCTTTCTTAAATGTATTTGTCAGTGTTTTGTTCATTGTAACAAAGACTATGGTAGCTCATTAGGACACAAAAAGATACTCTGACACTTACATTTATGGGAAAGAAGGATGTCAAATGATTCTGTCCATTGTTTGACTTTTTCTGTTGATAACCTAACAAGTTGAGAGTGAGAATAATGTTAGATACCTCAATAAAAATGTGTTCTGAACTTTAATGTGTTTAATGTGTCTTACATATTGTTCAAGTTTTGTCATTTTATATATAGAACAAAAGATAAATAAAGTAATAATGAGATTGCTTTACATTACTATATGGAAAAGGTGTCTTTATACAGTATTTCCTTCCCTCCTACCCCAAAAAATGAAATCCTGGGACCTCCTTACAATATGACTCATCTGGCTAAATAAACAAACATAGTATTTGTACTTATTCTTCATACTTTGTAAATCATTGAGAGAGAAATAACTGAGTGTCACCAGAGCTTTAAGTCATTTTAAATGAGAAAATAGAACAAATGTGTACTTAGGTATAGCGCTAGGTTGAGAAAGCTGAGAAAGTAAAAGGCAAATATGGGGGAGAGGACTGGACAGTGAAAATGACATTATTAGATTTCATTGACTCTAAAATCCAACTGCAATCAGAGGTAGAAAAAGTTTGCAAACTTTGCACAGCTCTACATAGGTTTATTATTCTTACTTTGTGCATCTGGTTGTCTTTTCTGTTACAGGAGGAAGAAAGGCCGTGAAATCACTGTATGAATCTGATTTATTTGATAAACAGCCCAGTCGGGTCTTCATGGCTCTGGTTCTGAAAGAGGAATACATAGTTCGTCTACATTGTTGTTATAAACTTTTTTTCCTGCAAGATAAATTGGTAGTTCTTCGCCGTTGCACTGATCAGCAGATGTAGACAAACAACCTCACAAGGTGCAATGTCCCTGTGGAAATTCAACGTTCAAGACAAATGGGCCTTGGAATATATTGTGCACATACTGCTATCAAAGTCCTTGACATTTACAGTATAGCGTCCCCTCTGATGCTCAGAAATGAGCCAATAATTGTGTTGCCCATTGTCTGGTGCCTCTACATGCTAGTATTAATGCCCTGCTTTTTTAAAGCAGCAGCTAAACGCAGGTGGATACAAATGAGGTTAAGCCAGGTATGTCTGACACCTACATGTGGCAAGGTATGATGTAAAACCAAATCATTATCTGACTAAGCCCTTTACATTTTTTAATTCACTCCTGTGACTTCCTACGTGTATCTAATTTACTATTCCGCCTACGAATACTGTATTATTTGAAGAAAATGATTTAACACTGCTATCAATGCAGAGAATATAATCATTCTGCCACTATCTGATTGTAAAACATGTTTCTAAAACATGGTGCCCTTTTAGTTAATGAAAGACTGTAGCTTTATAAATTAGGTTACTCCTCTGACATGCATTATCGTGTTTACAGTAGTATCTCAGCATTAGCAGTATGCTATATAAAATGGGATGCGAAAAAACAACAAACACACAATTGTGAGCTCTTCTCTATGTAAATCACATCGAAAGGGAAAGCACTAATGAAGCGGGTCATGTTGGTTTGGTACAAAAAGGAGAATTTCTAGTATGATGCACAGGCATATACAAGTTCTGGTATTAGACCTCTATATTCGCAATGGACAAAGTGAGCCTTTGAAACTGGCAGATTTAAATTTTTTCTTCTGTATAATAACTTGGAACTATTTAAACTGTTAAATGTCCATATTCCGTTAAAATGAAAGTCAACTGCACTTTGCCATATTGCTGTGAGTTTTGGTCAGGTAGGTACTAGAGCATACCAAGATACAGTGACATCAGTGGCACTGTAATGTGTAATAATGAGCAGGAAGTACAGGAAATACAGCTCTGGTTTTTTTTTTTTGGTTTGTTCTTGGTTATGACTAAACAAATTTTGAGCCAGAATTCCCAGAAATCCATCTGTCCAATAAATACAGAGTTTGTTTTTGAATACTGCATTTATAAAACATTTATAGCCAACTGGGAATTCAAAATGCCCAGATTAGTCAACATCACAATATGGAAGTTGACCCTCAAGGCATAAATTGGAGTTTGCTTATTAGAGCGTGTATTGAGCATATCTAAATGCAGCACTTCCGCTAGATGTCATGACTGCAAAATAACTGTATTCTTAAATTTAGAATCACCAGGGACTTTTTTTTTAAATTAAGCTCTTTTAAAAAACATTTTCAGAAGAAACAACATTTTTTACCATTTCATCTTCATTCTGTCTTAAAAATATAATTGTAAATTATTGTGGGCTGTCGAATAAAATACCTTTTTTAACTTTAAAGAGTTTCAGAAATCCCAAAGGAGCCTAGTGCTATCAAAACACACCCTTGGTCAAAGGGATGAATCTGAACAATTTAGTTGAATGTTGCTGTCCAAAGGCAAAAGGCAATAATTATAATAGTCCTTCAAAATAACTTTTTTTTTTCTGGTCAAGTCTCACATATTGTAAGATATTGCACATGCTTTATTGTCAGGCTCTTATTCTTGCTGTACACAAGATCACAGTATTCTGTTGCTTTCGTTTTTACAAATTAGGTCTACAAAATGTATTTACGCTTAAGAGTCAATAAATAAACATTAAAGAAATTTAACACTGCTCCTTGTCATGCTACTTATCATCCCCCTTTAATCCAGGTTATCAAGTGACACATGAGATATAATCTATACAGGGATGTGACAGAAATACAATGATTCTTGGTAGTAAATCTCCCTCCTGACCTGTGAGGGCACCAAGCAGCGAGAACAGTTCCTTGGACAGGCTGGCACGACAGTTCTTTCCCAGGGTTTAAGGGAAGTGGGGCGGAACTCATTGACCCGGAAGGGAAACGACATGGCAGTCGCAGATTGGAGAGGTGGTTGCACTCGTTTACCAAGGGGTCATGTGTGACGGCATAAAAGGGGACGGAGAGACGCAATCTGTTCCTTCGCTTTGGTTTGTGTTGTTGAACCTGAAAGGACCCGTGAGAGACCCTGTGAATATACATATTGTGAGTGTTTTATTTGTTTGTCTGTAATTGTCTTGTTTGTTATTATTAGACGGGTAACATGTTCTGGAGCTGTCGCCAAGGGCCAGCAAAAAACCCTGAACAGCACTGCACTACTGTCACTGATAAACTTATATCACCCACCACAAGCACTAATTCACGCACCCAGGTCTGGTGACCGTGTTAGTATATTGTGGGACAGATATTTGTGTTATTATTTGGAACTGCAACCCTGTTGTTATTTACTCTGTGCACTACACATTGTTGTGTATTGTTGGGGATTATTATTTGGTCACCAGACCTGGAGATAAACCGGATTATAACCCACTCTGCCTGCTTAATTACACACTGCATCACTCCTTCACCTGTACCCACTCAACCACTTTGCCAAACGTGGTGTCAGACACGGGATTATGGATCGTCATGCACTGGCGGCTCTGCTGAAGGCACTGGATAGCAGACAGGAAACAGAAGAAAGGGTAGGGCTGGCACTATCAAGGGGCAATTACTGCAAAGTGTAAACCTTCCATGGGCACAGGACAGGACTGCAACACAATTATTGGTTCCCCCGTCATGTCAGACCGAGGTCATGAGGCTGGCGCATAATATCCCTTTTGCGGGGCACCTTGGAGCTGACAAGACAAGGGAACAGATATTGGCTTGATTCTATTGGGTAGGACTTCATACTGAGGTGTCAAAATATGTAGCCACATGCCCAAACTGCCAGCGAGTAGCGCCGGGTCGAGTGCGCCCCGCCCCTTTGGTTCCACTGCTGATTATTTCCACCCCCTTTGAAACCCCTTGCAATGGACATAGTGGGCCCTTTGCTACCTTCTGATTCCGGGTATACGCATATATTAATGGTGGTAGATATGCAAAGCGATACACGGAGGCATTTCCATTGAGGTCCACTAGTGCCACTGCAATAGCCACAGAGTTAGTGCAGATTATGGCTAGAGTAGGATCATGGAACCTACTTTTTGTCTAAAACGTTACAGCAAGTATATAAAATATTAGAAATACGTCCCATCAGGACATCTGTTTATCATCCACAGACAGATGGTTTGGTGGAGCGATTTAATCAGACCTTTATAGCCCGAGGCAATGTAGAGGATGATTTAGGCCCCTGTCCAGAGACCCCTAGCACTAAAATCATTTTGATGGGGGAACAATTGGTTCCAGATCAGCAACGGAAGCTGCGTAAGCTTATTAAGGAGTTCAGTGATTTTTTTTCTGACTTGCCTAGCAGGACTAACTTGGTTGAATATGACATTACCTTTCCCTCAGGTGTCACAGTATGAGAGAGACCTTACCGGATCCCGGAAAGTTGACCAAGTGGCATTCGCAAAGAGGTATGGGACAAACATGGGGTGATTGAGCCTCCCAGGAGCGAGTGGTGCAGGCCAATAGTCATAGTAGCCAAGAAAGATGGCACCAACCGCTTCTGTGTGAACTTCTGGAAGGTAAACGCTATTGCCAAGTTCGATGCGTACCCTATGCCTCAGGTCGACAAACTTCTAGATAGACTGGGAAAGGCAAAGTTCATCTCTACTCTGGACCTAACAAAGGGATACTGGCAGATTCCCTTGACCCGCAGTTCTAGAGAGAAAAATGCATTTTCAACACCAGAAGGGCTGTTCCACTTTAAAACCATGTCGTTTGGGCTACATGATGCGTCTGCTGCCTTTCACAGACTGATGGACCAAGTTTTATGCCCACATCATGAATATGCAGCAGCGTATATTGATGATGTGGTGATTTACAGCTCCACCTGGTGAGAGCATTAGGCTAGGGTTACAGCCGTCCTTCAGTCTCTAAGGGTAGCCTGGCTGACAGCTAACTTGAGAAAATGTGCGTTTGCCAAAACAAAGACTCAATATTTGGGATTTTTAATGGAAAATGGAAGGGTGAGGCTCATTGTCACCAAAAACCAGGCTTTGGTTGATGCAGCAATCCCCAACACCAAGACTCAGATGAGGTCACGACTGGGATTAGCCTGTTATTACCACTGCTTTATCTCTGAGTATGCCACAGTGGTTAACCCTTTAGTACATTTCACCAAAAACAGTGCACAGAATTTAATTAAGTGGTCAGTTGAGTGTCAGGGGGCGTTTTATACTATTAAGCGTAAACTTTGCCAGGCCCCCACTCTTATCACACCTGATTTCACCAAGAGATTTATCCTCCACATCGATGTGTTGGATGTGGGTTTGGGTGCAGTCTTGTCCCAAAAGGTGGACACAGTAGAACACCGGATTCTGTATCTCAGTAAAAAGATGCTTCCTTGGGAGCGCAACTACTCCATAGTTGAAAAGGAGTGTTTGGCCATTAAATGGGCTACTCACTCTTTACGATATTACCTGCTGGGACAGTCATTTGATATTGTCACAGACCACTTCCCATGGCTAGGCAATGGTTGGCACACAGCTAACAGCAAGCAGATGAGAACTAAAAGCATATATTGTAAATGAAAGTCAGTACATTAGGTCTAGAAACAAAGATCTATAAAATGCTATCCCTTTTCCTTAATTATAAGATCTGGTACCTTTTTGTTTACAAATTAACCCCTGAATCTATGTGACTTTTGTGCCAGAGAAAGAATGAATCTTGGTTATAAATCTCCCTCCCAACCTGTGAGGGCGCTGTGTAAAGGGAACAGTGTGCCCCGGACTGGATGGTTTGACAGTTAATTCCAGGGTCAATCGGAAGTCGGCCATCCAGGAAGGGGGCAGAGCCACAGTACACCAAGTCATCACCCCAAGCAATGTGGCAATCGCGGATTGAATGAAAAACGATTGCACTCGCTAACCAAAGGGGCGTGGCTGAAGGTACAAAAGGGGATGTGGCCGAGCGAACTGCTCCTTTTTCTATGGTTACAGACAAACCGCTGAAGGAATGTGATATACCGTGGTGTTTGTTTGTTTTGTCGTACTAATTATAAACGGTTGTTCTTGTTAGACGGCTAACACGTACCAGGGGCTGTCGCTAAAGGCCAGCACCAACCTCGACAAGACTGCACTACTGTTCACAAATAAATGTATTTCACCACCGCACTGAAAAAGCACTCACTTTGGACTTGTGACCGTGTCTGTGTTCTGTGTGTGGATTTACTGTAATTATTATTTCGAGACTGAACCCCGTGGGATTTACTAAGCAGTACACATACTGTGTATTGCCAGTTATTATTATTTATAGGGATGGACCGAATCCAGGATTCGGATTCGGTCCGAATACCTACTTTTTGAACAGGGTTCGGATTCTGCCGAATACTTAGGATTCGGTGAACCGAATCCGAATCCAATATATCCACCCAGACACACATCCATTTTAATACATCCCTCCAATGTGTGCAGTTCTTCTTTAAATAAAAGACACGAATCCAGTAACGTAACTGTTGTATTTAATAACAAGAATACGTTTAATGAACTCTGTTGCAGCTCTCAACTCCCTAAATTACTGGTGGCGCACACACTAAACACACGCAGTTGCTGAATGCACATTCACATCACACTTTTCATGGAGTAAAGTTATGCAGTAAACCTGTAATATATAGTAATGGCAAACTGTTGTAGACTTTTGTGCTTTGTTACTTTGTCTGTCAAACGTGTTCTAGAGATCATACTGAGGGAAAAAAAAATCTGTGCACAGAAATATATATTTTTTGTAACTTTACAACTGTCAGATATGCAAGACGTTGTTGAACAATATGCTTTAGTAAATTAAAGTTTATGTTATTGCAATGTGCCAATACAAATTGAACCATTTGGGAAATGCTGTGTTTTATTTAAATCATTTTAAAACTATTTAATAGCCTATTTGATATTATTATTAATATTATTAATATTATTATTATTATTATTATTATTATTATTATTATTATTATTATTATTTATTTCTTTGCAGACGCCCTTATCCAGGGCGACTTACAGTCGTAAACAAATACATTTCAAGAATCAATGTGGGTTTTATTTCTCAGGGAGATTCAGGTCACTCATCACGGTAATTTTTCCCTCATAGCTCTCAGATATGGTTGTCAATAGGCCCCAGAATCTTGGGACATTTTAAAGCAGGTCATGTTTTTTAACTCACCTCTCTAAACTGCAATTTATTCGACCTGTAAAGTGAGTGTGAATTGCTTCAGCAGTTTAGTAAATGTATTTAATTGTTTAATTGTGGTGGCAATTCTATCCGGAGAGCCTCATAACAACGATTAATCATATTGTTTGAATTTTTTTATACAGTAAACAATATCTATCAAAATAGTGCATTTAACCTTGCGGCAGCAGGTAAAGTTATTTCTATTTGTTTAATATTTCTTGCTTCACACAGTCCCGCCCAGTTACAGGCTCAGAAAGCCAATCAGCTGCTGTATAGGTCTGATTGATGGAAACGATCCTCGCAGGCAGTTGTGTGCTTTTGGTAGCAATTAAGTAAAACAATTCAATTAATTTAGCGACAGTTTGCACAATTCACACTCACTTTACTGAATACACTGCAGTTTAGAGAGGTGAGTTACAAATCCTGCTCTGCCTTAAAGTGTTCCGAGATTCTGGAGCCTGTTGGCAACCCTACTCTCAGATCAGGTGACACAGTTTGAAACGTCATTAAAGAAAATAGAGGGTTATGGCAAAGATGTAGCTCTCCTTTCTTGTAAAGGTAAACGATTCTGTATTTTGACTTTTCTGTTGTGGGGGGAGGGGGCTGGCAGTAAATTGTGTATGTTTCAAACTGAAATCTTTTTCAGGGATATATTTCCATTAGGTAATAAAAATACTATTAACTAAAAGGCTCAGAACTATAGATTGTGTGCGTCCCTTGTTAGTAGCTGCCAGTCTGTTTTTCATTCATCAGTTTTCTTGACAGTTTTTGTAGATTCGGTATTCGGTTCGGTATTTGGCCGAATATTTACAGTTGTCAAGTGACTTTGGATATAAATAAAACACCATTGCACCGTGAATGTTGTTTTTGTCATTACTTGAGCACCGCATCACCTCTACACCTACGCACTGCAAATCCCTCTGCCACACTTTCTATAAAGAATATTGGGACATACTTCATGCAGTACTCTTCAACAACTAATTGGACAGGCAATTGTTATACATATGTGGACATTCTCAGCTGGTCTACATTATGGCTGATAAATCAGATGCATTGAGTTAAAGGCATCGATGCAGATCAGAACAGATCAAACCTTACACCCTGCAACATGTCACATACTGTATATATTTTCTAGATATTTAAACGGAATACAATGATACTGGGTGATGCAATAATAAAATCATTCCTATTAGAAACAAAATGACTTACTGTCTTCTGTTTGTTGTCTTCTCACCCTGTTTGTCCTCCTCCCTACAGACAGAAGAGCTGTTTGCAGATAGGTGAGACAGCTTGATCTATAACAACAGAAACACAATACTCAGCTCTGGTGCCTCACTGGATATTTGTATTCACCCAGCCTTGTAAAGCACAATATTACATGTCAATTGACCTCTTAATGAAAAAGCTTGCCTAATCAGTATACAATTTGTCTTCCTATTATTGTATAGTGTTTGTTTACAGAGCTAAGTTGAACTTTATGAAGAGTGATTTGTTTTACCCCATTGACTTTGTACAACAGTTCTGTACAAATGACCATCAAAACACCCAGATTTCTCTGATATTGGGAACATATTTAATAACAGAACACGTGTAGTGTATTATTTATAGATTTTTCCTTGAGTGAGAGAACATAAGATAAGATTATACTAAGATTATAGATTTTTTTTGTTGTTTTAAAATGATGATGCCCAGTACTTGATACAAAATGTTACAAATGTTTCCATAAGAACAGATAAACAGAACACAAATGTATGTGTGTTGGGTTAGACAGTCTGCTCATGTTTTTCTTTAAACACAAACTTTTAGTTTTATATTGTATTTATGGAGCTTATAAAAAGATTTAATTAATGAGTAAACAACAGGGCTGATTTTCAAAGCTTTTTACTCCACTATGTAACAACCTTAAATACCTGCTGTGCTTATTTCTAGTTTTGTATACAAATACAGATTGATATTCATGAAACTGTCTCCTTGTTGGTGTTGGAGTCTAGAGAAGTTTTATGAATATAAAATAAATGTTATTAAAATAACACATATTGAAAACATGTGGTCATATGTCGTTATTTCTGGGCATTCCATGCATGTAATTGGTCTTTCACATTAATTAATGATTCCAATAACTAAATCCCTAACTTGTCTTAAAGGTGCAGAAACAGATTTTTCTAAATGATTTGTGGCGCTTCATAAGGTGATTTTAATGAATTGTTATTTCAAATACTCTTGCAGTTTTAATCAAGTCTATTTAAATAATCACTGTTCCTTGGCCTTACAAAGAACCGTCTTTAGTCTGATTCGCATGGGACTAAAAATCACCATATAAACAAGTGGCTTCTGAATTTTACCGACATCGATGAAATTTAGTCCTGTGCGAACCGTCCATTTATTTTAATACCAGATCATTTTCTCAGATTTTTTTACAGAACACCAGGACCTTCCGTAAAATTTCAAACTCAGACGTCCTGTGTCTTTTTACTGCCGTGCGAATCAACCATGTCAGAGTTATGTTAGAATTGATACAACATTTCTGGGGTATTCGCCTCAGAGCAATACCAGCCTTTACAATAAACCATAATATGATATTACAATTGGTATGATCTGTCCTGAGATTCTACAGTTCAGTAAAATGCAACTATTGGACATAACCAAATTGGGGATGGGCGAAAATACAAAACATAATGGACGATTCTTAAAAAAATGGATGCTTTGAATGGTGCTTTTGATGTATGCAAATACATATCACTCAAGGAACAAAATGGTTATTCTAGCCTTTCAAAAAGAAGGTACAACAAAATTAGTTATTTATATCCGGTTTATTGTTTACAAATCATTTACAAAAGCTCCTTCTTTGGCCAGAACATCGCATTTCATGTTGAATTTACCGACATTTCTTGATGAAAACAAATCTATGTCTGGGAGGTTACTTGACGTCCTCTGCTTTTGATCAACTCTGAGGACCCCTGATTTTTAGTCCTGTGTGAATCATGTTTATGTCTACATTAAACACTTAGGTGTAGATGTACTAAGATGGGCCAGTTGCAGCGCAAACATACCGTAGTTTGCATTTTCATTGTCGTATGTACTAAAAAAAATATATGTTAGTGAAGACAGCCACAATATACTAATTTCAATATTATTTGTGTCATCTTAGCAAGAGTTGTGTGACATTTTTTCAAATAAAATAGTGGCAGTTGAGTTGTGGTTTGCTGCAGCAGAGAGTGCCCGAAGGATAACATCTATACATGCAAGGGTGCAAGAATCAAAATAACATTGTTTTTGTTAAATGTAAATGTCATCTGTACAGTGCATTCTGTTCCGTCTTCATTTTACCTATTTTAATACTGTTATATATATATATATAAAATGAAAGGCAGTTTAATCCCATCAGATTCTATAGTGGGGCCACAACCTTCACCCCCACAAAGCTTTTCATAATCATGCAGTAGCCCCTTGCTAAACCGGACATGTTTGTCCAACATAAGGAGGTGTCGGGTTTAAAAACAATACAATAAAATTGCACACACATACATTTACAGTTCTTGATGTATTTTAAATATAAATCATTGCGCTGAAATAACACTAATGTGTTTTCGGTATGCTACACATTACATTATTAAAAATATAAATCTGTATAGTATGCCTATACAGTATGCATTACAGTAGTAAAATCAAATGAATACCTAGTTCACTTTTTTTGTACTTTAGCCTACTGTTGATAAAACAAAATAAATCTTGCTGATTTAATTTAAGTTGAAACAAAATGATTGTAGTTTATCTATTTCTTGAAAGCCCACGCAGACTAATTGTGACTAATGGTCACATGCAATCTTCCTCTAAAGCAGACCAGTATGATGTCCTTTTGTAATAGGTAGGGTTTTGTGCATTCTTAAAAGACAACAGGTGGTACAGTGGTAAAATACCTGCTTTTTAAACCTGTTACCTGTTAAAAACAAAAAATATCAAAGAAGTAAGTGGGAGATCTGCCTTGGAGACTGAATTGAATATACAGTAGGGCCTACATACACACACCACTCCATTGAACAGAATCGTTATAATAGGCTACCTTATATATATATATATATATATATATATATATATATATATATATATATATATATATATATATATATATATACAGTACTGTGCAAACGTTTTAGGCAGGTGTGAAAAATGCTGTAAAGTAAGAATGCTTTCAAAAATAGACATGTTAATAGATTATATTTATCAATTAAATAAATGCAAAGTGAGTGAACAGAAGAAAAATCTAAATCAAATCCATATTTGGTGTGACCACACTTTGCCTTCAAAACAGCATCAATTCTTCTAGGTACACTTGCACAAAGTCAGGGATTTTGTAGGCATATAGTTAGGTGTATGATTAAACAATTATACCAAACAGGTGCTAATGATCATCAATTCAATATGTAGGTTGAAACACAATCATTAACTGAAACAGAAACAGCTGTGTAGGAGGAATAAAACTGGGTGAGGAACAGCCAAACTCAGCAAACAAGGTGAGGTTGCTGAAGACAGTTTACTGTCAAAAGTCATACACCATGGCAAGACTAAGCACAGCAACAAGACACAAGGTAGTTATACTGCATCAGCAAGGTCTCTCCCAGGCAGAAATTTCAAGGCAGACAGGGGTTTCCAGATGTGCTGTCCAAACTCTTTTGAAGAAGCGCAAAGAAACGGGCAACGTTGAGGACCATAGACGCAGTGGTCGGCCAAGGAAACTTACTGCAGCAGATGAAAGACACATCATGCTTACTTCCCTTTGCAATCGGAAGATGTCCAGCAGTGCCATCAGCTCAGAACTGGCAGAAAACAGTGGGACCCTGGTACACCCATCTACTGTCCGGAGAAGTCTGGTCAGAATTAGCCTTCATGGAAGACTTGCGGCCAAAAAGCCATACCTCCGATGTGGAAACAAGGCCAAGCGACTCAACTATGCACGAAAACACAGGAACTGGGGTGCAGAAAAATGGCAGCAGGTGCTCTAGACTGATGAGTCAAAATTTGAAATATTTGGCTGTAGCAGAAGGCAGTTTGTTCGCCGAAGGGCTGGAGAGCGGTACAGAATGAGTGTCTGCAGGCAACAGTGAAGCATGGTGGAGGTTCCTTGCAAGTTTGGGGCTGCATTTCTGCAAATGGAGTTGGGGATTTGGTCAGAATTAATGGTCTCCTCAATGCTGAGAAGTACAGGCAGATACTTATCCACCATGCAATACCATCAGGAGGCATCTGATTGGCCCCAAATTTATTCTGCAGCATGACAACGACCCCAAACATACAGCGAAAGTCATTAAGAACTATCTTCAGTGTAAAGAAGAACAAGGAGTCCTGGAAGTGATGGTATGGCCCCACAGAGCCCTGATCTCAATATCATCGAGTCTGTCTGGGATTACATGAAGAGAGAGAAGCAACTGAGGCTGCCTAAATCCACAGAAGAACTGTGGTTAGTTCTCCAAGATGTTTGGGCCAACCTACCTGCCGAGTTCCTTCAAAACTGTGTGCAAGTGTACCTAGAAGAATTGATGCTGTTTTGAAGGCAAGGGTGGTCACACCAAATATTGATTTGATGTAGATTTTTCTTCTGTTTACTCACTTTGCATTTTGTTAATTGATAAATATAAGCTATTAACATGTCTATTTTGAAAGCATTTTTACTTTAGCATTTTTTCACACCTGCCTAAAACTTTTGCACAGTACTGTATATATATATATATATATATATATATATATATATATATATATATATATATATATATATATATTTAAAATTATTGTACTGTGCTATTTTGCTTTGCTGTATGTTTACAGTAACATTATTTTATATTTATTTTACTGTAATGTATGTATGTCAAATTTATTTTTAATTTGAACTTTCCTTAAACCATTTTAGCATACCCACACCTCAATTAAAATACAATGACACCCACCTCAGGACACAGACACATTTGCTGGGGCCATGTTACTCTGTGTGCTTTAAGAATTTGGTAACATTGGGATTCAGCTGTTTAAAACCTAAATAATCATACTTTCAGGTACCCCATGGCAAACCATATCTGAAACATCTATTTACAAGCCCCTACAAATGTTGTTAATTTCTGGTTTGGTAGCTAATGGCATTTTGGGTTAAAGAATCCAGACAGACCAAAGCCAAGTCACAAGGCAGTGCCACGTGTAGTTGCGAAGCTTAGTACAAACTAATATTTTTTGACATGTATTCAGATACAAAAACCAGATGTTGGTATTTGCTAGAAATGACAAAAATACCTTGCACTTATTTACCACCTCACCAGAAGTTGCGTGACAGTTTCAAAAATTGCAGATGAAAAAGAGCTCTGTGTGATATGTGAGATTAATATATATATAAATTTTAAAAAAACAAAAAACAGGATCAACACAGCAGCTCTCGAGCCTCTAAACGTTTTAGAACGCAAAAAGTAAACAAACGAGATTATACTCGCGCACACATGGTGATCTCTATGGAAGGCCACCTGGGTCAAAAAGGCATTGTGCTGCTTTAGAGCGAGTCAGAATCTCATGGGAGAGAAAAAAGGCCAGCATGCCATTCTGAAATGCCTCACTTAAACAGTGCCCAACTTGCTTGTTCAGCTACAAAAAGGCACAAGTAAACGTCATGTTATTATTTTATGAAAATGTGTCTATGGTCACTGTTTACTGCAAAGAAATGGCAATGGCAAGAATGAAAAAAAAATGTTATGCGGTGTCAACTTTATGTACTATTTATTTCAGGAATAAACAAAACAACTTTTAACTTGAACTGCTATTTGGCATCCTTTGTTTCATAGTTAATGCACTGGAGTAAAGTAAGGCCAACACAATGTATTCTTTACTCCTGGGATATTTTTCTACTTTAATGTGCTACATATTGTAACATCTTGCTGTAAACTAAAGGTACACACACAGGGGCCACGCCCCCTGCCCCTGTTGCTATGCTGTCTCTGCCTGCGTTCTGAGCAATATAATGGCTTGTATTACTTTTTGAAAACGAATGAATAACCGAACGAGTATTTAAATTATGAGTGAATATCTGAACATGAAAATCCCATGTTCGTCCAAGCACTAATATATATATATCATAGGGATTATGAATCACCCTGAATACAATCAATTATTGGCTTTAAAGACCAACCATGCCTCTCTGTAACACAGAGAGTAGTGATTTATTTTTCATGGACAGGATGATTAACAGACAAATGGTCCATTGGACTGACTAGTTGCAGTATTGTATTTTTTTTTTAAAAATGTGGTTGTTTTATAGGATATTTCCAAAAACATCATGCAGTATGATCAAGAGCCAGCTGTGTGGTGTCTAAAATTATCACTGATTAAGTAGAAAACCAAGGCTTACAGGCAGTTTGTTCTCATACAAAGGGTGAATTATTAGCATGTGGATATGTTGGTCTTGTAGCTTTGTTTATCTAAAAATAATTAAGACCAAACATAAAACATTTTTGTCCCCATAGTGGCATTAGCTGTCAGCAGCATTATTTAAAAAAAAAAAAGTGTGGAGTGTGGAGTGTGGAGTGGGGGGGTAGCAGGTTGCAAAGATTCCAATCATTGGGGCCCTGAAAACTGGTCTTTTTTGGTTTTAACGTTGGAAGGTTTGATGGGATTGAAAAACAAACAGCAAACACTTCATGAGTCATGCACTCCTGATATGCTAATGTGGTGTACCTGTCCTCTTCCCATGGCTAATGGATAAGAGCCGGGCTAACAGCTCCAACAACTCTCTTCAGCTGACTGGTTAGAGCAGGGGTGTCAAACTCAGTTCCTGGAGGTCTCAGGCCTCAAAATGTTTAATAGGTAATGTACCTTGAATCAAGTGCATTTTTTAAATCATCAACTGTCAAAAAAAGACCTTGAAAAATAGAACAGTAGAACAAATAAGTTGGAATGAAAACCAGAAGACCCTGCAGCCCTCGAGGACTGGGGTTCGACACCCCTGGGTTAGAGCATCTGTCTACTGTATGTATCACAAGTTCAAGACTGCATTCACCAACCACCACTATTTAATATGACATTTAAACTGAAGTTGAAATGTTTTTTTACAGCATAATCCTTAGACAACAAAGACATTCTTATAAAAAATAATATACAATCTATGAACTTGTTTATCATTTTCCTATTATCAGTTATTTTGGTATTACAATACATAAATAATAAGGTTCCTCAATCAATTGCAAGATTTGTCAAATTCCAACAATATTCCAGAAAACAATACAACAATATTATTGATGGGGGCTCCCGGGTGGCGCATCCGGTAATGGCACTCCGCCCGGAGTGCAGGATGCGCCCTATAGCTTGGAAATCGCTGGTTCCAATCCAAGCTATGCCACTGCCGACCGTGGATGGGAATTCCCAGGGGGCGGCGCACAATTGGCCAGGCACTGCCCAGGCTGGGAGGGGTTAGGTCGGCTGGGGAGTCCTTGGCTGACCCCACACCAGCGACCCCTGTGGCTGGCCGGGCGCCTGCAGGCCTGCCTGTATGCAGTTCAGAACTGCATGGTCCTCCGACACTATAAGTTCTGGGATGGCTGCACGGCGGGCTTGCAGAGCGAAAGAAAGCGGATGTCTGACAGCACTCGTTTCAGAGGACGCGAGTGCTCATCTTCGTCTCTCCCGAGTCAATTTGGGGGTTGCAGCGGTGAGACAGGTTGAATAATAATTGGACATTTCAAAATCGGGAGAAAATTGGGAATTAATAAAGATAATTGTTAAAAAACAAACAAAAGAAAAACAAACAATATTATCGATCATGTAAAATGTAGGCTACAAAATACACCTTGCAAATTATGAAACACCAAGGCGTTAAGACAATTTGACTGGGAATGGTCTTATCTCTTTTGGATTCTTAATCTTTTCAATATATCCCCAGATTGGCCTCAAATGATTAATTTAATTGCAATTAAGGAATACAAATACATTGTTGTGTTTTGAAATGATTACTAATGATTTCTAATTATTTACAACAACCCTTGGTTACCCCTTGTTGTTCTTATTAATATATGTATATTTTTAAATTATTCTTTGCTCATTTTTTGGTCTCCATTGTTGATTCAGATACTTGAGAATAAAATTGTTACAAAACAGTACATTCATGTCGTTACAGTCTTACCAATAACAGCCTCTTGTCATTGACTTGTCTTATTAAAATATATCTGGGGATGTATGCAGATGGATGCCCCATAAGTATGTTCACATATTCTGTTATGCTCGCTAATGATTCCTAATTAAATAACAGTATCCTACCTTGTGTGTACCTGCAAACAAGGAGAATAAAGCCTTCCAAAAATCTCTCACGTTGCTGGTGACCTGGCGGGGCACTGCGACTTTTTCAGGGCGTCCCTCTGCTATCTGTTGGTACATCTGAGGCAGTGATGGCAGCCCGTCTCGTCTTGATAGTCTCTGTTCTCCAAGAATAGCAACAGAAATGTGTGTTTGCCAGTGCTACATGTTCAGAGAGAGAGAGAGAGAGAGAGGGAGAGAGAGAGAGAGAAGGAGAGTCTACTGGAGCACTGCAGTCTCTCAGGCATGCATACTGTACCAGGCTTCATTAGTGAGAGCTTAGAGTAGAATGATGCATTCACTGCTTGTTTTTTTTTATTAGAAGAGATTCATTTTAAATGCATTTTCTAGGTTGGGGGTGTGTGCTTGAGTGCACAAAGCAGGGTCTGTAGAACAGAGATAAGCGGCAGGCTGAAAGCTGTTTTATCATTTCAATTCAACAGATAAAAGGACAGGCTCACGCTGACAAGTGCATTAAAAGTCCTTTCATCTGAATGTGTGTTCACGTTCTTAAAAATCTATCAGACACCTACTGTTATTTTAATAGGGAAGAAAAGGAAGACTAACAAGATACAACATGCATTCATTTTAAATGATACCAGATGTTTAAAAATGTCATAAATATGAATTGATTTGCACTCAGCAGAAGCAAGTTAATGTTGACTGATAAATATGTACATGAACAGTACATACCGTTTTTATAGGTAAATGTTTATCCATACATCCTTTGACTGGTTTATTTGTCTGACTTCTGATTTTTTTGGAGGATCTAGTAAACATAACTGATATGTTCTTCTGTTTTGATCATGGAAGTGGGGGGTAAAGAGTACATTTACTTGGTTTAGACTCCATAAAATTCAATCTTTCATAGAATTTTTCCAAATATTGCGAGGATACATTACGCTAGGTGTGACTATAATGGTACTGGGGAAAATGCTACCAAGAAGATACCTTAAATGTCATTACCATAAGTCATTCCAAATGAAAATTATATTATAAGTCTCATTATAATAGTAAACTAGTTAGAGAAGTTCCCAAGGACACTTCATGGGCAAATCACAGGTTCCTAATTGGAAATGCTAGTCACTTAGATCTAGTACTCATGACGTTACGATTATTCTTTCCAGTAAGGTGCAGTTGCTTCTGATCCATCTTGACGTGTCTTTCCCAAACCCTCTCAATATTCTCAGGAGCATTATGACTTTATGACTTTATGACTTAAGGGTATAATTTTGAAAAAAAACAAATGTAGTGGTCTTGGCTGTCTAAAGGGTGACAATATCTATTTTAATAAAGTGTGGCTTTGCTGCAGATTACAAAATAAATGTAAAACAGCTATTCCAGGTATGCACAAATGCGTGTGTTCAGTTTATGTTATCCTAATAGTTTTGCAATGTATTAAAAGCATCCACAGACATCTAAGAATTACTCCAGACTACTCAAGTAGAAGTTGCTGCTCTTACGATGTTCTCAGTAACTTTTGGGAAATGACCCACAGGTCAGTGGGAGGAAAATCCCTCAGGTGTTTCATCATCTGAGTAAAATTCAGTGTTGGGGACTCTACATTAGGATATAGTTCTGTAGTATGTGCTGGAGGTACAACCTGAATCTTAGATGCAGATAGTACTGATTAAATTAAATGTTAAATTATCTCAATTTTCTGGTGTGAGATCACTGTGCGGTCCAGTGGTTAAAGAAAAGGGCTTGTAACCAGGAGAGCCCCAGCTCAAATCCCACCTCAGCCACTGACTCATTGTGTGACCCTGAGCAAGTCACTTAACCTCCTTGTGCTCCGTCTTTCGGGTGAGACGTAATTGTAAGTTACTCTGCAGCTGATGCATAGTTCACACATCCTTGTCTCTGTAAGTCGCCTTGGATAAAGGCGTCTGCTAAATAAACAAATAATAATAAAAATAATAATCTTCTGACACAAACTTTTGTTAAAAGGCTAATGAAAAACATTATATTTGTAAATCTGAAACAAACTTCTTCTTTTAGGCTTTCCCATAATACATTCTGAACAAATGAGAACTGCTTTATTGGCAAGGCTTATACAATCAAGGTCTCTCTGTCTTGTCAAACTATTGTGAAATCCCTCTACATGAAATGCAGGATACCTTTATTGTCCTTACTTCTAAATCAAATATACGGTTGCAGTGTCTAATACAAGCTTACTGTATGAAGGAAAACTCCCAGTATCATTCCAATTTTTGTTAATTTTAGTTTGAATTCACTTGATAATGTTGTTATATTACTGATAGATAGATAGATAGAAATTTGGTGAACAATCATAAAAAAAACCATTACATTTCTCAATCATAATCAACAATCGTCTTAAATCGTCTTATACACACACATATATATATATATATATATATATATATATATATATATATATATATATATATATATATATATATATATATATATATATATACAGTGCCTTGCAAAAGTATTCAGACCCTGACCAATTCTCTCATATTACTGAATTACAAATGGTACATTGAAATTTCGTTCTGTTTGATATTTTATTTTAAAACACTGAAACTCAAAATCAATTATTGTAAGGTGACATTGGTTTTATGTTGGGAAATATTTTAAGAAAAATAAAAACTGAAATATCTTGCTTGCATAAGTATTCAACCCCCACACATTAATATTTGGTAGAGCCACCTTTCGCTGCAATAACAGCTTTAAGTCTTTTTGGGGTAAGTATGTACCAGCTTTGCACACAGTGTCGGAGTGATTTTGGCCCATTCTTCTTGGCAGATTTGCTCCAGGTTGTTCAGGTTGGTTGGACGACGCTTGTGGACCGCAATTTTCAAACAGTGCCACAGATTCTCAATGGGATTGAGATCAGGACTTTGACTGGGCCACTGTAGGACATTCACCTTTTTGTTCTTGAGCCACTCCAATGTTGCTTTGGCCTTGTGCTTGGGATCATTGTCCTGCTGAAAGGTGAATTTCCTCCCAAGCTTCAGTTTTTTAGCGGACTGAAGCAGGTTCTCTTGCAGTATTTCCCTGTATTTTGCTCCATCCATTCTTCCTTCAATTTTAACAAGATGCCCAGTCCCTGCTGATGAGAAGCATCCCCACAGCATGATGCTGGCACCACCATACTTCACTGTAGGGATGATGTGTCTTGAGGCATGGGCAGTGTTAGGTTTGCGCCACACATAGCGCTTTGAGTTTTGGCCAAAAAGCTCTATCTTGGTCTTATCTGACCACAAAACCTTTTCCCACATCGCAGCTGGGTCACTCTCATGCTTTCTGGCAAACTCCAGACGTGCTTTCAGATGGTACTTTTTGAGTAATGGCTTCTTTCTTGCCACCCTCCCATACAGGCCAGTGTTATGCAGAGCTCTTGATATGGTTGACTGGTGCACCATTACTCTACTCCCAGGCACTGAACTGCTCCTTCAAAGTGATTGTTGGCCTCTCTGTGGCTTCTCTCAGAAGTCTCCTTCTTGTTTGAGCACTGAGTTTTGAGGGACGGCCTTTTCTTGGCAGTGCCTGGGTGGTGTGATGCAGCTTCCACTTCCTGATTATTGTACATCTACCATTCCATCCTCAGCTCCCCCTCCACCACAGAGCACACCACCCCCTCTATTCCCCACACCTCCTGGAACACTTCAATCTGATGAGTAACTTTATAATAAGCAAGCTACATCTTAAGTCTGGATGCCGCGATCACTTTAAATACAGCAATCACATCCCCTGTCAGAACATCAGTTACTTTATTTTTTCTGCTTTTAATGATTGCTAGTTTGGCTTGCCCCATTAAAAAGTTTGCCAATTGGCACTTTTTTTCTGACATTCTTTGCCCTTTTGAACTACCTCACCCCAAAAATAAACAGAGTTTCACAAAACTTTATCTCAAGACCCCTAAACAAGCCCGAACACTGGCTGCAGTCTGGGACAGTACATAAAACAATGAAACACAGTCTTTCGCTGCAAACAGTAGGGTCACTTGTCTTCAACTCCTGGCTTAATAATCGCCACAAAGGAGTTTGTGGCTATGATAGTGTGTAGCACTCTCCATTGTACATCCCCGACTTTTTTCTGAAGTGGTGGCTTATACAGTGCCCTCCAAACTGGAAGAATAGCTTGCTCTACACCCATCCTCTCCCTCCAGTGTGTGTCTGGCATTCCTGTAAGGGCTTTGTAGTGGGTGACTTTCACACAAAACCTATATAAATCCCTTTTCTCTGGAGAACAGAAACAAAAACTCCAGAGAGTCCCAAAGCACAGGAGATGCCCTAGTTCATCACAGCTTTGATCTACAGCTGGCCCAGCCTGCAACTCGAACACTGGGGGCTCTATTTCTGGAGTAGTTCCCAGAAAGAAACTCACTCAGGATCATGTCATCTGCATAGGCCACTGCTTTAAACGACTGATTTGGGATGTTTGGAATAGAAAGGCCATGTAAGAGCTGCCTGAGTTTATCAATAAGGGGCTCAATGGAGAGGGAATATAACATCCCAGACAGAGAGCACCCTTGATGGATTCCTCTCTGCACTGGGAAAGGAGAGCTCAACACACCATGTACGTTCAGCACACTGAAACAGCCATGCCAGAAGGGAGCGGCGTATACTCGGGAGGAGAGGGTCCGCTCTGCAGGAACGACAGCCACGCAACCCTGAGACTGCAAGCGGTGCTTGTGAAGGCAATGCACAGCCAAGGCCGTATGAAGTAGCAGGAGTCATTGTATGAATACCGGCTCATCAGTAGGTTAGTTAGGGGATAGTGATCCCATGTGATGTATAGCGAGGGTTACATAGTGTAACCGGTTCTTGGAGCGGGACGCCTTGTTTTAAGGCTAGCGCTCGCCCGATGGGGCACCTTTTATTTGTAGTTTTTGTACTGTGTTTTATTTTGCCTTGCTGTATGTGTCCTCTGTGCGTTACCATGGCTGGCATACCTTCCTCTGACTTCCACTGGTCCCTCTCTCTGTGCTTTCAGAAAAGTGCCCACGTTTTGCAGCACCCTGGTGCTTCAATCCCTCTTTCCTCTTCCTATTGGGGAATTTAAATTCACCCATATCTTTGTTTACTTCTCCCCCATCTATCTCTTCCCCTGAAACCACCACTCCCTGATTTCTACTCTGTGGAGTACCTTGTTCCTCCAGCACTTCATCCCCCCCTTACGTCTTTCTGTACGGCAGTTCTAACCTGTTCTAACCTGCTCCTAGCTCCACCTGCTCACCGTCTCCCACAGTGGCTGAGATTTTCTTATTCACCAGTTCCCCAGCCTCAGCCCCGACATATTCCCTGCTTGCCCAACTCCCTGCAGTACCTTCAGCAGGATTGCTCTCCCCTGAGGTCTCTTCCCCTTCGGGTTTGGCCATAATGGCCGTCAGTTTATAAAACCAAGCTCTTAATCCGATTTTTATAACTAAACCATAAGAATAAAGGACGAAAAATGAAAGGAAAAATAAAAGCAGGGACAAGCCCTCGCTCACTCTGAGCTCCGCACTCTGCACACACACTGCAAGCACTCCTGACAGACACAGCGACAGACAGACAGCAAAAGTAGATAGATAGATAGATAGATAGATAGATAGATAGATAGATAGATAGATACTTTACTTTTTCAAAATACCTTTATTAACTACTCACAAATCTTTAACATTACAAAGAAACACATAAAAACGAATACATTAATACATAGTCAAATATTTACTTTTTTTTTTTTATTTTTTAATTAATAAATAACCAACAACAGCAATTTACAAATAAATAATTAAAATCCCACCATCTGTCTCACATAGTGCACCAGCAATACACCAATTCGATGAAAACATTTCCAAATCATTTACCATACTGTAATATTTAAAATCCAGTTTAATCCTACTGATAACCAGCATTCTAAAAACAGTAACTGCATTGGTTTCACCAACACCAGCAATATGAGCTTTTCTAGTTTTTAAAATAGAGAGCTTGGCTTGTCCTAGCAGGAAATTTGCTAGCTGACACACATATTTTTCCTTTTTTGTGTAAGCTACACCAAAGATAAAAACACACTCATAAAAATTCAAGCCAAGGTCAATAAACAGGCACCTTATGAGAACAAACAAAGGGGCTAAACGGTTACAGAAAACAAAACCATGAAAAACAGTCTCTCTTTCTATACAAAAGGGACATTTATCTGTTATTCCTGGGTCTATGATGCACAGGTAAGCATTGACAGCGATGATGGTGTGCAGGAGTCGCCACTGCAAGTCCCCTGATCTCTTGGGTAGAGGAGGTTTATACAGGCTCCTCCAGGCCGGTCTGGCCTGCTCTCCCACCTCCAACCGCTCCCTCCAATGTGTGTCTGGAAGTTCTTGTAACTGTCTTTCATGACATAATTTAACACACAATTCATATAATTTTTTGCCTTCTGTATTTGCCAGGGGGAGATCTGTCAACTTTTCCATTTTTAGCAGGCGACCTTCATCTTCCCCACTCAAGGGGGCCAATGGGGAAATCAATAAGGAGGGGAAAGGGGTCTCAAGTAAGGCCTGGTTCTTTGCTGAGAACCCATTTTTCAAAATGTCATCCTGCTCTCTAGACAGGGCTGTTTGAATCTGACAAAGTAACCTGCCACCTACTCTCGCAGAGTGTAAACCCAGAGCTAAGGACAACTGTTGTGGACTTTTCCATTTTGCTCTATTCACATCCACAACATGTCAAAGCTTTATAACCCCAGCTTTCATCATTGACTTTGTAAACGAATGAGACTCTGTTAATTTTATTCTAAACCCAGGATTAAAAATGACAGGTTCCTCTAGCAGCCAATAGAAGTCAAGAGTTCCCTCACCTCTTTGATCCCTCAGACTCTGCCAAGCCCTAAGCAAACTCTGGTAAAACGGTGGCAGATTGGGCGAGTTGAACAGGGCACTATCTAGGAGGAAAAGCTGTTTGTCCAGCCCCAGCCCTCCAGCTTGATGCAGTAAAAACTGAGCTACATCAGTCCAGGGAAGTTTCTCGCTGCTATACAGCAGTTTTTTTAACTGTTTGCAGCCTGAAAGCTCTGAGTCTACTAGACAAGTCCATCAAACCTTGCCCTCCTTCTTCCAGAGGTAAAAACAACACACACTGCCTCAACCAATGTAACCCGTCCCAGAAGAAACTCAAAAACTCTCTCTGAATTTCTTTTAAAAGATCTTTCGGAGGTTCCATACATATAAGCCTATGCCAGAGCATAGAAGCAGCTAAATTATTTACAATTAAGACCCTTCCCCGGTAAGAGATCTTTTGCAAAATCCAACGCCATTTCTGCAGGCGCCCTTTTACTTTCTCCAAACACCCCTCCCAGTTCTTCCTGACTGCCCTCTCATTCCCTAAGTATACTCCCAAATACTTTATCTCCTCTTGACTCCACTGCAAGCCACCTGGCAGAACTGGGATCCCACATCCCTTCCAATCCCCTATTAACAACCCTTCACTTTTTTGCCAGTTTATTTTGGCTGAAGAAATTGCTTCAAAACATTTCTGACTTTCATACAATTTGTCAACATCAGCTTGACTCTGAATAAAAACAGAAACATCATCTGCATAAGCAGAGACCTTAATTGGTTGAGCTGGGCTACCTGGGATAGTGATAAGCGGCGCAATAGAAAGAGAATACAGCATTCCTGAGAGAGGACAACCTTGTCTTATACCTTGGCGGACTGGGAAAGGTGCACTCAGCTCCCCATTGATCTTCAGCAAACTAAAAATGTCACAGTATAGGGACTGTATTTGAGATATAAATCTCGGGCCAAATCCGAAGGCTTCAAATACCTTCCATAAATAACTGTGGTTGACTCTGTCAAAGGCTTTTTCTTGATCAAGAGAGATAAGCCCAGCAGGGAAACTAAAGAGCTTAGAGGCAGCCAATATGTCTCGAATTAAAAAAAATGTTGTCAAAGATGCATCGGTTAGGCACACAGTAGGTTTGGTCAGGGTGTATAACAAGACCCAAAACAGTGCTTAGTCTTCTGGCCAGGGCTTTGGACATTATTTTGTAATCTGTGCATAACAAGGACACAGGTCTCCAGTTCTTTATACTACACAAATCCCTTTCTTGGGTAATAGTGTTATCACTGCCCTCCTGCAGCTCATAGGCAGCACTCCTTTCTCCGTGCATTCATTTAGAACTGCATACAGGTCATCCTTCAATAATGTCCAAAAGTTTTAAAAAATTCAACAGGCAGCCCATCCATTCCTGGAGTTTTCCCCTTTTAGCCCCTGGAGGGCATCAGAGAGCTCTTGCAACGTTAGGGGAAACTCAAGTGCTTTCTTTTCCTCTTCAGTGAGCCTTGGCAGAGCCTCCAGGAAACGCTGTGTCGCTTCAGCCTGTTCCCCAACCTCCATTGTGAACAGTTCGAATAGAATTTCTGGCGTGTCGCCGAATCTCCCCAGGCTCCCTCAGCTCTTCCCCTGTCGAAGTTTTTAAACAGTGAATGACTTTCTGCTCTGCTCTCTTTTTTCCAATCCAAAAAAACTGTGTGGGTGCATCGATCTCAGCTATATGCTGCATTCGGGACCTCACCAGCGCCCCCTGCATTTTGACATTCAACAGTTCAGCCATCTGCTGTTTTTTGTTCTTGAGGTCTTGAATCGACCTACTATTGGGATTGGACTGTAGAGCTCCCTGAAGCTCTAACATATCCCTCTCCAGCTCTTCCAGAGCCACAGTCATCCTCTTTGTGACATTAATAGTGTACTGCTGAGAGAACAATCTGATCTGCACCTTCCCCACATCCCACCACTCAGCCAGGGAAGTAAAAGCAGTCTTCTGCTCTCTCCACCTTTCCCATAGAAAACTCATGCATTCTTTAAAATGGGTATCTTTTAAAAGCTGAGTGTTAAAATGCCAGTAAGACTTTCCTGGCTTTTGCAAGGGAACCATTACACTTAAAGTTAAAAGAGAATGATCGGATAACCCAGTTGGAGAAATAAAACACTTGGTGACCAGATTAAAATGCTGTTTAAAAATATAAAAGCGATCTAACCTGGCCAAGGAAACATTATTATTGCAGTACTTGACCCATGTATACTGTCTCATTGAATTGTTAAATTGTTTCCACACATCAGTCAAGTCATGCTTTTTTAAAATCAAACTAAGTTCTGAAGCTGACTGAAGGTGTGGCTCAGGATGATTATGGTCCTCCAAGTGGTTAACTGTGCAATTAAAATCACCAGCTAAAACAACCCTATCTCTGCCACTGCAGCCATTTAAAACTTGATCTAACGTCTTAAAAGCGGACCAGCTCTCGTCCATCATTCGGGGCATATATGTTTATAAAAACAAACATGTTTTCCCCTATCTTTATGTCAACTTTTAACAATCTCCCTTTCACCACTTCAGTAACAACAGGAGGAGACTGAATAAAACCTTTTGAAAACAGCACGGCCACCCCAGCGCTTACACTGGAGCCTTGACTAAGAAACACGTACCCCTTCCAGTCACCAACCCAGTCGACTTGGTTATTAAAATCAGTGTGTGTTTCTTGTAAAAAAACAACATCACATTTTTTCTGAACAAGGTATTCAAATAAAGCAGCTCTCTTCAGCTCATCTCTGCACCCATTAATATTTAAAGACCCAATTGTGAACGAATTCATTTTAGTATGAAAAGGAAGGAAGGAAACTGGAAAAAGAAAAACCAGATACACTGACAAGAAGGTAAAATTCCAATCCATTTAATCACTAGGTTTTTTTTTTAACTGTTTACTGACTCTAGCGATCAGGTTTTTCAAACGCCAACGCTCTTGCTCAGTGAGGTCGGAGCCTGACGCTTTCTGTGAGGTAAAACGTGCCGCTAATAAAAACAGAGAGATATTTGGGAAATGGTCCTCAATATTGATCCCTCTTCTACCCTTCGTGATTTCCAAAAAATCTTTTATGTTACTGACACTGTAGCCAGTTCCAGAGAGAGCCGAGTCTGATGTTTGGGAACAGTCAGTCAGACTTGCCTCCTCTTCACTGTCTATCTCTGAGCTCTCTTCGGGAGTTTTGCTGGCAACTCTAACACTCCACGGCACTGTTGTTTTACTCTTCCCAGGCTCCGCTACACTTTCCTCAGTAACATTAGCTTTTTTCTTTGCAGTTTCATCATCTTCCTGTTTCCTCTGTCTTTTCTTTTTCGGAGTTCTGAACTTAAACTTTTCCCCTACCGTTTCTACATCCATTTTTTCTGATACTGAATTTATTTTACTTTCTTCACCTGCTGTTGGATTTAACTCTACTGCCTCAACCACACTCTCTGTTTGTTTGACCGCTACAGATTTAACAATACTCTCAGTTTGTTTGAGCTCTACAGACTCAGATGTATTCTGTATTTTTTTACTGCAACCTGCTTCCACAGCGCTGCCTGCAGCAAGAGCTGACGGTTTTTCAACGCTGTATGTTGCTTCCACAGCGCTGTCTACATCAAGAGCTGACGGTTTTTCAATGCTGTTTGTTGCTTCCACAGTGCTGTCTACATCAAGAGCTGACGGTTTTTCAACGCTGTTTGTTGCTTCCACAGCGCTGCCTGCAGCAAGAGCTGACGGTTTTTCAGCGCTAGTTGTTGCCTTCTCTCTGCTCTGTTTTCCAGTCACTGCCAGCTCTCCTACGTTCACCTCAGTACTAGCTTCTTGCTCCAGTCTCTCATTCCCCTGAGTTTCTGTCTGTCGGCTACTTTCATTACCTGCATCTGCAGAATTTTTAGAGCCGTTCCCAATTTCTTTCCCCTTCTCTCTCCCTCTCTGTTTCTTTATGCTCACTCTTTTTCCCCCTGTCCTGTTCCGCCGTGCTAGCCTCATTTTTGGGACAGTTTTTAACAACATGCCCCTCTTTCCCACAACCAAAACACTTCATGACATCTGTAGTCGCAAAGATAATATAACTATTCTCCTCTATTTTAAATTTGAGGGCTACGTTTAACTCCTGACTCATGTCATTTAGAATCATGTTAACTTGCCTGCAGAAAGAAACGATGTGTTTCAGCTTCGGAGATTTACACCCCAGGGGGATTCTCTTCGGACTCGAAACAATTTTCCCGTGTCTAGAGAGTGCATTCTCTAACACGTCATTCTTTAGAAAAGGGGGAACATTTGAAAGGATTACTTTTCTGGATGGTAAAACCAGAGGTAACACGGTAATAAATGTCTCATTTACCACAATTCCCGTCTCAACAGCTTTAGTAACGAGATTGATTTCATTCAGAAAAGCAACAATTGAACCATTCATTCGAGATGCACATTTGATATTCTCGCATCCGACAACTTCACCTAACGCCAAAACACATTGCTCCAATGACACAAACCCCTCCGTTATGATTTTTTACTCCATGACGGCGGCTTAACTTTTCAAAAGAAAAGTTTGTGGGAGCTTCACTCCCCCTGGAACTGGCCATACTGGCCTATTCAAGCTGACAAAGTCAGCTAAATTTTTGAAAACACCCAAAATAAAAGAACCTAAATAACACTTATATCCCAAAAAAAAAAAAAGAAAAAACACATAGCACAAAGGCAATCACTCACCTACTCTCCACAACCCCTCCTGCAGCAGCACACACCCCTCACACTCCCAGCATGCACCAAGACAGAAAAAGTAGATAGATAGATAGATAGATCGATCAGCAGTGTGTCAGATAAGGCTGCAGTGTGGAGTAGTGGTCTGGACTCTTGACCGGAGGGTCGTGGGTTCAATCCCCGATGGGGGACAATGCTGCTGTATCCTTGAGCAAGGTACTTTACCTAGATTGTTCCAGTAAAAACCCAACTGTATAAATGGGTAATTGTATGTAAAAAAGAATGTGATAGCTGTATAATGTGACATCTTGTAACAATTGTAAGTCACCCTGGATAAGGGCGTCTGCTAAGAAATAAATAATAATAGATAGTGTATATTGTGATAAGTGTACATTCCTAACCAGAATTTGGAGGCTTTAGGACCCTTTGGGTAAGGAGTGTACACTCCATTTTAGTAAAGATGGGAAGCTTAGTCAATCTAAGTGAAGGTCTCCTAACAATCTCGTAAGCAGGAGAGGGGTTGAAGCTCAAACTCCGAATAATAAGTGCAAGTTAGTTCTGTTCAACTAGCTAATGTTTTGTTCTGTGCATATTATTTTTATTCGTAAATTTATGCTATAAAAGTCTGTATAATGCACTTTTATATGCTGCATTTTCTAAGTTTTTTTTAAATTTGTGTAGGATCTTTATCTTTACAAGTTAAAGCTCCTCTGTGACCAAACATTATTTCGATTAGAATGTTGGTAACCATGGTTTTGTTGCATGTTGAATGAGATGTTTCTCAATGGCATAAAAAGTCTGTTATTTTGTGTTGGGTATTGTTGCTTTTATATAGAATAAACAAGCACATTTTGTTTCTAAACTGGACCAGGTACTGTGTGATTTACTGCCCACCACATGTAATGAATTATAATGTGCCTTGTTCACATTCATTTTTATACAGTAGGCAGACTCTTAAACAGCTTAATCAGAAAGCACACTTTGTACAAAGATGAAAGACAAATAGTCAGGTCATATGATATTCTGTTGTTTTTGGATTTTTTTTTCCAATATGAAAATGCATGATCTAGCTATTTTACATCTTTTTTGTACAAGTTGTTCTTTTTCGTCTTACTGTTTTTTGAAGCTACACCCATTGCTTTAGCTGAATTCTGCCTGCAACCTGTCATGACCCAAACAGTGCTAACTAAATTGATCTAAACATTTTTTAGATGTACTTGTCACTCTATTGTGACAAAAAGTGAATTGTTTAAAAGGACCATGACCAATATATTGGCACTTTCTTATAATGCATATATTATAGACTTTAAATACCATGTTACATCAAATTAACGCCGACCTCAAATTAATGCCTCACTCAGATATCAGCTTTTTAATAGAAGCTGCCCTCAAATAAACACCGCTCTCAATAAAGAAACGTAAAGGTATTTTTTTTCTACCCCTGCTCAAAAAATAAAGAAAGAAACGCGCAACTCTGCCCATGACACCCCTGAAGAGATTGCAACCTCAATCCAGCATGTAATACAAACTAATGTACACCCACCTTAGTAATCAAATGTTATTTTATAGTACAGTCCCGACAGACAACCCAAGATGAACTACTTACAGCACAGCAGTCCTTCACCTCCCTTTTTTTCCAGCAGAGTTCAGTGCCAACACAGCAGGGGATAAAACAAGGGCTGTCTGTTTATCTCGTCATCAGACTGGATGGTCAAAACTCAGAGGAACTTAGAGCTTTGCCGGTGACTCTAAGCCAGGGGTGAGCAATTTCGGTCTTGGAGGGCCGGTGTCCCTCCTGGCTTTTGTTCCAACTTTGCCCTAAATTAATTAATTGGACTAATTATTACCAATTATTGGTAATCATTTGTAAAACATAGTATTATTAATGAAGGCCACCCTCGTATAATCGCCGCCCTCGTTTAAGGGCCTCAGTCATATTGATCAATTTAAAATAAATGCTGCAGCGCCAAATTGAAGTAATACGGTAGCTCTTTATATTTTTTAAACGGTACTGGTATGGTCACATGCAACTGTATATTACATTTTTACTTTTGTAAATATAAGGGAGATGGAATAACACTGAAAAGAGTTAAGAATACCATTGATGCTTACAGCAGTCGGTGTACATTGGCTTGTGATTAATCAATCTGGGATGGGCCTTGTTAAAGTCAGACCCTACATTTCTAAACAAAGCAGAGTGTAAGGACATAGCAATTCAAGGGAAAGTTCAGTAATTGCTCAATTTTTTCAAATGTATAAATTACCTAAAATACACATGTAGCAGGATAGCTTTCAGAGGCTAGAAACTGTAGTTAAAGTGCTGTTGCGCACGTTTATTAAACAGACAAAACTCCGGAACAAACAAACAGAGGCACAGTGGCCAAAATAAAAGGTTTACCCAAAAGATTAACCGGCTGTAGGCTGGTCAACCAAGCACATCAAACTACACAGTTTAACACAGGTTACACTCACACACAAACACACACTATTTACAGCAGCAGGGCTTCTGCCCAGCCACAACATGACATTTCATGAATCTGAAACTGACATTTTTCAGACACCCAAGTGTTTTTTTCTCTCTCCACATCCACATCTCAAGAACCCACATCTTAGTCACAATCATTCATGTTAGTATTTCAACAAATAATGGGTGTATGGAATGTTTTCATTACTGATAGTAAATCCACTCAATAGCTGGAGGTTGTGTTAATGTGATTTTTTCGGGACTGTATGAAGCTGATATTTTGAGGGAAACACTTCTCAGAAAGATTGCTGTTGGTAGTTAGCAGAGGATGACACAAGTACCCCCTTGCCACTCAACATTCTTTTCAAATTACTACATGCACTTCCCGTTATCAGTATAAGGAAAATATTCTGAAATTATCAAATTGAAGTGGCTAAGATAGTTTTTTTCATGACAAACTAGAGGAAAACATTTGTCTTGGTAATAAGGACTGTGTTTATTAGGGTAACGCTTTATATTGCGTGGCATAAATTAATATTAAATAGATATGCAATTGCATATTAAATTAATGTTTAATTAATCTTTACTAGATATGCAATTGATATTAAATTTATGTTCAATTATTCCTTGTTACTTTCCATTAACATTTGAATCAGATTAACTGTATTTTCAATAAGGTCATGTAAACAATGGGAAATGATTACATATTTTCAAGTGTAACAAAATGTAATATAAATGGACGTGATATGCAATTACATTTTCAATCAACATTTGGTTAACATTAAGCAAGAAACCAGCTATTGCATATTTATTAAATATTAATTTAACATGAATATAATATGCAATTGCATATCTATTTAATATTAATTTATGCCACGCAATATAAAGCATTACAGCCACATACGATTCACTTATTCATCTTCATGAGGCTTTTCTTTTTTTTTACAATCTACATTAAGTGAATGAATTAGCTATAAGGAGGCTGTGTAGTTCAGTGGTTAAAGAAATGGGCTTGTAACCAGAAGGGCCCAGGTTCAAATCCCACCTCAGCCACTGACTCACTGTGTGACCCTGAGCAAGTCACTTGACCTCCTTGTGCTCCGTCTTTCGGGTGAGACGTAATTGTAAGTGACTCTGCAGCTGATACATAGTTCACACACCCTAGTCTCTGTAAGTTGCCTTGGATAAAGGCGTCTGCTAAATAAAGATAATTATCATTATACTTTGCTTGATACTTTATGCTCATGTTTGTTTATTTTATTTTTTGGACAATTGTCCATTGCAATAATATGCATAGACAGTCACACAAACTGCAAAACTGTGATGACTAAACTGATTCATAGTGACCAGTGCTTCTCAGCTCCACTGGTGGCAATGAACACTCCAGACCCCATATATTCATTTTAAATCATGTTCTCTGTTTTCTATCTTCATGGCAGCATTGTGGTTCACCTTTCCCACTCCACTACAAACAACAATGGAAAATAAGTGTGAATTATAGGGTATCTTTTTGCAAAAACCCCAAACAACTGTACAATAAATTCACAAACAATGTCCCTATATCTATATGATTTGGGTGTGCATATGATTTTGTAAGCTGTAAAGAGCAATTTATTTTAAAAGAAAATAGTCATACAATAAACTAGTTGAAGAAATAGGATACTAATTTTTCTAGTATAAGGTGTAGGCAACATATAATCACAAATTACTATATCAAAGTGCTGTTTAAAATAAAACTTGAAGCTAATGATTCTACAATAGTGATATATCAGTGCTTGTATTTCTTATCAAACTGGGTGCATTCTTGCAGAGTTCTGCATGTCACTCACTTGTGTTTGGATGCAAAGATATATAATGATGTTAATGTTCACCAATATAATAGACTGTCTGAACAATGTTTAAATAATTATGTTTGGCTATTAGCATTAGTCACTCCCACCTCCTGTTACATTGGGGGAGTGTCCATGTGTGTTCTATTTTTTCTCGAGACATTGCGCTCGAGCCAAATGAAAAATGACCCTATACATTTCGGGTTTCATTGGCTCCGTTTATTTTACTCGAATAGACCCTCTTTTCACCAGACGCCATGCAAATGAAGGGGAAAGGAGGAGGTTGATATGCAAATTAGCCATGCGTAGCGTTCTCGTGCTGTTTTCGCAGACAGCTCGGGAAAATGTGGTTTCCATGCAGAGAACATACACGAGAGAATTTCACCTGGAAATCAGGTGCAGCAGTGTGCAGCTCAGGGGCAGCAGTGTGGAGTAGTAGTTAGGGCTCTGTACTCTTGGCCGGAGGGTCATGGGTTCAATCCCTGGTAGGGGACACTGCTGCTGTACCCTTGAATAAGGTACTTTACCTAGATTGCTCCCGTAAAAACTGTATAAATGGGTAGTTGTATGTAACAAAAAAATGTAATTGTATGTAAAAATAATGTGATATCTTGTAGCAATTGCCCAAACTGTTTTTCAAATGTCCATTAGTGGGGTGGCATATCATTAGTATTGAATAATATTTAAAATAATTTATCACATGACTTATTAAAGAAAAAAGAAAATAATTAACCCGGACGTATATAATGAAACTGCACAACCCAGCTATTGCAGGATTCTAGAGATCTATGCCAGACAACTTCCACGTATGCTCCCAAGGCTGTCTGGATTGGGAGCAATGGACGTGTGCAATGCGGGTTTCCATGTGAAAATGGGTGTGGATTTTTTATGTCATGCTCACGAGTAAATGAGATTTAGCCTATCCCTCTCTGTGGCCACAATCCTGATCCTCTTGAGCTGTTCTCCAAACATGCATCGCTACTTCACATGTAAATAACCACACATGGAAACTCCCCCATTGAAAGAAAATGAAACAGAAAAAACACCAAGGACATTTCCCTTTGTGGTGGCATTCAGTCAGCACATGGCAGCATATTCTGCAATTACTTCCATCAGAATTCTAGTAAATGTCAGCTGTTGATATTTATATACGCATTTGTGTGGGTGTTCCATTGAAGTTAATGTTTTGATCACCGATGATGGTCTGTGTTGCTCACAAATAGCAGTATAAAATGCATTCGAAGACATGCCAGGCAATAAGAATCAAAGCAATTAAGTTTTTAATAATATTACTTTGTGTTATTATTATTATTTGTTTATTTAGCAGATGCCTTTACAGAGACTAGGGTGTGTGAACTATGCATCAGCTGCAGAGTCACTTACAACTACATCTCACCCAAAAGACAGAGCACAAGGAGGTTAAGTGACTTGCTCAGGGTCACACAATGAGTCAGTGGCTGAGGTGGGATTTGAACCGGGGACCTCCTGGTTACAAGTCTGTTTCTTTAACCACTGGACCACACAGTGTTGAATTAAATAACTTCATTCACTGGTGCTCTATTTTTTAATGAATATGTCCTAAAGATGCTTTTCATGCCATAAATGCTTGAAAAAGTGAGGATTTCGGTGAAGTCTGAGAACTTGCCTATCTGTAAATGTAGACTTTGGGGCCGACTGGAAAGTGTACACCCTGCAAGGATCTAACCGCAGCACACTGTCCTTCACAACAATATATGAGCAAGCATGATTTATATGGGTTGGCAAGCACCCAAAACATCCACACTGCATTGCACTTACTATTCCTGAATGCAACGTCTTTGCCTAAGAGAAAGTGAAAAGAAAGGCACAGAAAAAAAAAAATCACACCAGTGACTGAAATGGCAGTCAACTTTTAAATATAATAAACATATTGTCAATTGTCATAAAAGCGTGCTAAATCGTTCATTTTACAAACTGTTTTAAAGACACCTATTTATAGACACAAGCCTGTTACACAATGTCACACAGCAGCAAGCAGTGATTTCTATATACATTCCATTCAGCAATGAGATGCTTCCCCCCAATTCATAAGAAATGCACATGGATGGATACAAATTTGAAAATCACAATTCATTCACATTCATTATTCCACATTGATGAAATACATACAACAATAACACTGATTTTATACACAACCACTTATACACTACTTTCACAACCAAGACTGACTGTGATTTACTCATGTAAACCATTGTACATGTGAACGTTTACAACTAGGCGTATGTGTGATTGTGCTTAGGTATTAAATTGTTAATCCAGTTATGGCTACATCTTAAAATGGAGAAATTGGAAAGACACATTTGCTTTGTAGAATAAAACAACAACACAACTGTTCTTAATTATTCAAACACTTGTAACAGTGGGAAGAAAAAGATTTTGAGACATTTCAACCTATTCCCGGTACTAATTTATTTAATGCGTGACCTTATAATAAGTGTTTTTGTACTGTTTCCTAAAACAGGCATATTTGTTCAGAGTACAGACGCACAGCAACACACAGATGCAGAGCTGGTGATTATCAACAAAGAGCTGTGCACATCATTAAAATACAAGCAGTACACAACTGATGTCATCCTTTCTTATGAAGCCTAGTTGATTGGTGGCAATCATAGGAAAGGATATGTTTAAATGCCAAATCACTTTGAAGTATAAACACCTGCTGTGCATTAAAAAATACCTCCTCTTGTCCGACAGTATTACAGTACGTTCTGAACATACCCAATGAGGATTCAAGCTGTTACAAAAATAAGACACAGACTGCTAGCTCTGATTCACTTTTGTGGAAATACTCCCAGATATCCAGTAGATTACATTCTGTAACCAAAAGCAAAAGGAGAAAGGACACTTTATTCAGAATTTACTGCAAATGAAGAAGAAACATATTTACCCAGCATATTTTCCCAATACAGATTGGTACTCAGGATCCTTTCTAGTACAGGTATTTAATCCAATCAGGTCCTATATGAGCTAATTGATCGAAATGAATCAACTCAACCTGCAATGTTTGTCTCATTTTTAAACAGTCTCATTTATATAAGGCAGGATTTCATAATGCACTTCAGTGAAGTATTTATTTTTGCTCTGACCTTGTCAATCTTCTGTACACACTTGTGACAAAGACGACTGAGCGGTGACGTCACGTCAGAAGCAGGAACAAAAACAACAGAGAGGAGTTTGGTGAAGCTGAGCGAATGCTTTCGCTCAGCATTTAATGAATAAACAGAACAGAAAAATAAACGGTTGTAACAACAAACACACAAAAACAGGACACGGCACTTTCGCCAAAATAAATATATAAACAAAACGGACTAACAATTAAACAAACGGTGGACGGACAGACACACAAACACGGTGAGTAAACAAACAAACAAGTATCGTGCTGGTCCTACCAGCACGCGATAGCAATTGTTTGTAAATATTTCTCTCTCCTTCTCTCTCTCCCGTTCTCCACTCTCGAACACCCAACCCGAGTGAGTGAAAACATACAGCTTTTATGCAGTTGTACCGAGACTCGATTGCTAGTCAATCATTCAATTGGAATCTCGGTACAACTGCACGTGAATTAATTAAAGTGCAATTCCCGTGCTCACATATTATTACTTTTTACTTGCACGTGATGTGATTTGTGCCCTCCTCGTGCCTAAATACAAATCTACAATTTAAACACATGTGAAACACAGACCCGCTTATATCCCGTGTACCAATGCCTATACACCAACATTTACACACAACACGTAACACAAAATACACACGGGGGCACTTTGCCACATATACCCCCTTGTGCAAAGCACACATGGCCTCAATGGCCACCTCCCCCTCAGTCCCAAAGTCCCGGAAGAGGGGAAGCAAGTTGTTTCTGGGGGTGGCCATGGTGAAATGTCTGGCACCCCAATTCTTCGTGGCTGGCAGCTCCCTCTTCCGGGGCTTCAGCCACACTATCTCCTGCCGCGAAAGTGCAGCTGGGGAGCTGGTCTCCTGACCTCCCCCTTCTTCATGGCCGGCAGTTCCCCTCCGTGGGGCTCCGACCACACAATCTCCGGCAGCGAAACTGCTGCGGGGAAGCTGGTCTCCTGACCTCCCCCTTCTTCATGGCCGGCAGTTCCCCTCCGTGGGGCTCCGACCACACAATCTCGGCAGCGAAACTGCTGCGGGGAAGCTGGTCTCCTGACCTCCCCCTTCTTCATGGCGGCAGTTCCCCTCCGTGGGGCCGGCCACCCACTTCCGGCAGCGAAACTGCTGCGAGGGGCGGGTCTCCTGACCTCCCCCTCCTTCGTGGCCGCTAGCTCCCCTCCGTGGGGCTCTGGCCACCGTGTTTCCTGCCACGGAAATGCGGCTGGGGAGCTGGTCTCCTGACCTCCCCCTTTCTTCATGGCCGACAGCTCCCCTTCATGGGGTTCTGGCCATAGTGTAGCGACCCCAGGCGAAGCAGGACCCTCGACTACCCCAGGCGAAGCAGGATCCCTGGCGACCCCAGGCGGCGGCAGCGGACCCTCGGGAGGCGGCGGCAGCAGCAGCGGACCCTCGGGAGGCGGCGGCAGCAGCAGCGGACCCTCGGGAGGCGAACTTCGGGAGGAGCCCCTGGCCATAGAGGCGGCAGCGGGAGCTCCACTTCTCCCTCGTACCCTGTACCCTGTGTGGAGCAAAAGGCAGCCCCAGGCGTCGCGGAGCGACAGGCAGCCCCAGGCGATGCGGAGCGGCTGGCAACCCCAGGCGTCGCGGGCGGCTGGCAACCCCAAGCGTCGCGGGCGGCTGGCAACCCCAGGCGATCGCGGAGCGGCTGGCAACCCCAAGCGATGCGGAGCGGCTGGCAACCCCAGGCGATGCGGAGCGGCTGGCAACCCCAGGCGATCGCGGGCGGCTGGCAACCCAGGCGATGCGAGGCAGGCATCCTTGGGCGAGCGAGGCAGGCATCCTTGGGCGAAGCGAGGCAGGCATCCTTGGGCGAGCGAGGCAGGCATCCTTGGGCGAAGCGAGGCAGGCATCCTTGGGCGGCGAGGCAGGCATCCTTGGGCGAGCGGGGCAGGCATCCTTGGGCGGCGGGGCAGGCATCCTTGGGCGGCGGGGCAGGCATCCTTGGGCGAAGCGGGGCAGGGAGTCAGGACTAGCTGGGGTGCAGGTGTTGGCCCTCTTCTCGGCCTCTGCGGCGGGCGGTTCTTCCCGTGCTTCCCTCAGCAGCCTATGCAAGGGCTGCCGAGGACCGCCAGCATCTAGTCCAGGTCCTTCTGGTGAAGGGAGAGGCAGCTCCTGCTCCTCTCCTCGTGACGGTGGGGAAATGATACCAGCAGGCATCCCTCCTCTGCTGGTGGGGAAAGTGTTACCAGCAGGCATTCATCCTCTGCTGGTGGGGAAGTAATACCAGCAGGCATTCCTCCTCTGCTGGTGGGGAAGTGTTACCAGCAGGCATTCCTCCTCTGCTGGTGGGGAAGTGATACCAGCAGGCATTCATCCTCTGCTGGTGGGGAAGTGTTACCAGCAGGCATTCATCCTCTGCTGGTGGGGTGGGTGATACCAGCAGGCATTCCTCCTCTGCTGGTGGGGTTGGCGGAGGCAGAGGCAGCTCCTGCTGCTCTGCTCCTGCCGATGGAGGTGGCGGAGGCAGAGGCAGCTCCTGCTGCTCTGCTCCTGCCAGTGAAGGTGGCGGAGGCAGAGGCAGCTCCTGCTGCTCTGCTCCTGCCAGTGAAGGTGGCGGAGGCAGAGGCAGCTCCTGCTGCTCTGCTCCTGCTGGTGGAGGTGGCGGAGGCAGAGGCAGCTCCTGCTGCTCTGCTCCTGCCGGTGGAGGTGGGAGCGGCGTGTAGTCTCCTGGCGGCGGAGGTGGGAGCAGCGTGTAGTCTACCCTTGTTTCAGGGGACTGGTGCGGCCCTCCCCTCTTGCAGGGGACTGGTGCGGCTCCGCCTCGGGAAGGGAGACCAGCAGGCATTCACCCTCTGCTGGTGGACAGGGACCCAGCAGGCATTCACCCTCTGCTGGTGGACAGGGACCCAGCAGGCATTCACCCTCTGCTGGTGGACAGGGACCCAGCAGGCATTCACCCTCTGCTGGGGACAGGGACCCAGCAGGCATTCACCCTCTGCTGGGGACAGGGACCCAGCAGGCATTCACCCTCTGCTGGGGACAGGGACCCAGCAGGCATTCACCCTCTGCTGGGGACAGGGACCCAGCAGGCATTCACCCTCTGCTGGTGGACAGGGACCCAGCAGGCATTCACCCTCTGCTGGTGGAGGAGGCAGAGGCAGCTCCTGCTGCTCTGCTCCTGGCGGTGGAAGTGGCGGAGGCGGGACCAGCAGGAATTCACCCTCTGCTGGTGGAGGTGGGAGCTGCAGCGGTCCTCCCATGGCAATGGAGGTGGAACCAGCAGGAATTCACCCTCTGCTAGTGGAGACTGGGGCGGTGGGCGCTCTACCTTCCCCTTTTGGGCCGTGGGCGCACCGACTCCTCCCTCTTGGGCTGTGGGCGCACCGACTCCTCCCTCTTGGGCTGTGGGCGCACCGACTCCTCCCTCTTGGGCTGTGGGACGCACCGACTCCTCCCATTCAGGCGTGGGACGTTCGGGCTCCTCCCACTCAGGCGTGGGACGTTCGGGCTCCTCCCACTCAGGCGTGGGACGTTCGGGCTCCTCCCACTCAGGCGTGGGACGTTCGGGCTCCTCCCACTCAGGCGTGGGGCGTTCGGGCTCCTCCCACTCAGGCTGTGGAGGCAAAACCAGCAGGCATTCTTCCTCTGCTGGTGGAGACTTGGGCGGTGGACACTCCGCCTTCCTCTTCCCCTTTCCCCTTCTCTGCCTCCTCCTCACCTTCCTCTCCTGGGCCAGTTCCTCCTCTCCCTCTTGGTAGGGGCAGTGCACCACTGGGTGCCCGAACTCCCCACAGGCAAGGCACCAGCCTTGGTCCTCTAGACCACCGAGGAGGACCTCCAGATCCTGGCAGCCATCTCTCCAGTTCCAGCCTTCCATTTTTTTTTTTTTTTTTGTTGTTGTTGTTGTTGTTGTTGTTGTTGTTGGGTTTTTTTTTTTTTTTTAAACCCCAAATTGCGGTTCCTGCTCTGGCCTGAGTCCTGAGGCGCTGTAGCTCCCGGTTCTGACACCACGTGTGACAAAGGCGACTGAGCGGTGGCGTCACGTCAGAAGCAGGAACAAAAACAGACAGAGACTTGGAGTTTGGTGAAGCTGAGCGAATGCTTTCGCTCAGCATTTAATGAATAAACAGAACAGAAAAATAAACGGTTGTAACAACAAACACACAAAAACAGGACCACGGCACTTTCGCCAAAATAAATATATAAACAAAGCGGACTAACAATTAAACAAACGGTGGACGGACAGACACACAAACACGGTGAGTAAACAAACAAACAAGTATCGTGCTGGTCCTACCAGCACGCGATAGCAATTGTTTGTAAATATTTCTCTCTCTTCTCTCTCTCCCGTTCTCCACTCTCGAACACCCAACCCCGAGTGAGTGAAAACATACAGCTTTTATGCAGTTGTACCGAGACTCGATTGCTAGTCAATCATTCAATTGGAATCTCGGTACAACTGCACGTGAATTAATTAAAGTGCAATTCCCCGTGCTCACATATTATTACTTTTTACTTGCACGTGATGTGATTTGTGCCCTCCTCGTGCCTAAATACAAATCTACAATTTAAACACATGTGAAACACAGACCCGCTTATATCCCGTGTACCAATGCCTATACACCAACATTTACACACAACACGTAACACAAAATACACACGGGGGGGCACTTTGCCACAACACTGCATAATTATATATGGTGTCTACTGTATAAAAAGTCCATTGCTGCATATCTTTTATTTTACAATGTGCTTTGGATAGCTGTATTATTGTGCACTACCTTTTAGCTCAACAGAATATACAGCTATGCAGAGTAAATAACATTGTAGCTTGAAAATTATTCAGGTAAATAATGTATTCTGATAGGCAACCTGGTTGTGTGAACTGAAGTATACAAATACAAAACAGACTTATTGGATGTATTTAATTGCATTTATATTTGTACTATATACAGTCAGCACTCAGATATCCGTTACCCAGATACACGTCAGTCACGTTTTACTGCCCTTAAAATCAATCCCCATTTTATATATATATATATATATATATATATATATATATATATATATATATATATATATATATATAGATGGGCTGCAGTGAGTTACAGGAAAATAATTCCATCTAGGGTTTCTGTGACGTCATAAATTACGAGACCGAAGGATGCCGACTTGAGGGGGGCACCGATTGATTGGTTGATGAATAATAAGTAAAACAAATGTGTGCAATAACGATTCAAAACAAAAATTATGAAATGAAAGCGCTTTATTATTTGTCAGGCAATCGGCGCCGCCTCAAGTCAGCATCTGACCTGAGGGGGGCACCGATTGGCTGACGAATAATGTGTGTAAATATTTTTTGCTGGTAACGGGCTACTATTTTCGCTATGAATCTGAAAAACTGACCATTGTGCACGGCTACGTTTTCGCTCATGTGATTTTCCGGAAGCCTCGTAGCAAACAAGATCTTCAGTTCATATAAAATGTTGGGGTCTGAGCAGGGCTGCAGCGTATCTCCAAGTAGTTGTTTTGCACTATTGTTTGAAAAATGCGACCACATACCAGAAAAAAAAAAGAATTATAACCACTTCGGGATGAAACGCCATTTTTCACACTCCATCTTCATTGTTATTTATAAGAACATAAGAACATAAGAACATTTACAAACGAGAGGAGGCCATTCGGCCCATCTTGCTCGTTTGGTTGTTCGGAGCTTATTGATCCCAGAATCTCATCAAGCAGCTTCTTGAAGGATCCCAGGGTGTCAGCTTCAACAACATTACTGGGGAGTTGGTTCCAGACCCTCACAATTCTCTGTGTAAAAAAGTGCCTCCTATTTTCTGTTCTGAATGCCCCTTTATCTAATCTCCTTGTGGTCGACATTGTCAATACCTTTTAGAATTTTGAATGCTTGAATCAGATCACCGCATAGTCTTCTTTGTTCAAGACTGAACGGATTCAATTCTTTTAGCCTGTCTGCATACGACATGCCTTTTAAACCCGGGATACTTCTGGTTGCTCTTCTTTGCACTCTTTCTAGAGCAGCAATATCCTTTTTGTAACAAGGTGACCAGAACTGAACACAATGTTCTAGATGAGGTCTTACTAATGCATTGTAAAGTTTAAACATTACTTCCCTTGATTTAAATTCAGCACTTTTCACAATATATCTGAGCATCTTGTTGGCCTTTTTATAGCTTCCCCACGTTGTCTAGATGAAGACATTTCAGTCAGCATAAACTCCTAGGTCTTTTTCATAGATTCCTTCTTCAATTTCAGTATCTCCCATATGATATTTATAATGCACATTTTTATTGCCTGTGTGTAGGACCTTACACTTTTCTCTATTAAATATCATTTGCTTTGTGACTGACCAATTCTGAATGTTGTCTAGATCATTTTGAATGACCTTTGCTGCTGCAGCAGTATTTGCCACTCCTCCTATTTTTGTGTCGTCTGCAAATTTAACAAGTTTGCTTACTATACCAGAATCTAAGTCATTAATGTAGATTAGGAAAAGCAGAGGACCTAATACTGATCCCTGTGGAACACCACTGGTTACCTCGCTCCATTTTGAGGTTTCTCCTCTAATCAGTACTTTCTCTTTTCTACATGTTAACCACTCCCTAATCGATGTGCATGCATTTCCTTCAATCCCTACTGTGTTCAGTTTGAGAATTAATCTTTTATGCTGGACTTAATCTTTTATGCCTTTAAATACTCTGTACATAAGTATATATTTTTAGTTGTAATAAAATGATCCCCTTCCTGTATCAAACATATGGAGGTGTCTTTGTATAACTGTGGGTTACATATAATGTGTGTATGTTGCAGTTTTTCATGTCACACTGTTTTGATCTTTGCAGTTAATGACATTGAGCAGATGTACTTTGATGCTTTCGTCAACACATGAATGTGCTCGGTAACATAATAGGGATTTATTTTCTCCTTCAAGAAATGGAGAATCCTCGTGACATTGTTGTCAAACAGCTCTCCTTTTCTTCCTGTAAGCTCATGATGAGATGTCTCCCTGTGATCCACTACCTTTGCTTTTGTCAGCTCACGGAAGACATTACTGATTGGGAGGACTTCATGGTAGACCAGCTGCCATTCGGCTTCATAGTCACTCCTCCTTGTTTGGCCAACGATGCATTTTGAGCTTTTCTGGGACCTTTGGATTGTCTGCTCTAGCTTCATGTCTGGAGCAACAGCGCTGAACTTGCCATCCATCTCTCATACCACAAAGTGGCCCTGGATGAAATTACAGTAGAGGAATGGGTTGTCCTCTTCAAGCTTTTTGATTCTTTCCAGATACCAGGAGCCATACTGCAGGTAGTTGATGCAGTCAAACTCTCAGAACACTCTGATCAGTGACTCAACTGTTTGCATGTGCAGCTCCAAGTTTCCTTCACGGTCCGATGAGACCAGATTTTTCACGAAACCCATGAGACAAAAGAAAACACTCCAGTACTAGCACAATTCAGATTTTTCACAACATTATTGATAAAACTCCACAAACTTTTATTTGAGCCTTTCTGTTTTCTCCAGCAACGTGTGAAAAAGCAGGTCACATTTATTTTCGTTGTTTGATTGCAGCGCTTCCCTCAGCTCAGTGATTCCTGTAATCAATTAATGGAATTCATCAGATTTGTTCTTGTTCCAGAAAGCTTCCCACATCATTGTTTTGATTGTTTCTGAGATAATCAGCATGCCTTGCAGCAAACAGACACAGTGCTTCCCATTCAGGACAGTCTGGACAGTTTTCACTCCAAAAATGTCAGACTCTATCAGGGCATCATCCATTCCACTCCCACATATGTACTTCCCAACACAGCGAAGTGCCACTTTTGCCATATGTAACATCCCCATCATTGGGTACAGATCTTCAGAGTCTTTAGGGTTGCTTAAGACTATGTCAGCAACAATATGGAAAACACCTTCATCACAGGCATGACAGGCTGATGTACCTGAGTGCACACATTTTGAAAGATTTTCATGGCTGAGTACACTGTGGCATAATTAGTGACTGGAGATGGAATCACTGGAAGGAATCCTACTCGCTTGCTCTGAGAGATCAAGGCATAGAACCCTCCCCACGGAGGCACCTGACCTTTATCTCCTGATGGCAGTCCGCATCTCAGTAGAGTGATGAGAAATATCTGCTCACTATTTAAAATATAAATAACATTATGTATGTGCCCAATGAGCTATAAACTTAGACTGTTGCGTTTTCATTGTGCTTCAGTATATATATGGCTGTATTTACAGTAAATTCTTACATTGGAATTCATTTAATCTTGTTTTTTTAGTTTCAAGGACACTTTTAGAGCAAACTGGCCAGGCATGACACTTGTCTATTTCTTTCTATTGATTATTATTTTTTACATATTCTTTTGGCAGCATGGTTGTTTGCTTTTCAGATAAGAGGAAATCAATCGGTATGTTTGGTATTTCGTTTTTACAACTCAAGTGTCATTTATACTTTATTTTTCACTTTATTCTATCTCTGTTGTGCTTCACTAATCATTGGGTTGGTACTTCATGCTACAGGATCTGTGCAGTTTAAAATATTATAACTTGTTTACTTTTTTTTTTTTTTTTAATCCAAGTGATTGTAAGGAAATGTTAGGCTATTACAGTATCCATTCTGCACTGTGACCAAATTGTAAATCAAGGTTATTTATTTATTTTGTTCCCACTCAGGCCAACCTTTCACACATGATATCTCTTCCTCATCCCATTGCTTCATCAGTGCCTCTCTTTTATGAGTCACACATCAAAGCTGACACATTTGTCTTTGAACTACGTTTCATGGGGTAGTATCCTGGCAACAAGGTAAATCATACACATTACACTCCCTGTATAAATATAAGTGGCTGACCATTCTTAAAATAGACTTACTGTAGTGTTATTTTAGACAAATCAACATTTTAACTAGCATAGGGAAATTTTAGAAGCAATCCCACAAAGAGACTTCAAAATATTACCCATGCACAGAACTGCGTAAAATGTAAAAGGCAATGCCATTTAGCAAAGGATTAAAAAAAAAAAAACACCACCAGTTTCCATAATTAAAAGAGTATCCAAAATCAGTATTCAAAATTGCAGAGTGCTCGATAAGGCCCTAATGTCACAGTTCACTTGCAAATGAAAATGCACAAACTCACAGATTTAAAAAAAAAATGCATCACAGCATCTAAAACTGTTTAATGGTTAACTTTTAGATTACTGTAGCTTGTCTCGTTCGCTTTGTTTTTGCTGCATTTTCATCATGGGAAATTGGAGGAAGCGCTGTGTAACTGCACAGTCAAGACAGAGAGATTTGGCATGCGATTAAAAAAAAAAAATGTAATGGGGATTGATTTTATTCTTAATACAAGGGCGGTAAAAGGCGACTGATATGTATCTGTGTAACGGATATCCGAGTGCTGGTTGTATTATAGTTTATTAACATACACATGCCTATTGCTTTTCTTTTACTGTATTCAGTTTATTTCATATGCTGAAGCACATGCGTCTTGAGAAGTAATACATATGTATTTATTTATTTATTGATTCATATTGTGTCTGGTGGCTAACTCCGTCTTAGAGAACAGTTCGGCTATAAGAACACTTCGCTTGCTTCTCGATGGGTGTTCCCTTAGCTGGAGACTACTCTACTATGGAGCCCAGGAGGGGACATGAGAGAAAACAATATATATCTTGTGTGCACGTCTTATCTCTGCTAAGAAATAAATAACAATAATAATAATAATAATAATAATAATAATAATAATAATAATAATAATAATAATAATATATCGTGGTCATGTGATAAAATAGCTAGCTCATGTGCATGACTTACTATCTCGTGGCCACGAGATACTATCTTGTGCGCACTACTTACTATCTCGTGCGCACAATATATATTTTTCTTTCATGTCCCCTCCCGTGCTCCGTAGTATACAGAACTCATTTCACTTTGTCGTGAGTTCTAAACCTTGACGTACTTTGTTGCAAACCTATTTATAATGAGATGTAAATACCGAGCAGCCATTGATACTGTTCGTACCCCTGAGGGGACAGGTACGGTAGTTATCCATGAAAAAGAGATGTTTTTTACATCACACGCATCAATTCTACAACAGAGTGAGGCTATGAATTCGCACCATATACAAACAGGTATACAGAAAATAGGAGGCACTTTTTTACACAGAGAATTGTGAGGGTCTGGAACCAACTCCCCAGTAATGTTGTTGAAGCTGACACCCTAGGATCCTTCAAGAAGCTGCTTGATGAGATTCTGGGGTCAATAAGCTACTAACAACCAAACGAGCAAGATGGGCCGAATGGCCTCCTCTCGTTTGTAAACTTTCTTATGTTCTTAGGTAAGCCCTTTATAGTACATAGGACCATTAACTAAAATCAACCGTACCATACACTGTGTATATAACAAGCATTGTGTGTATAATGCAATTTTTAAAAAATATTCTGGAAACTAGGGTATCTGTTACTGCTTCCGCACACTGCCTGATTGCTGACAGCAATGAGTCTACTACACACCGCACACTGCCCTAAATCCAGATCTAAACAGTAAAGTACCTCTACATTATGAATCTGGCATTATTTTGATACTTGGGTGCAGTAAGTATATCTTAAGTGTTTTAATGGTTTGTTTTTTCATTTAGTTAGCATCTTTGACTGGAAATGGTACTTTGGTCTAAGTGATTTGTAGAGGTATAGAGGTGATGCAGGTGTAGAGGTGATGCAGGTGTAGAGGTGATGCAGCGCTCCAACAATAACACACACACAGAGTTCACGGTGCAGACAGTTCTTTTATTTTTATTTTTCCCGGATTTGCACCGTTCAATAATAGCGTTGGCAACTACACAGCAATGTGTAGTTTGCACAGCGAAATAATACTGGGTTTCAGTCCCAAAACAACAATAAACAAAGACAATGTCCAGGTACGGCTCCATGTACTTTCGCGGTGCTCTCATGCTGGTGGTGAATACACAGTGATTAGTGACTTGGTGCAGTAGTTGTAATCCAGGTTTTTAATGCTGGCTTGACAGCGACAGCTCCCGGGTGTTTAGCCGTCTAATAATTACAAATAAACTGTTATAAACACAAACAAAATACAGCACTCATGGTTACCTTATCTCTGTACTCATTTTACAGGACTGTCTGTAACCATAACAAAAGAACAGATTGTTTGGCCACTTCCCCTGAAATACCCTTAGTCACGCCTCCGTCGGTGGTGAGTCCAATCATGTATCCTCCAATCCGTGACTGACACATTGCCTATCGCATTAAGGCGATGACTTCTGGTATTGTGGCTCCGCCCTCTTTCTGGGTGGCCGACTTCCAACTGATCCTGGAATGAGCTGTCAAACCATCCAGTCCAGGGCACACTGTTCCTGTTATACCGTGCCCTCACAGGTCTGGAGGGAGATTGTTGACTCGGATTCATTCGCTGTCTTTCACAGTGGTATGATCTCCTTATGGGAGCAGTACCTAGTACAGCATGTGATGCTTAAATGTTCAGATACCGACAGCTTTCAATTACTACACAATCATTTCCTCTGCTGAGCGTATCAATTTATAGCATTATGAACAAGCAGTCCCATCACTTATAATAAATGCACAGGAGAACAATGTCTAAAAGCTTTCCTAATGGTCTGTGAATAAACTTGTATTTTTCATATAAATCAACAGGAATTGTTTTATCACAGCTCATACAAAGTTGTTCTGGTCTCCCATCTATATTTTTTTCTTTTAGAAGGAAATGACTCATGAAACAAACTGAAGCTATCAAAGCAGATCTGCATCACTGCATATTCCTTAGGGTGACAACATATGTCAGAAATGGAAAGTACATTTGGGGCCCCTACTATTATGAGCAATGGGTTACACACATAATAACAGTACTGGAGTGGATTGAATTTTTAAAAATGGGCCATTTTTGCTATTGAACTATACCAAATAAACTCACTGCTTAACCAACAGTCCAGAATACAGGCATCAACATATGAAAAGATTGTATAATTATTATTGGCTTTAGTGGATGCTTATATTAATGTATTATGCAAGCTTTAAGTACTGTACCCAGTGTGACTCAAGAGCTTCATGGTTTGAATAAATTACATGTCAAGACTTTTACAGAGACAATACCAAAACATCAAAGTGGTGACTGGCTGCTTAGATATATCATTTACTTTCTAAAAATAATTTCTGAAGTACAAATAAAAAAAATAAAATAATAATAATAATAAATTAACAAACATCTAGTTTACAAAGATGAATCCTGAAATATGTTTTTACTGTTTTTTATTCCAATAATATCTACAAGGTATATTATCTCTTCATAGGGTTAGGCATTTTCTTACTTTTTACGTAACATGACAGTGGTTACCACGCATACTGTAGTTTGCATCAATTTTGACTGATTGGTAGTGAATTGAAAATAAAACCATGGTTGACATATGGAACACAGGCTCAATCAGCAAAGTGTGTCATGGTAAAAACTGGCACCATCTAGAACAGCTACTCTGTGTTGATATCAATACAAAAATGCAGGTTTTACAAAAATGCAGACTCTTTACTGATCTAGGCTGGGACCAAATCAAAACTTTGACAACCTGCTAATCGCACTTAACAAAACTGTATTTAATAGCGTTTTCCTTTTATGAGTAGAATAAATAAAATACAGTTTTGTTAAGTGCGATTAGAGGGTTAACAAAAAAAAGAACTACTCAGAATGATTGCACACACCATACAAAGGTAAGAGGAAAGTAAAATAAACGACCAGCTGAAAATGTACTTTAAAGATACATACTATTTAACAATAGCACTGAAGTAAGATAATGTTGTATTTGTGATATAAATACTATCCACTTATTACACTAATGCCTAATGAGCAAGCAGGTTTATATTGCTAAGCGAGATGGATGATCAAGCAGAATGTGCAACACTGGAAAATAGTTTGAGCAACCTCTGGTGACAATTTAGAGGAATGCAGCCTTAACATATTGTATATCATAAACATTTTAAAAGTGTTTTAGCTAATGAAAAAATGTCATAAATGTTTCCTATTGTGCACTGTGATTTTTTTTTTAAATGGTATCTGGTGCCATTCTCAGTTTGCAAGTTCAGGTGGTTTGTTACTGTTTCGTCATAAGTCTTTTCACCTCAGAAATGTCTTGGGTTTAAAGCATGCCATAGGCTGTAAAGAATGGTAGTCATTAGCGAAGCAGCTGGTTGGTTAAGGAGAGGAAAGAAGACATTGAAGCGTGGGGACAATTTCACTCCCCTGGTGGAAGTGCAGACTACTTCAAAATAATAACATCAAATAAAATACAAACTGTCCTGATTTTACAACATTAGAATAAAAAATATTGCTTCTATTTGTGGTCAACGCTGACATCTGGTGGACTAAAATATGTTGCTTTGTTTTTCAAAACTCACGTTTGTCATTGTAGCATTTCTGTGGTTTAAACCATTGCTTATCTCTTATTCGCACTTGCCCCCCCTTTCTTCTGTTGAAAATCTTCTGGTTCTTTACTAGTATTTGCTTTTGGAATATGAAAAGTTGCTGCTGTTTCCCGGCTGCTACTATTTTTTTTTTTACATTGTAAGATACTTATGACACAAATTCTTGTTTCTGGATATGTGAGAAGCCTGTTTTATTACTTCCTTCATAGGCCAGTCTATTATATTTTAGTCTAGTAAAAGGTACGAATCAGTAATACAAAAGGCTTAAGTCACGTTTATTCATGGTTGTTTATTTTACATTTTAGAACCTGTAAGTGTTTTTACCATTTGAAAAAAAAAAGTTAATTACACTTTAGAGAAAAAAAAAATTGAAAATCAGCCCCAAAGTAGTTTTGTTTAGTATGTATTAAAGATTCTTTTTTTTTGGATTGAGTTATTGTAACTAATTAGATTACCTCCCAAAATACTGTTTTCCCTTGTCCAATAGGAGGACTATAGGGTTGATTTAATCAACTTATATCCTGTAGAATTTCAGGAATTCCATTTATTTTAGTAGAGCAATGCTGAAGTTACGCATGGTATTTATTATACTGACAACAGGTGAAGGAGCTTACTTACTGGTGGCGGCAGGCTTAAAAACATGAGAGAGAGATAAAAGAAAATATGCTGAAATAATTTAGTTTCAATTTTAAATTAATATTTTATTATCTACGAATCCTACAACAATGTGAAGCCCACAACGCATCAGCATCGTTTGACATTTGCTTCTAACGCTGTTTGATCAATAAAGGTATTTAAAGGTTGTTTGGGTAGGTTTTTTCAGTAGTATTATGTTATTCACACTTAGTTTTATTACGTGCATCATTTTCATGCCAAATGGAACTTTGGAACCGAGTATTCCGGGCAGTTTTATGAATAAAGGTAGTTATTTATAGCAAGGTGTGTGAAATAAAGGTTGGTTCGGGCAGGTTTTTCGTCAGTACTATGGTTACAATTAATTATTTTACATACAAATTGTGATACCCATTTATACAGTTGGGTTTTTACATGAGCAATACATTGCTCATGGGTACAGCAACAGTGTTCTGGTATTTAACCCAGAACCCGTCAGTCAACAGAGAGCCCTAAGCACCGCTCCACACGCGTAAATGTATAATGCGTAGCTCCAGGTCGGACCTCTTTTTTTGTTTGAAGAATATATTTACATGTTTCTTCTGATTTGGGGGAGGTATTTCTTTATCTTAGGAGGCTTATATTTATTTATGTATTTATTTGTTAAGTTAGTTCATTATTCATATATTTGGATATATATTGTAGCGATCTTGGTTAATGCAGGCAGGCGCATCACACAGGGCGAGACAATCCACACACGCAGGCGGAGGGCGGGCGCAAACCCGGGACCTCTCGCACTAAAGTATAGCGCCGATACCGCGCTAAAGAGCCAACTCCTTTGTACAGCGGTATCTGCCTGCGTTAACCAGGATCACTACATCGGTGTTAGGAAGTGGGGTGCAGGTTCCCCGGCACGCACTCGTCGGACTGTAGCCTGGTGAGCAAGTCCGGGGTAAGGCATCAGCAAGACTGGTAGGTGACGTATTCACATGAAGACATAAGCCCGATATACGTTACTTGCAATGGAGCCGGCTCTTTTGTACAGTGGTTCGCACCTGCTCTCCGTCTGTGTGTGGATTGCCTCGCCCTGTACGCCTGCCTGCGTTAGCTGAGATCGCTACAATCCATATATATATAATCATATTTAATTAATTAAAGTACTATATAGTATTTGTATGTTTTATATTGAACATCAATATAAAACAGACAAATACTATATAGTACCCCCCCTAGGCTATACCATATAAAGGGTGGATACTTTATTTGTGCTTTATTAGCTATTTTGATTGGATCACCAATAATACTTCCACCAATCAGAGGGTTGCATACAGTACTCATTCCGATCCCACCCTCTGTCAGACTGGTATAAAGAAGCGCTGGACAAGAGAAATAATGGCAGTGATGAAGTCAATTTGCTTGAAATCATTAAAAGTAGATGGATTTAAAAAATGTGGAACTGATGATGCAACCAAAAGCCCAGAAGCAGTGTAAACTGCCTGCTAGTAGGACTGTGCTTTTTTATGTTAAGCATTTTTGTGTTCTTTTTTTTTTGGAGGGTTTAATTAAGTAACAGCCAAAATTGTTTATGTCAGATTTGTTGAAAGTCTGTAACAAAATGGTTGACACGTTGTAGATACGACTATTATGCAGGCATCGTGCAGGTATCTCAAAGTCCAGAAACAAAACAAAACATTAAAACGTTTTGCACCGTATAAAACTGAGCTGATTTTGCCAGTGCTTACTAGTCTATTAACCAGTTTGAAATGATTTCGAAGCAAATAAAAGCATTTTTGTTTCTGCTTTATTGTTAAAGATTTCACACATGCCAATAGTGCCCTACAATTACTGCATGGTAGTACTGTGATTGCTCCACTGTGTTATGTGAACCATAGTTTTAAAACTTAGTGACAGCAAATGCTTATCATAAAAGTTTACTGGTTCTTAAAATGAAGGGCCATATAAGAACGATAAATACTGTAACTGATTAGAAGGCCTTCTTTGTTGTTCTCCAAGTTGCTGCAGATACATTGTAGATGCTATAACAAGTTACTGTAAATAATACTGTTTTAGCAGGCATATTTAATTAAGTAAACATTTATTTACTTTGTTATAACCCTTCATTGCACCTGGGGGCTTAGCTACCACAGACAAGAGGAAGGGGGGCATGGCCCAAAAAGTTTGAGAACCGCTGGCCTAATAAATTTGAGGACATATTAAATAATATTAATGTGCTCTCTGTACACATTACATAATGAAACAATATAGATATGTACAATAGGCTTAATCAGTACAGTAGTAAAATCAAATGAATACCTAGCAGCCTTTTTTTGGTCTATCCTACATGTAATACAAAACAAACCATACTGATGCGTTGTAGGCTTCACATTGTTGTAGGACACATACATAATAAAATATTATGTTAAATTGAAATTAAATTATTTCAGCATATTTTCTTAACACATTATGGCTATATAGGACCTTAAATATCTGGTAGACAGCTTCTGCCGCCTATGCTCTCCACTTTGCGGCAGCATTCAGTTGGTGGAACTTTTGGGTTATTTTTGCCTGCTCAAAATCCTTGTCAGACCTTTGTGAATAGTTCATGAATGGATGGCAGCTCTTATCTGTGTTTAATATGCTCCTTTGCATACGTAAACATCATTAATTCAATGTAGATGAGGCAGCAACACTATTCCACCCTTTCATTTTGTATCTGCTAAATCCTTGTTTTCCGCACGAAAATGGGAATAGTAAATTGGACAGGGACAGAACAGCACACTGTAATCATGTTTTGCGTATGGTAAACACTTCATAAATGAGGCCCATGTGGCAACATTACTGAAGAGATTATAATACTTGCTGCCGAAAAGGGATTTTAGCACTAAACATTTACTATTTTTTATTAATATTTGATAATGAAAATAATTATTTTTTTTCTCAAGGTAGAACTAGGGGGAAAAAATTGCTGCAACTGCCCTTGCGAAAATCGCATCTCTTTTGAATATCTTGCCCCATGTTTCAAATACCTTGTATCTCCTGCTGTTGCCTGGCACTTTCACAAGGGGGAGCCAGTGACACACAGAAAAAAACAAAGAGCAGAAAAATGAACAGCAAATACATTAATATTTTCACTGTTTTGTCTTACTAGTGCACATCTATTTAATTTACTAAGGAAATATAAGCAATGAGCTCATTACACTCACTGTTTAACTTGATAAGGCCTTTAGTTTTTAACTGGGACCATGACAATGCCCTATGTGCCGGTATGCATCAGTAAAAACAGTGCAATTTAGAAATGACCAGCATGTCTATAATTACTGTAGAAAAATAACATGTACATTTTGCCAAGTCCACCTCCCTTTAAAGAAACAAGTTATAGATAATAATTCAATTAAAGGTTCAGGTGCAATGAAGGGTTATAACAAAGTATTTAAAATGTATTTTCACAATCCACAACAACATTGTGCCACAGAACTTTGAATCAAACCGTTGTGCAACATTAGGACCCAACCTGACCCAAAGTGGGTCCTAGACTATATAACTTATACTTATAGCAGGACTACTCAACCCTGGTCTTAGAGGGCCGCTGTCCCTCCTGGTTTTTGTTCTAATTGTACACTAAACTGATTAATTGGACCAATTAAGCTTCTAATAAGCACTTAATTAGTCAAATTAAGTAATTTAGGGTACAGTTGGAACAAAAACCAGGAGGGACAACGGCCCTTCAGGACCATTATTATTATTATTATTATTATTATTATTATTATCGTCGGGTCTTGCTCTTGACAGCAGGCAGCACATTCTCAAAATTCACTCACTTTTATACATTGACAGCTATTAAATACAAAATAATGTAGCCATTATACTCTAGAGCAGCATTCAAATTACTAAATTTAACATCTCTCAGCCTCTCCCATGAAGCAAACTTTTCTACTGCCACCAAATAAATTTCCTGTAATATATTAGTTACCTTAACAAAATTGTGTCAGTAACACAAATGCCTACTGTAGAAGAGTGGTGGGCAATTCACTGACACACACGGGAGACAGAAGGTTTAATTGAAAACACTGCACTGGTGCCCAGTTTTATTATTTTCTCAGAGGGCGCTGAGGGCGCTGTTGTCCGTGGCCTGAATACCAGCAACAGTAAACAGGGCCACAGAAATACCAATACTGGTAAACAGTTAAAAGCTGGCACACTCACAGGTGCTCTGAAATAATAAATAACAAAAGGCGAAAGAATAGGGAAAATAAAACACTGTAATAAAACTACAAAATAAAGGTGCTGCTTGCACAGTGCCCCCACTGCCACTAAGCCGGTCAGCTCGGGTCTCCGTCCTACGCTGTTATGCACTGGGGTGGCCAAGGTTCTCCTCCTATTCATACACATTCCCTCAGATACGTAACAATTTATTTGATATATTATTTTCTTTCTCTAGGCTGGCTGTCTTCCTCAACCGTGCTTGCCTATTTTGTTCTCTCGCCCCAAACACTGGCGTTCCTGCCTGGTCTATGTTTACAATATATTATTTTTCTCTTATTTATTTAAAACATATAACAACAAAAAACTGATCTTTATTTATTGGCATTCCATCACAGTTTTATAATTTTGGAATTATGTATCGCTGTTTTTGTCGAGCTCAAAAAAAAAAAAAAATTATTAGTTATTTCTTAGCAGATGCCCTTATCCAGGGTGATTTACAATTGTTACAAGATATCACATTATTTTTACATACAATTACATTATTCTTTACACATTATTTTTACATACAATTAGCCATGTATACAGTTGGGTTTCTCCTGGAGCAATCTAGGTAAAGTACCTTGCTCAAGGGTACAGCAGCAGTATCCCCCACCTGGGATTGAACCCACGACCCTCCGGTCAAGAGTCCAGAGCCCTAACCACTACTCCACACTGCTGCCCAAAATATATATTTTGTGCTTTGCTACGGTTTTTGGTACCGTGTTTGAAACTGTATAGTGCTTTGAGATGCTTTGCATTTACTAGGCACCATATAAAGTAAAAGTTATGTATTATTATTAATATTATATTATTGCCCCCACCCCCACTGTAATATAATGTATGAAGTTACAAGCATATTTTAAGTCCTGATAACAATTTATTTCAACAGGCTACAACGTAAGCATACACCAACATAAAAAACCCCATAAAAACTATTACAGTAGGCTACTGATTTACAAACAAGGACTGTACCACATATTCATATTCTACTTCTAAAAAGCACAATTACCAGGCCTTTAATCAATTACAAATTTAAAAAGGGGTGGGGGGGTGGGGGGGGGGATAGTGATTAAGTTGCCCGCTGGTGCATTCACAGAATAATGTACTTTACATCTGATCTTATTTCCATGTGATTTTTAATGTGTGTGTTTTGTTTGTTTGCTTGCAAAAAATAACCGAATTTTGCAGTTTGCATTGCTGTGCTTTTTTTTTTCATACGCATACATTTTAGCCCGGTAGGCTGGTGTGGGCTGAGACCAGGGAGACCTCAAAATCCTCAGTCTGTTTTATCGCTGCTTCCAGGGTGGCGGGGTTGTGGCACCTTATCTATACCTGGGTTTTGGCGCCGACCACATGGCAGAATTGCTCCACTGCTATTGCATTTAAAGACCCGTTTTCTGGGCACGGCTTAGCCAGTGCACCATGTGGTCACACAACTGCTGCACAACTACCCTGAGGCATGTATCTGGGGATCTTCGGTACTCCCGGAATCGTGTCCTGTGAGTTTCCCCCGTGATGTTGAGCTGGAGTAGGATGGCTCGCTTTACCAGGTCGTATTTGGCAGCTTCGGTGTCCATCATGACCTGATACGCTGCCTGAGCCTCCCCGATCAGGCAGGATCCCAGCTGGCTCGCTCAGTACATTCTGGGCCATGACACGGTGGTAGCCAGCTGCTCGAAAGCGACCAGGTTTGTTTTTATTTCTTTTATGTCCAGTGCCTGACGGCAAAACAAACAGTAAATAATAATACTGGTAAGTAATGCAGCGGCGTGTATTACTTACGTTATAATCCCCTGGTTTGTCCTGAAATAATAGTGACTTCCTTTCCCCTTCATTTGCATGACGTCTGATGAAAAGAGGATCTTCTCAAGTAAAATAAACTGAGCCAATGGAAACCCGAAATGTATAGGGTAATTTTTCGTTTGGCTTGAGCACACATGTTGCATATGCTTGCCTGTAACAAATAATAGCACTCTGTTTTAGTAAGGAAACAAGTACCACTATTATTAGGCTTTTATAGTGCTCTGAAATATTATCTACTTAGGTTTATTTAATGTTTAAACATGTCTGCACAATGTCAGCGAAATCCTGATTTTACTCTATAACCTACCCGGGAAAAATATGTCAATTTTCCATGATTTAAGTAGACCACTACAGATAGTGTAAAGATTATTGTCCACATTGTCAAACAGATAACACAACAATAACGATCCATGATGTGGTACGGAACAGAAAAGCCAGAACACTTATGTTTTTGTTTTTTTCAGTGATTTAGAGGACAGATCTCAAACCCCAGTGCACTAGAGTGGCCTTTTTGAAAAGTGCTTTGAAATAGACTTTAAAGTTATAAGTGTAAAAAGTTGTCAGGATGTTAACAATGAAAAGAGAAATTACAGGTAGATTATTTGAACAGTTGTGGCAACACGTGGGGACGTATAATGCTATATTTTTCAGAAACCTCACTACTTACTCTTTAAGTTCCAGTGCAGAGTTGAGTTGGTCTGCTGTTTTTCTTTTTAATGAGAAACACTTTGGCTTTATTATAGAAAGAAATGAGAAAATTTAGAAGTGCGTATGTCTACATTTTCTTGATTTTCATTAGCAGTGTGGTCACCAGTAATTGCTGGTAGCCGCACTCTGAGTGTGTTTGAGAACCACTGCTGTAGACTAATAACAAAGGCTTATCATTTTGGTATGGGGTCAGAAAGCATGGCTCACTTTACCTTGTATTATTTACACAGTTTCTCAGTATTATACTGTACTGTATTCCACTCCACTAGATAATACTGCCAGATAATTAGGTGTGCTACAGTATGGATCAGTACAAGCTAGATTTTTCATTAGGTTAGTGAAATATCGGTATACTGTAAATTTAAGAACACCTTAACACTAGAAGCCTCGCGGCGGTCACTTTGGCGGTTTTTGGTTTTAAAATGTAATTTTCTCCAGTCGTGTAACACATATGGGGCTGTGCGTTCATGTACCTTTCGGTCCGTATGTATTAAATATTCTCACAATGCATGAAACACGGGAGTGCAGAAATAAAGGAGATATATTACATTATACCTAAAAGCCCCGGGAGCAGTCACATCGACAGCCACACATAAAACAATTGTATTTTCATTATACAGAACGGTATTCTACTTTATTATTTTTATTCACCAGTCTGCAATGTGTTTAGCTGTACTCTCTGCCTGAGTGAATGACTGACAGTCTATTGTTTTTCAATCAGCATTTTGAAAGGCTGGCGCCTGCTTGCCAGCTGCACTGCTTTGGTAAGTCAATTAGCATCGGCACTAGTGAAAATAAATACCAGAGACCGTGGAGTTTTACAACGCAACAAAATATGAAATTGATGTTTGACACCGAAGTATTCCGTGAAAGCTGGCTCCCGACAGTGGCCTGTTCAGGTGTTTTACCTAGCATGTATTGGACCTAGCAGCCATCAACTCCTGGGTACTTTACAAAGAATGCACAGAGAAGAATTTACCAAGGAGAGAATATATTTTACAGTTAGCACAGGAACTTCGCAAGAAACATTTGGAACAGAGAGAAACTGCCAAGCGTGTACCCACAGCTGAAGCTGGCAACCCCGCTGAGAGCCGCAAGAGATGCCAATGCCAGGTTGGCAAGTGCAATAAAAATAAAACTTCGAACAGCTGTGCCCTGTGCAGAAAGACGATGTGGAGAAGCGCATTATCTGTGTTGATTGTGAACAGCCTTAGACTCAAGGTAAAGGAATACCATTTTATCGAAAAAAGGAAAATTAGCCTTTTTTATAACTTCTTGTGCTGTATGTTTCTGTAAAATGTTTTCTTCTAAGTTTATTTATCTACGTTGTTCCGTTGCTTTTGTGCATCTGATAATAAACCGATTGCTGTTGAAGTTAAAAATGTATTGCTATAGTTTCAGTTTTATAAATATGTATATTGTAAACCGATGTCTGTTCAGATGTTTATTTACTTACATTTTCTTCTTTTGATTTGTAAAATAAATGTTCATATGTATGTGTATGTGTGTGTGTGTGTATATATATATATATATATATATATATATACTTTGTTTTTTCAGATGTTTATTTAACGTACTCAATGAAAAAAAAAAACTATTACATCTGACTGTTTCTCCTTCCGTTATACTATTTACAGTGTTTTGAATACCGCCGTCAGAAAGACTCTTGTGGGGCTTCTAGGTATGCGTATATCTCCGGTCCTTCTAGTGTTAAAATCACTGACTTGAAATGTAAATCTAATAGTAGTTGTCCTTGCTACAACTTCTTCGAAAAATCCAAAAAAGATCTGGGGCAGTGTGACAGGCTGGCTTGCAGTGGTGACGTCACGGACCAGGAAGTAACTGAGTCAAACAATGGATAGGCGGGTGAAGCTGAGTGCAACGGCACTCAGCTGGATTTATTAATAATTAAACAAAAGATTTAAACAAAACACAAAACAAAAAGGCACAAGGGCCAAACAAATAAACAAGTGCTGTTTAGCAGTCGTTCTTAAATGTCGTTATTTCTGCTCGCTCGCTCTCTCTCTCTCCGCTCCCCATACTCTCCTCTGTACACTCTCCTTCCAGCACGGACAGCTGCCGGTTCTTATACTCTGGCCGAGGGGTTAACTAGCTGTTAATTATCTTATTACCCCTCGGCCACAGTCTGCATCGTTTAGTAGGATGCATGACTGTCAGCTAGTTAAATAATCAGTAGCTGATCAGTCATGCATCCTCACGGGTTTTTAAATATAAATATAAAAAACAATAACAAAGACGCGGCGCTTTTATCAGCGCCGCAAACAAATACAAATAATAATAAATAGGGGCGGGACACTCCGCCACAGGCAGTTACAGGTGACATAACAGGTTAGTTTAAAGGATAGCCTTACTGATTCATATTAATGAGATTGAATTTCAGAATAATATGTTGGACTGTGACAGGATGGCTGAAGGTGGTGAAGTCAGGCCAGAAACAGGAACTGCAGCACACACAGCTACTCGGGTGCAAAGCGCACAGCGATGCCGTTTTTATTTCAACAAATATAAATAAAATATTTTAACACAAAAACCCACTGCTCACAGAGCGAAATAACCAAAACAAATCACAAACTCACAAAAAGCACAACAAAACCCAGGTCAGGCTGGGCAATCACCTTCATTGAGCCTACGGTTTGTTTTTACTTCGGTTCCCAGACTCGTTCTTCTCGCTCTCTCTCGTTCTCTCCTCTTGAACACCCACCCTGAACGCAGAGAACTGCAGGCTTTTATGCTGGTGGCCATCTTCTGCAAGAGGTTTTGCTCCCCATTTCTGCTGCCAAACAAACAAAACACACAGCTTTTTCGCCGTCACATTTATACATTAATAATAATAATAATAATAATAATAATAATAATAATAATAATAACAGAAAAACAAAACAAATACATTTTAAATCAGCAGGTCTTTGCCCTGCCCTCTTTAATAGTGTGCAGGGCTTTCTTCTGCCCTGCCACATGGACAAAGACCTACCACATTCACTGTAGGTCTCTGACAATGTGATCCTTTCGTCCTGTGCAACTGGAATACCTTTATCATAACAAAGTAAACTTTAGTGTACTGCAGTTGATAAATTTTTTTTTTAAAAAACATACCAAGAAATGTCATTTGAATAGGATGTAATTAGAGAAAGGATGGTTTTATATGGGTATATTGTAATCATGCCAAAAGATAAATAAGTGAAACCTAGAGCCACAGGCAACAGCAAGTGTTTCTGTGAAGCAATCTAAGCATTGGAATGAGGCAGGATCATTAAAATGTACTGTTATATTTACTTGAACATGATGACTCATTAGGACAAAGCCTAAGGCCTAAACTGTAATGTGAAAAACTAAAATGTGTTACAATTGAAAATGTTTGTCTAAGATGGCCTAAAGCAACTGATACAGTGCGTTGTTTTTTCCATTTATTGTATTTGAAATCACAAGCCATACGTTTTATAGATATGATTAAGCAAATAGTTTTTTGCCCATAAGTATATGAATAAAGCAACATTGTGAAATTAGCCTATAGCTTTGTTTCACATCCAAATATTGCCCGGTCTCTCATTATTAGCACAATTACACAAGTCACTACATATTGTTGCCAGATAATTAGGTGTTCTGCAGTGTGATACCTTCATTTCACGTCCAAATATTTTAAGGATATAGCAGTTCAATGCAGTATGCTGGACTTAGAGGTAACTTCCAGCCATCCATTTACTGCTGAAGTATTACAAAGATGGACATTCATTTATTCCACAGTAACAGCACAAATGAACTCTAAAATGTCATCAAGTGTGTAATAATCATGCAATTATATTAATAATGAAAATTAAATAAACAGCGCTGATATTTAACATATTGACTATGTTTATATATGTATAAATGGACATTGTACGATAACAGGATATCTGTGTCTGGTTGTCAGTGCCCTCGTAGCTTGTGTTTACTGTAATGGTTGCATGTAAATATTCCGATATAGCTGCTTGATCTATCTATAACGATAAAGTGTGAAAAAGGTAGAGTTGTCCAGCTAACTCATGGATTCAAATATAGACAACATAATATACTGTATATATATATATATATATATATATATATATATATATATATATATATATATATATATATATAAGGACTAAGCAGAAATGCGTTAATATTAGTGCTCACTGTATTGTTTTCCCCTTTATGTGAAGGATCAGGAGGACGGGGCAGCTCACCACATAGTGGCCCCGTTCCTCGCAGGCAGTGCACAGATTCTTGGCCGCAAGAGTGCCAAGATAGGCCTAGCTGCCTTCCGGTCATCCCTCCTCCTCTCTGGGCAAGAGGGGGCAGCTGATTTAAAAAATGCCTGCAGTATTTCCCTGGCCTGAGTCATGGAGGTGGTGGTTTGTTCCACTTCACACACCATATGTCACAGGATGGCTTGAGTGGTGACGTCAGACCCTGAAAAAAACACACACAGCACTGCGAGTGAAATGAAAGAAAGCGCTGCTTGCGCTGTTTAATAAATGAACAAATAAAAGGTTCGAACAAAAACACAAAAACTGACACAAAACAAAACAGCGCGGTGGTCAAAGCGAACAGACAGACAAACAAACGGTGGACGAACACTAAACAAGTATCGTGCGAGTCCTCTCGCATGGGTAGCATTTGTTATTGTTAATTACTTATTATTTTAATCTCCTCTCCACACCTGTTCTCCACTCACGAACACACAACCCCGAGTGAGTGAATTGGTCAACAATTGTGCTGGGATTCAATTACTAATTAATTATTCACTTGAATCCCAGCACGTGAATTCATTTGTGCAATCCCCATGCTCACATACTATTACAAACTTTATCTGCACGTGAAGTGATTGTGCAATTCCTGTGCCTAAATACAGCTATATATTTTAACAACACTCATGCTGAATATCTCACATTATATCCCATGCACCAATATATATACACCAACATTAACACACCACACGCAACATAAAACACAAAATACACACAGGGGCGGGGCACACTGCCAAACACACACATATATGTTAATTGTCTGACCTCAATAAAAGCAGTCCATTCACGAGTTTTTCTAACCTTCCAATTCATTTATTATTATTATTTATTTCTTAGCAGACGCCCTTATCCAGGGCGACTTACAATCGTAAGCAAATACATTTCAAGTATCAAGTAATAATACAATTAAGAGCAAGATAAATACAATGACTTTGGTTCAAGCAAGTACAAGTGTGACAAAACACGATTCAATAATACAGCAGATAACAGTGTCAGTGATAGTTACATCAGGATGATTAAATACAAAATACTACAGATTAAACACTTGGCAGATTACAGTACTCTGAAGTACAGGATTAAATGCAGTAAAATAGGGGGCAGATAAGAGCAAGTAAAGCGCATTTAAGGAAGGGTGATAAGTGTCCCAGGGGAAAAACAGGAGTTCTACAGGTGCTTTCTGAAGAGGTGAGTCTTGAGGAGGCGCCGGAATGTGGTCAGGGACTGGGCAGTCCTGACATCTGCAGGAAGGTCATTCCACCACTGCGGGTTCGAGGGTGGAGAAGGAGTGGGCTCTGGAGGCAGGGGAGCGTAGAGGAGGTAGAGCCAGTCTTCTAGTGCAGGCGGAGCGGAGAGGTCGAGTGGGGGTGTAGGGAGAGATGAGGGTCTGCAGGTAGCTGGGTGCAGTCTGGTCAAGGCATCTGGTCAGTGCAGTCTGGTGCAATTCATCACATCAGCTTCCAATTACTTCCTTGGGGAACTGTGGTCAGAAAGGCCTTTATGCCCTTATGACATCCTCTGTTTTATCTAGGGTCAACCTATCAGGGCTTTCATAATTAAACTAAGGGGAATTTCAATTGACTTTAAGGTCAGAAGGGCTTGTTGTAACGCTGAATTAGGACCTGCAGTTTCTGACCCACAAGCTAACTACTATAGCTACTTATTGATGTAAGGGACCATAGGTGTTTTATTTTGTCCTCACCAGACACAGAGTACTGTATAGTCGTTATCTGGTCTCCTGATACAAACGTACGTGTGCTGCATGGTCAAAATGATAGGCTAGAGGCTGTCATTATGCTGTGCTAAGCTTTATACCCAGGAAAAGGTGAGTCATCCTAATAGCCAATGGTCAAATCAAACTTCAAATAGATATTAAATACCTCTCTGTATGCATAGAATAAGGTCACTATCTATTAATAAATGTTGATTGTGCAGTATGGCTGAAGGAGGTGGACTCATGTGGGTTTTCAAAAATCAGTACTGGCAGTCTAACATCAACATTTATCAATATGTGAAACAATATGTAGTGCTTGCAGAGAGTAATAAGTGGCCAACTTAATAAGTACTGATACTACATGGCATCAGACTAAATTATAATTAGCAGATCATTTAGCAATATACTAAACAAGTGGAGTAACAGTCTCATTGTAATCTGAAATCCAAATGATTTTCTTTTTGACATCAATTTTTTTAATCAATAGTCAGAGGTAAAGAACAACGAAATGATAATGAGTTTTTGTTGTGATTGTTGATTTCTTTTCTTTTTCTTCAAAGAAGCAGAACTGAAACATTGCTTAAGATACCTTTGCTGGTTTTGATGCAGTTTTGTTCAGGATTATACACTGGTAATAATGGTCAGTAGTAAACTTTGGTCAGTAGTAAAATTTGATGCAATCAAATTAGTAGTAAAAAAATGCAATCTAATTAAAGCAATGATTTAATATCATTCCCCCCCCCCATTTCCTTTTTTCTCTCAATAACTTCAGCTTACCTTTTCACAGCCTCAATCTCCCTCTGTCCGCGACATTTTCCAGTTGCAGCTGTCTGTCAGCACTTGATTACATTTGCTCAAAATGTGTTGATAATTTGCCCTGAACTGATGTTGCAGCTAGATGTTTGTGTGTATGGTGGCTGTACCTCTGTAAAATATCTGTGTGTCTGTCAGAAAATACACACAGCCGTGATTACGGTAACGTTTATTAAAACATTTTTAGAAGTTAAAAAACAAAACAAAACCAAGATACCGGTATTAATATACTCAATCTGTTTTTATAGAATGGGAAGAACAATTACTTAGAAAATCAGAAAGAGAACCTTTAGAATACATTCGGTTTGCAGATGATATTTTTGGGGTTTGGACACATGGAGAAGAATCTCTTTTCCAGTTTCATAAAATGGCAAATGAAATACACAGTAATATTAAGGTGGACCTTCTATGGACAAGAAAAGAAACAGAATTTTTAGATACCATAGTCAAACTTGAAGCCAGTTGAAACATGCACCAGTATTAGCACATGTCCTCTGCACATCCGATGCACACTAAAAGGGCAATCCTAAAGGGTCTAGGAATAAGAATACGAAGAATATGCTCAAAAGAAAGTGACTATGTAAAACAAAAAAATGTATTAAAAACAAAACTTAAAAAAAGAGGATACAAAGAAAGAATTATAGAGATGGAGTTAAGAAAAGTGGATAAACTTTTGCCCAATATTTCTAAGATAGTTTGGAAACACGGATTCTACATAATTCAGAAAAATTGAAAAAAGTATTTCTTAAGGCCCCAGCATTCAAAAGAGAAGCTAATTTAGGTGATATTTTAATTCACAGTAAACAAGAATTATTGACAAAATAGGTTATATGAATATGTGCACCAGTAGATGTAAAGTGTGTAAATACATGGACAAAAGTAAAAATATAATTAAACATAAGAACACCACATATCCACTAAAAACGAATACCAACTGTAAAAATAGCAATGTTGTTTATGGAATAGCCTGTGAAAAATGTGATGAAATCAAATATGTTGGAGAGACTGGAACAACTTTATATAAAATAATTCAGAACCACCTTTCATTAATTAGAAATAAAAAAATGAATGAACCAATAGTACAGCACTTCACCAGCTAAAATTAGACAATGCAACATACAGAAGAATAAGAGAAAGTAAATGGATAAATAGACTGAATATGATTATGCCAGCGGGACTCAACAGAAAATAATGAACTAATTAACTTTAATAAATATATAACCTTTAAATAAATAAACAAAATTCATTCAAAGGTTGTGCATGCTGATGCGCTGGGGAGGCCAAATCAAGACTGACCCTCAGAGCCAGCATTGCATGATAATATAAATATAAGTTTATATAAAGTAATGTTAATCAGAATTAATACAGATTCAAAGATAGAAGTAAAAATTATGTCATAATATATAGAACACCATTACATCATGTAAGAATAAATCATGGATTTGAATATAAACAATAACAAGTAGTTGTCATGCCTTCAAAAACCTATAATTGCCTCCAATGTTTTGATTCAAACACAGGCTCCCTTGAGAAAGATATGTGCAACATATCGAAACGTTGGGCAGCTGGCTCTTTGAGCTAATATATATATATATATATATATATATATATATATATATATATATATATATATATATATATACACCCCTTTTTATCCATGCCATTTATTGTTAATTTGTTTGGTCCCCCTCCTCCACCTTGCAGCATGACTTGTCTAGGGGAAAGGTGGCCCCCAGGTGCCACTTGTCCTGCCTGCTGGCATTAGACATTCAGCTAATTCATATACTTCATTGCCAGCTTAAGGATGGATAACAAGCTTCAATGTATGAGGCCATGGGCCAAATTCAAATAACAACGTAATCATTTACGGGCATGTTTATCTGTCAATTCTATAACTTGTTAATTTCATTCAATTGGTGGTTGTCTCCTTTCTGAAAACAGTAGTGTAGACTGGAGGCAAACAAGATACCAGATAATATATGATATTATAAGATATAACCTAACGGTGAAATTAAGAACATATTACAACTTTAATTAAAAAAAAAAAAGTTTATCGAAAGGCTTTAGTCTCCAATAGATGAAGAAGAATGAGAAGAATGCATGGACATTGACAACACGTGTGTCATTGGAAAGGACGATTACTAACTGAGGACTTCTGAGTTTTAAAAGAACTCCAATTCCCAGGAGCCCCTTGCTATGGCTCTCCTTCTCAGTACCATAATAAATCCATGGTTTTCCAATAACTCGCATGTTTTTAACATCTTTGCATCAGGGGCATGTCGACATATTTTACATTACTTTTAACACCGAGGGAAAAATATCATTGCATATGAATAAACAGAGAACAGATGGCAGGAGAAACACCTCTGTATTCTAGTGGTTTTCTTAAAAAATCACCTACATGGAATTCATCCATACTTGTACTAGATGGTGATGTATGTTATTTGACAATAATAGAGGTGATTCACAACATAATTTCATACATGTATGTAATTCTCCAAATTTAGATTTACCTGGTCTGATTGTAGATTAGCTACATTTACTTAGAATTTTTAGAGGACATTGTGTAAGAGTTCAACTACTACAAGTTTGCACAGGTTACCATGCTACTGTCGTTTCCCTTTTTTATGCATTATATCCTGGTGGTACTGTTACTGTAAATTAAAGCAGATAGTTATGTCTGTTGTAAAAAACAGTTAGTTGCCAATGAGTTGAGTTGCTTTGTAAAATCTGACTTTGCCAGGTACAACAGGGCATGTTTAATACTTTTGATTTGTTAAGCAACTCAAATCTTCTTGATGAACACATTCTAAATAAAGACAGCATTCTCTGTTGCTGCTTTAAAGTCTACAGATTTAAGGCAGTCTCCATTTTCTGATAAGGGAAATCTGACTTTGTCAAGAAGTACTTCATAGATCTTAATTAGATACAGAAACACTAACTCCCAAGAAGTGCTGAAAGCTTCATCCCGGGTGCTGAAATAAAAGCCAAGCCTGCACTTCTCGATTAAGGACACCAAGGTGACAGATTCACAATTGCTCTGGATTAATTTTATTTGTCATTGAATCAGAGGCTGAATGGAGGGCTATTGCACGGCTTTCCTGATAATTACTTTATGTAAGGTACATTAGACTCCAGCTGTAATGTTTTTTAGTTATATCAGTATGATGCTGTGCATATCTTTCTGTTCATCAGAACCTTTAAACCTAAATAGCCATTCGAGTGCCTCAAATTGCACATACTGTAGAAGTAATTAGTCAAGTTACACAAGCACTAAGGGTTGCAACTCATTCACAGACTTGTTGCCTTATTACTTCATATTAAAACGATACTTCAATTATAACTTAATGCAAAATGCTTAGTAAAATGACTTGATCAGTAACGTATGAACCCCCCAGTGCTAGGATGTCAATTTGTATTATTCCGATGCACTCCATGAATAGACTATTGACCTTTTTCCATGTATATATTTCAGTGAGTCATGTAGTCTTATAGAAATGTTAGAATGGTTCTGGGGGCTTGATGACTTATAGACACATTTGTTATTTCTAAAACAAGTGCCATACAGCACTGGTCTTGTTATGTACAGTAAGATATAGATAAATGCTATATATGTGGCTGATGACTATAAATACTGAAGAATCTATTTCAATGATCACAAGAGACAGTAAACATACAGTGGAATACTGCAAAAGAACATGTTTGTGAATCAGGGGTTCATTATTAGGATCCAACGCTTTTAAGATCCCCATATAAAAATATATCCTCGGTATCTAATTAATAGAAAAATAATTGGCCCCAAAGGACAGTGTTTATAATTAGATTGTAGATTTAAATGTGGTGTTGTTTCTTTCTCTGTACTAAAATAAACTACAACCCTTATCTGATTGAATATAGTAAAAATATAGTGCGAAATGCCAGTTAAAACTATTAGGCTTTTGAGCCTATTGGGTCCATCTAAGCGCATCCGGTTCCTAGTAGCTGATTGAGCACATAACTTTGTCAGGTTGGGTTTTAAAGTATCCAAATGATGCTGTTGATAGAGAGATACTGTTCAAGTTTCCCTCGTACGACTGATTCCATCATTTCACATGTAATCAAGGTACTGTAAGGCTGGTGGGTCTGTAGTTTCCTGGTTCTGCCATATCTCACTTTGTGAATTGTTTCCCAAATATTGTAGTGCTATATATATTTAGACAGGAGGTTAGAGCCTCAAGTCATTTTCTTTTGCAACTGATGATAAGCACAATATCATTAATCTATTCTATTCAACCTAATGTTCTACTCAGCTTTATGATTCTTGAGTAAAGAGTCTCATGAATCAAATCTGTCCTAAAAAGTTATTCTCCTAAAAGTATTGTTTTGGTATATATTCAACATTTACAGAGTAAAACAGTAGTTTGCTTTAATTTTAATAATACAAGACCATGCATAGTAAAACATGTGAAAGTGGATTGTTGTTTTAGAAATGTACATGGGATATTATCAAATTCAGTGCCAGTAAAAGTGTGTGATATTTTCTTAGCCCCTCCGCCTCACCCCACTAAGAGTTTATTTGGCCTGGTGGAGCTGTACCAGAATGGCCAGCTCCACTGGCTGTAGAGGAGTGGAGTTCTAAGATGGCAGAGGTTCTGTCCCTGTTCAAAACGTAAGCAGTATTTTACTCAACTTGGAATGATGAATCTTGACTTAATTTACAGTGGAAATCTTATGTTGGTTGTTTTTTTTTTAAAGATGTTAAGTATGAGTCTCCATTATTTTTTAATATTTACTAAGAGTTGATTTGAGGCCACCTGAACTAGGGATGTAAATATCGTTTAATAAAACATCTGTTTAAATTATTTGATTTCTATCGGTTAACCGTTTAACCGCAGTTACACCATCACACTAAATACCCTTTAAATAAATACCCTTTCCACATACACTACCGTTCAAAAGTTTGGGGTCACTTAGAAATTTCCTTGTTTTCCATGAAAACATACATGAAATGAGTTTGAATAGGAAATATAGCTAAATGAATAGGAAATATTGTCATTGACAAGGTTAGAAATAATGATTTTTAATTGAAATAATAATTGTGTCCTTCAAACTTTGCTTTCGTCAAAGAATCCTCCATTTGCAGCAATTACAACCTTGCAGACCTTTGGCATTCTAGTTGTCAATTTGTTGAGGTAATCTGAAAAGATTTCACCCCATGCTTCCTGAAGCACCTCCCACAAGTTGGATTGGCTTGATGGGCACTTCTTACGTACCATACAGTCAATCTGCTCCCACAACAGCTCAATAGGGTTGAGATCCGGTGACTGTGCTGGCCACTCCATTATAGACAGAATACCAGCTGACTGCTTCTTCCCTAAATAGTTCTTGCATAGTTTGGAGCTGTGCTTTGGGTCATTGTCCTGTTGTAGGAGGAAATTGGCTCCAATCAAGCGCCGTCCACAGGATATGGCATGGCGTTGCAAAATGGAGTGATAGCCTTCCTTCTTCAAGATCCCTTTTACCCTGTACAAATCTCCCACTTTACCACCACCAAAGCACCCCCAGACCATCACATTGCCTCCACCATGCCTGACAGATGGCGTCAAGCACTCCTCCAGCATCTTTTCATTTGGTCTGCGTCTCACGAATGTTCTTCTTTGTGATCCGAACACCTCAAACTTAGATTCGTCTGTCCATAACACTTTTTTCCAATCTTCCTCTGTCCAGTGTCTGTGTTCTTTTGCCCATCTTAATCTTTTCTTTTTATTGGCCAGTCTGAGATATGGCTTTTTCTTTGCAACTCTGCCTAGAAGGCCAGCATCCTGGAGTCGCCTCTTCACTGTTGACGTTGAGACTGGTGTTTTGCGGGTACTATTTAATGAAGCTGCCAGTTGAGGACCTGTGAGGCGTCTGTTTCTCAAACTAGACACTCTAATGTATTTGTCCTCTTGCTCAGTTGTGCACCGGGGCCTCCCACTCCTCTTTCTATTCTGGTTAGAGCCACTTTACGCTGTTCTGTGAAGGGAGTAGTACACAGCGTTGTACGAGATCTTCAGTTTCTTGGCAATTTCTCTCATGGAATAGCCTTCATTTCTCAGAACAAGAATAGACTGACGAGTTTCAGAAGAAAGTTCTTTGTTTCTGGCCATTTTGAGCCTGTAATCGAACCCACAATTGCTGATGCTCCAGATACTCAACTAGTCTAAAGAAGGCCAGTTTTATTGCTTCTTTAATCAGCACAACAGTTTTCAGCTGTGCTAACATAATTGCAAAAGGGTTTTCTAATGATCAATTAGCCTTTTAAAATGATAAACTTGGATTAGCAAACACAACGTGCCATTGGAACACAGGACTGATGGTTGCTGATAATGGGCCTCTGTACGCCTATGTAGATATTCCATTACAAATCAGCCGTTTCCAGCTACAATAGTCATTTACAACATTAACAATGTCTACACTGTATTTCTGATCAATTTGATGTTATTTTAATGGACAAAAAATTTGCTTTTCTTTCGAAAACAAGGAAATTTCTAAGTGACCCCAAACTTTTGAACAGTAGTGTATATTTAGTCTTTGGCATTGTGGCAAAGTGGTTTGCAGTGCGCAGGTGTAGAGATGATGTGATACGTAACAGAGACAGACAACAAAGTTAGCGGTCCAAACAGATCTTTATTTTGTTTGTAATCTGGGTTGTTGCGACCGTAAATAATAATCCCAGGCATACACAACAATGGGTTACAGTCCCGAAATAATAAACACATTATAAACACACTCAAAGACACACACACAAAGACACACACACAATCACAAGTCCAGAGTGAGTGCTAACATGCAAGTGGTGAAATGCAATTTATTCGTGTACAGTTGTGAAGTGTTGTCTGGTTTGGTGCTGGCCTTAAGCGACAGTTCCCGGTACGTGTTAGTCGTCTAATAACAACAAACGAGTATAATTAGACATGACAAAACAAACAAACACTAAACACTCTCGGTACGATTTTGGTACTCCTTTAGCCGTTCGCTCACAACCATAACAAAGGAACAGATCGCTTAGCTACGTCCCCTTTTGTACCGTCAGTATCTGCCAGTATCTGCCAGGAAACCATGCAAAGCAAGCCATTTAGCACAAGCTTTTCTCCTCCTCTGTCCTAATTCTCCTCGACCTCTCTGCTGCCTTTGACACTGTCGATCACTTTATTCTACTATCCTCTCTCGCTGACCTGGGAATCTCTGGCACTGCTCTGGCCTGGTTCTCCTCCTACCTCTCCAACTGCACTTACCAGGTAACCTGGCGTGAAGCAACCTCCACACCTCGCCCTCTTTCTCAACAGGAGTCCCACAAGGATCGGTCTTGGGTCCTCTCCTGTTCTCTCTCTACACCCGCTCGCTCCCTGGGCCCCCTCATCGCATCCTATGGTTTCTCATACCATTTCTATGCTGATGATGCTCAGATTTTCCTCTCCTTCCCCACCTCTGACTCCACCATCCCCTCCCGTATCTCTACCTGTCTGTCTGCTATTTCCTCCTGGATGCACTCGCATCACCTCAAACTCAACCTCTCTAAATCTGTCCTCCTTTTCTTTCCCTCCTCCTCCTCCCCCTCCTCTGATCTCTCTATCTCTGTTCCTCTGGAATCTACCACACTCTCTCCCTCTTCCTCCGCTAAGAACCTCGGCGTCACCCTGGACCTCTGCCTCTCTTATTCCCAGCACATCTCCACTCTGGCACGCACTTGCCGATTCTTCCTGAGCAACATCCGAAGAATCCGACCCTTCCTCACCAACTACGCACACAGCTCCTGGTCCAGGCCTTGGTACTCTCCGCCTAGACTACTGCAACTCCCTCCTGGCTGGCCTCCCTCGTCCACCACCCATCCGCTCCAGCTCATCCAGAACTCCGCTGCTCGCGTGGTGTTCTCTCTGCCTCGCTTCTCCCATGCAACTCCACTACTCCGCTCACTCCACTGGCTCCCGATCACCGCTCGCATCCAGTTCAAGACTCTTTTACTAGCCTACAGATGCCTTGACCAGACTGCACCCAGCTACCTCCAGACCCTCATCTCTCCCTACACCCCCACTCGACCTCTCCGCTTCGCCTGCACTAGAAGACTGGTTCTACCTCCTCTACGCTCCCCTGCCTCCAGAGCCCGCTCCTTCTCTACCCTCGCCCCGCAGTGGTGGAATGACCTTCCTACAGATGTCAGGACTGCCCAGTCCCTGACCACATTCCGGCGCCTCCTCAAGACACACCTCTTCAGAAAGCACCTGTAGAACTCCTCTGTTTTTCCCCTGGGACACATATCATCCTTCCTTAAACGCGCATCACTTGCTGTTATCTGCCCCCTATTTTACTGCATGTAATCCTGTACTTCAGAGTACTGTAATCTGCCAAGTGTTTAATCTGTAGTATTTTGTATTTAATTATATCCTGATGTAACTATCACTGACACTGTTATCTGCTGTATTATTGAATTGTATTTTGTCACACTTGTACTTGCTTGAACCAAAGTCATTGTATTCATCATTGTATTAATCTTGCTCTTAACTGTATTATTACTTGCACTGTGATTCTTGAAATGTAATTGTTGACGACTGTAAGTCGCCCTGGATAAGGGTGTCTGCTAAGAAATAAATAATAATAATAATAATAATAATAATAATAATAATAATAATAATAATAATAAGCTTTTCAGGTTCTTTTTTTAAATTTTTTACTGCTGATCGGGTCATTGTTGTCAGCACTTCTTTTGCTGCAGTGCCACTCGATTCCCTTCATTACTCCCGTTTCCAACACTTTTCTTCAGAAAACTGTCAATCGTTTGATATTTATAAAGCAACTTTTTGAACTCCCTTCACAACAAAAATCAGAGACTACAAAAGTGCATCCCACTGACATGGCAAGTTGGTTGCTAGGTAACCAGTTCAGAACTTTGAGACAAAGGCAGGTAGGGCGAGGGACTCATTGGGAGTACAATTGAGTAAAAAGTGGCAATGATAATAATACATTAACGTACCTGCTTCTTATACTAAAATGTTTTTATTTTTATTTCTCATGTATTCGACACATAACGTTTTGACCACTCCATCTTTACACTGCTCCCTTTTCTATTTTGATGCCAGTTGCTGTGCTCCGCGTACAAACACCGGAAATCAACAGTTTGAGACTAGTTTGATAGATGTTTTCATTGGACTAATCATGTCTAACCCAACGTCATGTGCTGCCAAAAAAAAAAGTTACAGGCAGAGGAGTTGCAGAGTTCAGAGGCAGGGCGTAAAGAGCACATGTTTTGTTGGATATTTACTTTTAAAACACAAAATGCCAAACACATTTGATCAATTTGTATTATACGTTAACTGTTATGTAAAAACGGTATGCATTTATTTATTGGTTAACCGTTTAACCTATTACATCCCGAACCTGAACTTCCTGCCACAGCAACACAAAAATGAAATGTCATATTGCATTGAAATTTATGCAGGAATAAAGAATAATGAGAATAACAATAATGAACACATTCCTTCATTTTAATTCTGTACATGTCTGTTAATTTGAGAAACTGACACCAATTTCCTACAGGCCATGGTCTGCTGTGCAGAGTGTTAGCCAGCTTCTTTTGTTATATACTCTGAAATGGCACGGAATTGCAATTTAACAAGGCTTGTGTCCTATATTAAATTTTAATGAGCCGTTTGTTTTTTTCCTTCATTTTAAACAAGCCATCTGGTACAGTATCTCAGCAGAACCATTTATGTTCTGATAGTCTCAAGTTCACCATTTTTTAAGACCTATAAACTTAGCTGACACAATACATGGGCTTGTACAAAAAAGTGCTGGTGATGTCCTCATATTTATGAAGCCTAGTGTATCACTTCTTATTTGCTGTCTGATGCCAGATGTAACTTTCTTTTGCCAAGAAGTGTCAGTAAACTCACATCTGACAAAATAATTAATGAAAAGTCCATTCATCAGCAAGTTATTGTATATTGCACCTGATTGAAGCCCTGTTAAATATTGCCTTTACAATTAATTAATGGCTCATTGTGGGATGCAAACTACAAGGCTGTGTGCAATGAAGTAATTTAAGGATGTAACAGATAACATGCTAGACTGCTGTCCCCTTAAGTTCAGCAGAAATTACAGACAGGTGGAGGCTATACACCAGGTTAACTGAGCATACTTTATTATGCGTAAAGGTTAGATACAAGGACATGCTGTGTAAGTTGAAGCAGTCCCTTACTGTAAAACTGGTACTAAATCAACTCTCTGTGCAAGGCCTCTGTAGACTACAACTGTTGACTGGTTGTTTTCCTGAATCAGATCAGGTTCTTCTGTTGCTGCCAACTCTCTATACTTCTGAACTCTATGTATAGCTGCAGTAGTGCTTGAGATAGCTGAAAAAATGTTCTGCTTTGTTTTTTTTTTAATTTATTGTATAACTGCTATTATCATTAAATATTTGCACACAGTTTTCAGTTATTTTATAGTTTTTAAAAGCTGCTATAGAGATAGCAGCACCATGATTAAAATGTAATACTGGGGTTAGTTGTGTTCAGTTCACCTGTAATAACACAGCAGTGTATATAATAGTGATAATAAACTCTCGACAGCAAATTCCAACTCTAGCACACATGGAGAGGAGCATTTATTGGGCAGACAGCCCTATTTCAGAATGATCTCAAAGGTTTTTGTATTAACAATGCAGTAGCTTATATGCTATCTAAAGGAACTTACTAGGTCAGTTTAGCTCCTTAATTTAAACCGAGATTCCACATAGTCGTTATTCATATAAATCAGAAGTTATAATAAATCTTTTAAAATTTAATACACGTATAAGTCTGGGTACACCATTGCTGAGTGGCCACAATCCTGAGGGTAACCCTGTACATTGGAGCAATAAAGTCATAAACTGTAACCATGATAGATGAGGGCTATAAACTATTCTAAAACAGCCAAGACAGAATGAAAGAAATCATGACGCTGCAGGTGATGCTCTGGGTTTGGTTCACTGATTCTACCCTCTAGACAGCTCTGACTCTCAGTTAACACTAGAACCGCCATGCGGGTCAATTTGGCCCTGTAACGGGGAGATCTGTGCTGACTCTTCTGGTGCATTCATAGTGCTGCAGGAAGAGGGCAGCAGCCTTGCAATATCCGCCGGTCAGTCATGGCAGTGACACAGAGAGGTGGGAGAGAGGGTGTGTGGGCTTCCCCTCTCTCTGAGTGGCTGAGAGGCGGGCATTGGTGGGCTTGCTGGCCCTATAAATAACGTTCTGTTGTTCTATCATGTCGGCCCCTACAAGACGACACAACGAGCCAGCGGGAGCTCTGCTCCAGGACCGAGCCCGGCTGGTAAAAGAAAAAGAAAACAAAAAGAAACGCCAAAGAAACTAGAAAAGAATATTTGTAGTGGGGAAACTTTGGGCCAACCCCATAAAGTATATAAAAAAACAGGCTGAGGGAGCTGAGAAAGTTTAGGACGGGGACCCGGGCCATGCGGGTAGCGACGGTCGGGGTAAAAATTGTTTATATGTCGAAAGTGTGTTTCAAAGCTCTTTATAAAATTATACTGATAGTGTAAGGATTATTGCCACATTGTAAAACAGGTAGCATAGCATGACCATATTTTGTAAACCAAATCTGGGGACACTCATTTATGGGAGCACAGCAAAGTAGCCAAGACTGAAATGTGTGTTGCAGAGTGTATCACAAGCAGCTTATATTTTAACAGATGCACATATATTAATTACAAATAGAAAACAAATATGCATATGACCTACAGAAACAAACACACACTCAGCAATAATTGCAAAAAACCTTAAATTTTCAAAAAAAGCAGACATTTTAGAAATTCCCCAAACTAAACAAAACAGGCAATATGCAAGAGCCTACTTCTCCTGCTGCCTTCAAGCCAAAGCTAAGTAGCCAGGGTTACACATGGACATACTGGGAACTGGGATATGAGTAATCAGGAGATTCCTGAAAACATAAAATCGAATGTTACTGACATCGTACTGAACAGTATGCTGTTATGGGTTTTCATGTCATGTCAATTTAGAGAAGGAAAAAAAGTATTTAAAAAAAAAATTCTTTGTATTTTGATGGGTTTTTACACATTTACATACGCACCAAGCAAGAACACTTATTAATGCCCATAGCACTGGCGTTTATGAAAATCGGGACAATGAGCCAAAACCAGGATATTAAACTTAAATACTGTGCTATATATTATAATAAAGGTTTGTACTTACTCCCTCGCCATTCTCGTATAATCCTCATGCAGCTGTTTTTTCTTTTCATGCAATGCAGTTAGCCTATCTAAACTGAGCATGTTTTTTTTTAAACGCAAGTGTGTTTTTTTTTGTTAAACAAAAATACATAACCACGGTAATGCATTTATTAAAAAACAAAGTAATCTATATAATGTCCTTTTAAGTCTAGTACTTCACACTCGCTCCAGTGTGTACTGAAGCTGGATTTACCGGCAGTTGAAACAAGAGCGGGTCAGCTCAACAAACTAGACCGATAGGCTACAGACAGTAGAATGTCAGTGATTATACAAAGAAACTGAGAGGTAGGAATTTCTGTCAATCAACCCACGGTAACTTTTTCTTTTTTTAAAATGGAGGTTGGATCGTCAACTAAACTCAAAACCTGATTAGTTACTACGAATGTCAGTGATGAATCAAGAAAGCGGTTAGATGTAATTTAATGATAAAAACATATTTCTCTGTAAAGCATTTACATTACATTAGACCAATGCAAGAAATGAATAGTAAGTTTATTCGGGGACGAGCTTCGTGATCCAGGGACCGTTCTGGGGACATTATTTGCCCGGGGACACAGTACCTCACAGGGGGGTATGGTCACCCTAAGGTAGCAATAACAATCTATTATGTTGTACGGAACAGAAAAGCCAGAGCACTTGTAGTATTTTTATTTTCTTTATTTTTTTATCACTCTTCATGCAGTTCTCAAACCCCAGTGGACTAGAGCTTTGAAAAGAGCTTTGAAACAGACTTTAAAGTTATAAGACTAAAAAGTTGTCCGGATGTTAACAATGAAAAGAAAAATTACAGGTAAGTTATTAAAACCGTTGTAGCAACACGTGGGGACGTATGATGCAATTTTTTTTTCTGAACCCCGCTACTTCTTCTTTAAGCTCACAGTGTCATTTAATAATCAAGAAAGTCAAGAGTAAAAATGATAGAATCTTAAACAGAGAGATTTTAGTTTCAAATCAATGTTATGAATCCCATGAACAACAAAAAAGGCAATCTTAGTTTTGTCACATTTTGTACGATCACAAGAGTGCCTGAAAGTTAGCAAACTTTGTTATCATATATTAACATCTGGTTTCACCAACCCTGATTCGTAATGGCCTACTTGGCTTTAACTTGGAATATCACTGCGGAATTGGGTCTTCCTATTCAGAATACTAACATAATTCTGCATTCTTATTATAAACGATGAGCCACACTGTACTACATACCACACTGAAATGTAAAAGTGAATCAAATTACCTCAGTTTTAAAATTCTGCAGATGACGTCCAGCAGTGGTTGCGGTTTTGTGTAATTTTGTCACCTCTCTGAATGGGCAGATGCAATCAAGTCTGTCGAGAAACACTCAATGTTGAAAAATGTAATTTGAAGTTCTTCAATACCTTAAAAGCTACACTGGGAATTGTACTTGATATTAGACCTTTAAAGGGGAGGGGTTTTTTTCAACATGGGGTCAACATGATTACTTCAACAAGCACTTGGCCACCTGCAAAACCCAGCTGCACAGCGGTATCAATATAAAAATGTTCCTTAAGTGAGCCCGGTGGAGGGGAATATTTAAAATACAAATGCAAATTAGTCCGTAATTGCCGGTTCCACAAATTGGTTGACATGAGCACCCATCTGCTGTAAGTGTGTAGTGTGTAAAGTGCTTGCTAATTAAAATGTTTGAAAGTCGATTTAGGAAATTGCAATTATTAGGTGTTAATTTATGTAATCCAGCCACGTTGAAAATGAAGTATGCAAATTTGTCCACCATTATCAAGTGTAAGAGAAGATATTTCTGAGCGGCTGTCAAAGTGATGACATGCTGCATTTATTGATGCAGTGCTGTTTAATTTAGCTGATATTTTAGTGACAAACCATTTGTTTTGGTGCTTTGTTTTATAATGCCGTTTTTTTATATGCAACATAACATTACTAACAGATGTTAAATTAATGTATTTATTTTTTAACTGTATATCAGAATCATTTGCTTCTTGGAGTATTTTTCATACTCAGTTTCCAAAATGACACTGTCAAACACTGATACATTACAAGTATACAGTGCCATGGAAAAGTATTTGCCCCCTGTCCGATTTTCTGCATTTTTGCACATTTTTCACATTGTATTCGGTCAGATTTTTTTGTGGGTTGTAGTTGTATATAGTGGGAGTCTGAGAGAAATAATGACACCAAAGTTTGGTGCTTCTTTCATTTGTTTGGTGTGCAAGGTAATCAAACATGCAATCTTCAGGTGTGAAAAAGTTATTGCCCCCTCTAGTTAACTCAACCCAATTAAAGGGTCAGCTGTTTGAGTACTTTTGGTTAACAACCAGGCCTGATATGGGCCAGCCCTGCCCAATATAAATCTGACTAACTTTGGCCCTTACCATCAGAGTGAAGTTGTCAGCACACAGGTTCTAAAGGAACATCATGCCACGAACAAAAGAAATTCCTGAAGACCGCCGGAAAAAAGTTGTTGATGCCTATCAGTCTGGAAAGGGTTACAAAGCCATATCTAAGGCTCTGGGGCTCCACCGAACCACAGTCACAGCCATATTGTCCAAATGGAGAAAGTTTGGGACAGTAGTGAATCTTCCCAGGAGTGGCCGTCCTGCCAAAATCTCTCCAAGAGCAAGGTGTAAAATCATCCAGGAAGTCATCCAGGAAGGAACAACATCCAGGGATCAGCTGGCCTCTCTCGCCTTGGCTAAGGTCAGTGTTCATGACTCCACCATCAGGAAGACACTGGGCAAAAATGGGATTCATGGCAGAGTAGCAAGGCGGAAACCATTGCTCACTAAGAAGAACATGAATGCTCGTCTCAAGTTTGCCAAAAAGCACCTGGATGATCCTCAAGAGTTCTGGAACAATGTTCTATGGACAGATGAGTCAAAAGTGGAACTTTTTGGCAGACATGGGCCCCGTTATGTCTGGCGAAAACCAAACACTGCATTCCACAGTAAGAACCTCATACCAACGGTCAAGCATGGTGGTGGTAGTGTCATGGTTTGGGGATGCTTTGCTGCATCAGGACCTGGATGCCTTGCCATCATTGAAGGAACCATGAATTCTGCTCTGCATCAGAGAATTCTACAGGAGAATGTCAGGTCATCCGTCCGTGAGCTGAAGCTGAAACGCAGCTGGGTCATGCAGCAAGACAATGATCTGAAACACACAAGCAAGTCTACATCAGAATGGTTGAAGAACAAGAAATTTAAAGTTTTGGAATGGCCTAGTCAAAGTCCAGACCTAAACCCCATTGAGATGTTGTGGCAGGACCTGAAACAAGCAGTTCATGCTCGAAAACCCACAAATGTCACTGAGTTGAAGCAGTTCTGCATGGAGGAGTGGGCCAAAATTCCTCCACGGCAAGTGAGAGACTAATCAATAACTACAGGAAGCGTTTGGTTGCAGTTATTGCTGCTAAAGGTGGCATAACCAGTTATTGAGTCTAAGGGGGTGATTTACTTTTTCACATGGGGGCATTGGGTGATGCATTTCTTTAATAAATACATGAAATATGTATCAAATTTTTGTGTTATTTGTTCACTCAGGGTCCATTTTATCTAATATTAGGTTTTGGTTGAAGATCTGATAACATTTAGTGTCAAAAATATGCAAAAATGCAGAAAATCAGGCAGTGGGCAAATACTTTTACAGCAATTACGGCACTGTGTAAAAATTATATTATAATAATGTGTAAGCAGATTATGGTAACTTAAGGTTGTAAGCATATATTTTAAGCAGATCCACTTAGAGATCCAGTCCAAAATATAAACTAAAAACACAAAAAAATGTGTGGTTTATAATAGCATTTTTATCCTTAGCAATGGTCATTGCCTGTAGATAATTGACCCTATCTTTCGTTAAGTGCCATTGCCTTCAGCTCGGATCACTTACTGGTCGCCACGTACAGTTATCTAGCAGGTAATGACACTGGCGTCAACTATTATTGTACATGCCTTAATTTTATTTTAGATGTTTCACTTTCTAAACATTTGTTTTACTATTATGTAATAGCCACAGTCTGCACAGTAGATGGCCCTGTATTGCAATTGAAATACTATTTTCCAAGCAGTTCCGCTTATACCTTGTGGTAGCTAGATAAAGCAGTTTGTGTTTCTGTTTGTTTTGGGAGCTAGCGTGAAGCAATAAGGAGGCTGTGTGGTCCAGTGGTTAAAGAAAAGGGCTTGTAACCAGGAGGTCCCGGGTTCAAATCCCACCTCAGCCACTGACTCATTGTGTGACCCTGAGCAAGTCACTTAACCTCCTTGTGCTTCGTCTTTCGGGTGAGACGTAGTTGTAAGTGACATGCATAGTTCACACACCCTAGTCTCTGTAAGTCACCTTGGATAAAGGCGTCTGCTAAATAAACAATAACACAGCAAAAAGGATGCCTTTATTCAGTTGTCATGAGGATACAGAAAAAACAAGGGGAGCCTATGTGGCTGCTGTACCCTAATAGTGATTAATCACAATGATAAGGTGTGGCAGGATGGCTCGGTGGAAAGAAACTCGGAGACAGTAACTTCAGGTTTTTAAGCGCTGGGGCGCATGTTTATTAAACAAAAACACAAAACAAATAGGCACAGCGCCAAACAAAAGGTTTATACAAAAATACAGATCAAACATGAAGAGTCAGGCTGAGCAATGCCTTCACTGACTTATGCAAACGATGACCGAACCGACCGACCAACCGACCATGTGGTCTACCCTCTCCCAGGCAGTTCCTCCAACAATGGAGCTCCTGCCTCTCTTAAATACCATGTGGCCGGGGTTGATTGACAATTAATAATTCAATCAACACCTGGCCACATTCTGCACAAGTCTTTGGCAGGGATAGGAATTAACCCTATCCCAGCCACCCACCACGACAACCACACCCAAAACAACCATGGCTGGAATCTTAACTTCCAGCCCTGCCATATCTAACACAAACATTTTCATATAATATTTACACATAAAATTTACCAATGATACATTTATTGACATGTGCAGGGTTTCTGCCCTGCCACATTAGGAAATACAATTTTTAACATAGTTTTGCATTAAAACAAATATGAATATATAGAAGGTAAAGAACTAAACAAAAGCATTTTGTAATTACTTTTTCTGTGATTCTGTGCTTTATCTGTTCTCCCCAAATCTCTTTAAAAAAGAAAGACATTTTCATTTTGAACCATCTAATGACAAATTTAATTATTCCAGCATCTCACAAGATTTACCGATGTGATTAAACAGGGCCCCAAGTGACAGAAACAAAGCTGTATTTTTGTAATGTGCCTCAATGGCAGGGTTTACATGCACGTGAAAATCGACTCTACAGTCATGACTGTGTGACGTTGTCACGTGACTACATCGTGAAACGGCAAAAGGACATCCTTTTGACAGGGTCAATCACTTTCTCACGATAAAAATCGCTGTAAAAACCCATGTAAACCAGAGTAGGAATTGTGCTTGTCGCGAGATTTCAGCAGTCAAGATCCCATTCTTCTGACTTAATATCACAAAATCTCCAGCAGAAAGGTCGTACACAACATATACACAGGCACGCACACGCACACACACACACACACACAAAATGTACATATATGGACTACTTTAACACTAGAACCACTGCAGTTATACTCATACCTACAACCACCGACGGCAGTCATTATCACGGAACATTTTAATCATCATCAATATTAAAATGAAAGACAAACTCGGATACAACTCAAAAGTTTTATTCAGGCACATCATATCAAACATCTGCACAGCCGAAACACTGTATTTAAATGAACAATTAAACATAAAAGGGTTTATTTTCTAACTTACCACATATAAAGCACTATAAAGCACTAAAAAATGAAAAACTATAATAAAATAAACATTTCAAAAGGAACTAGTGTGTAAACAGGCTTATGTACATACAAAACTGTAAAAACAAAAGTAGTTTTTTATCTAAAATGAAAGTAACATATGATTTCTCTTGCGTGTGTGTCACTCGGTTCCAGGTTGAGCTGCTGCAGCCTGGTTGCAGCTTTGTAGTTTTCTGTTAGAAATGTTTCTGCTGAAGTGCTGTGGCTAGCTTCAAGATGAAATCTCTTCTACTGATATTTTCCCCAGTGTATTTCTTGTACAAAATGAAGGAATTTATGGCTGCTAGGTCCAGTAGAGATAACACAACAGACTTATATATATATATATTCTCATGTTAAATGTTTTTATCTTCATGGCAACACATGAAGCTCTCCTCACAATATTCAGTGTCGTTCTTTTCCTTGTTAGTAAGCAGACACAGACGTTTAAATATCCCCTCCCCTAAATGACTATGAATTGAGTAATCTGCATTGGTGTGGACAATTTTGTTTCCTAAATCAGAACTGCATAGCAACGCATTTCCTGAAAAGTACGGCAAACACGTCATGAAGAAAACTGTCATGACTTGTGCATGTAAACGGCGCCAATGTTAATTTAAAACGGCAACAATCTTTATTTTTTAATAAGGAAGAATAATAGAATATATGACAAACATTTTGCACTTTTTGTCAGCACTGAACATTTTAAAATAGCCTACTGTCCTGTAGGTCAGGGGTCGGCAACCCCCAGCACGCGTGTGGCATGCCAATTCCGTCTGTGGCTATTGCATGGTTATAAACCATCTATAATGCTTTATTAACACTCTATAACATAGTTATTAAGCATATATTATATATTTATAAAACATTTATCAAACATTAATAAACAGCACCTTAATATAAAGTGTTACCAAAAAAAATATGTCCCACCCACCCCAACCTAAACCAATTATCTGGAGACATGCCCCATAGTCAAACAAAAAAAAAGAAAAAAGAGTGCTGATTGGATGGAAGAGATATGATATGAAAGATCATCGGTCATACACAATAATATACACACAATACAATTAGGCATTTGAAAGTTTCAGCCAGCGTGGAGAGAAGTATATGGATTTCTGCAGAAAGGGGATTGTGTTGTTTGTAGCATGTGCAGTGAAAGTGTGGTATCTCCTACTTCCACTAGCGTCCAGCACCATTTCACATCCAAGCACAAAGCCAATTTGTCTGGAGTCAATGAAGCAGACAAATATGAGTGCATTAGAAAAGCTGTTGATTCTTTTGAAAAACAGACAAACAGCTTTTCTAAGTTTGTAACTAAAAATGCTCTTCCTACACAGGCAAGTTATGTTGCAGCTCTAACTATAGCTCGGAAAGGCAAGTGTTTCATGGATAGAGACTACATAAAGAAAGCCTTCATAAACTGTGCTGAGGAACTATTTCACAACTTTGAGAACAAGAAAGACATCATTGCTCATATTGAAGAAATGCCATTGTCAGCCAGGACTGTTCAAAGGCGATTAGATGAAATGTCAACTGATGTTAGGAAACAAATGAAGGAAGACCTACAAACGTGATGTGATGAGCCTTGCATTGGATGAAAGCACAGACATAAATGACTCCCCCTGTCTGGCTATAATTGTTGGCTACTGTATCAATGGGAAAGTTAAGGAAGAACTGTTTTCTTTGACTGCTATGCATGGTACAACAAAAGCTACAGACATACTTAATGCTGTCAAAGACTTTTTCACACAATAAAAAATCGACCTGCATAAAGTGTTTTCTGTTACCACTGATGGCGCACCTGCTATGGTGGGTTATAAAACTTATGGAAACTGAGATCGGACATTCTGTTATGAGTTTCCATTGCATCATTCATCAGGAAAACCTGTGCACTAAGACCTCGTCTTCTGATTTAAACAAAGTAATGACAACAGTTGTGAAAATTGTCAACTTTTTGATTGCCCGCTCTTCTTGACACACACGAGATTCCACGAACTTTGAATGGTATGGATTCTGCATATGGAGATTTAGTGCTGCACAGTAATGTACACTGGTTGAGTCGATTTGTTGCTAGTCTTTAATCCATCAAGCTATTTCTTGGAGAAGAAAGTAGTCAACAATATGCAGACCTTACTGATGACAAGTGGCTAACAAAACTTATGTTTCTGACAGACATCACATCAAAAAATCACATCACATCAATTAGTTGAATACGACGCTACAAGGAACAGAGAAAACCATACTTCAGCTGTATGAAGACTGGAAAGGTTTCTGTGCTAAGTTATCGGTTTTCAGACGAGATATCGAAACGTCTACCTTTTGTTACTTACTTACTGTGAAAACTCATTCAGAGGAGCAAGGGATATATGCAACTATATGGGACAGCTTGAAAATGATTTCACAAGATGATTCCAATCCATTCAGAGGAGCACTGGGGATATATGCAACTATATGGGACAGCTTGAAAATGATTTCACAAGATGATTCCAAGACTTTCGAGACAAAGGACCCATGTTTTCATTTCTTGTGAACCCTGACAATACGAAGGAAAGAGACATACAACTGCTGTATTTTGAGTGGATGAACATTGACGGATTTGAATTGGAACTGATTAACTTCCAAAGCTCAGGCATCTGGGTATCAAAGTTCAAATCACTGTGAGGTGAGCTTGAAAAGGAAAGTGGATGGCAACTCAAGATCTCGGGATGTTGGTCTTCCCTTCCTTCGAAGTACGCCTGCATGAAAAAGTAACTTTTGCCTTGCTGTCAGCCTTTGGTTCTACTTACCGCAGTGAACAGGTGTTTTCACAACTGAAAACTATACTAAGTCCAGTTAGAAGCCGTCTGACCACTGACCATTCTGATGCATGTTTGCGTCTGATGACAACAAACTACCAGCCTGGTATTTGGTATTTACTGTAAGAAACAATAATATAGATGGGAACCTTAATAATTATGCAGGCCTTAATAATTATGCCCCCTTTTGTTTGCCTGGCATGCCAACATCTTAAAAGTAGATGTTGCTGGGTTTTTTGGCACTCTGCCCCAAAACATTGCCGACCCCTCCTGTAGCTAAAAAATATTAGAGTATGATCCAGCCATATTACTTGTTTCATAGATATGTCTACAATATATTTATAACTTTAAAAAAGTTCTACATACTGAATCTGACCTTATCCATAATAACTTAAAAAAATGCTGTAGCTGTAAATGACTGCTTCCTCTGTCTACTTATGATTAATGCTCCTATTTTTTTCAGTACAGCTTATGGATTTTGCAAGTTTAGTTGCTGTTAGGAGAAAACACTCTTCTTTGACATTTAATTCTAGAAACTGTAACTAAATTTACATGATCTTCACAACAGATAATCATATCTGTACAGTAGCACAGTGCATCACTTAAGTGACCACAGGAAAGTATAAAACACTACATTACTTCTAATACAACTCTGTTAAAATATGCACCATAGTGTAGAACACAAATTAGTGCACAAATTAGTTCACGTGCAGATGTACCGAGATTCCAAATTGAATGATTGATTAGCAATCGGGTCTCGGTACACATGCATAAAAGATGCATTGTTTCACTCAGTCAGGGTTGGGTGTTCAGGTCGAGAGAACGGGAGAGAAAGTCAGGATTAAGCTTTAAAATAACAATTACAATTGCCATACGTGCTGAATTAGATCAGCACGATACTTGTTTGTTTAGCGCTTGTCTGTTCACACGTGGTGTCAGAACTGGGAGAACAGCCCCTTCGAGTACTGCAGGAAAAAAAATACAAAAGAAAAATACAAAACTGGAAAGCTGGAGAGACGACTGTAGTGAGCAGGAGGACCTCGTCGGGTCCCTCGAGGACCAAGGCTGGTGCCTTGCTTGCGGGGTGTACGGACACATGGTAGCGATCTGCCCTTTCCAAGAGGAGGAGGAGGAACTGGCTCAGGAGAGGAAGGTGGGGAGAAGGAGCAAGGGGAGAAGTGGGAAAGGAAAGCTGCAACAGCAACAACAGCAGGAGGAGGTCGAGGATGATGTCTGGGAGGCCTTTTTAAAGAACCTCACGGCAGAGTTGTGCCCAGTCTGTGGGAGGATCCCAAGCATCCAGCGCCCAGATGAGGGAGCCCGAGCATCCAGTGCCCAGACGAGGGGGAGCACGAGCATCCAGCACCCAGACGGGGAGCACGAGCGTCAAGCCCAGATTGGGGAGCACAAGCGTCCAGCGCCTAAGAAGGGGGGGCGGCAAGCACCCAAAGCCCAAGAGGGAGCTGTTCCCGTCTCCACCGCAAGAGGGAGACTGTCTGCCGCTCCCACCTCCAGTACTGGGGGGAGACTACCCGCTGCTCCCACCTTTGCAGCCAGTGGGCTGCTTGCCACTCCCACCTCCACTGCAAGAGGGAGAGCAGCAGGAGCTGCCTCTTCCTCCACTGCCAGAGGGAGAGGAACAGGAGCTACCTCTGCCTCCACTCCGTTCACTACCAGAAGGACCAGGACAGGATGCTGGCAGTCCTCAGCAGCCCCTGCATATGCTGTTGAGGGGAGCACGGGGGAAAACCACCCGACCGCAGCGGCCGCAAAGAGGGTCAACCCCAGAACCCCAGCTAGTTCTGACTCCATCACGGGGAGAAGTGGAGTTCCTGCTGCCGCCTTCATGGCCAGGGGCTCCCCTCCCATCTGCTTCACCTGAGGTCGCTGCTGGCTCTGCTTCGCCTAGGGTTGCTGCCGGCTCTGCTTCACCTGGGGTCGCTGCCGGCTCTGCTTCGCCTGGGGTCGCTGTCGGATTTGCTTCGCCTGGGGTCGCTGCCGGCTCTGCTTCGCCTGGGGTCGCTGCCAGCTCTGCTTCACGACAGGAAGTGTTGTGGCTGGAGTCCCCCAAAGGAGAGGTACTGGCTACGAAGAAAGGGGGTGGGTTAGGAGACCAGCTCCCTCAGCAGCACTTTTGCTGCCGGAGATAGAGTGGCCAGAGCCCCAGAGGAGGGCTGCCGGCTCTGAAGAAGGGGGGAGAGGTCAGGAGACCACCTTCCCCTGCAGCACTTGCGCTGCAGGAAATTCGGTGACCGGAACCCCAGAAGAGGGAATTGCCGGCTACAGAGAAGGGGGGAAGAGGTCAGGAGATCACCCCCAAAGGCAGCCGGTCGGATGCCTGGTTTTCCTTGGCTGGAGGAGCCAGCCGGTACACGGTCAGCCTGGCCTTGGCTAGTGTTGGGTTGGGAGGAGGACCTCCTACCATGGCCGTCACCCATGGACCAATTGCTATCCCTGTTCCTGGGCCGGGACTGTGACTGGGACTTTGGGACTAAGGGGGGAGGTGGCCATTGAGGCAATGTGTGCAGCACACAAGGGGGGAGGTATGTGGCACTGTGCCCCGCTGTGACAAAGACGGCCAGAGTGGGTGACGTCAGACCAGAGCCAGGAAATAAACAACAGAGAGGTGGAGTTTGGTGGAGCTGAGCGAATGCTTTTGCTCAGCATTTAATAAATAAACAGACAGAAAATAAACGGTTGTAACAGAACACAAAACACAGGACACGGCACTTGCGGCCAAAACAAACAGGTAAACAAAACCGGACTACCCAGACAAACACGGTGAGCTTCTATTTTCTTTACAATTTCCTCCATCTCCAATCCCGTTCTCCACTCACCGAACACACCACCCTGAGTGAAAACATGCAGCTTTTATGCAGTTGTACCGAGACTCGATTGCTAGTCAATCATTCAATTGGAATCTCGGTACAACTGCACGTGAATTAATTAAAGTGCAATTCCCCGTGCTCACATATTATTACTTTTTACTTGCACGTGATGTGCCATCCTCGTGCCTAAATACAAATATACAATTTAAACACATGTGAAACACAGACCCGCTTATATCCCGTGTACCAATACCTATACACCAACATTTACACACAACACGTAACATACAATATACACAGGGGGGGCACTTTGCCACACCCGCACATGTGTGTATTTTGTGTCATATGTTGTGTGTGGTGTGTTAATGTTGGTTCACGTGCAGATGTACCGAGATTCCAAATTGAATGATTGATTAGCAATCGAGTCTCGGTACACCTGCATAAAAGATGCAGTGTTTCACTCACTTGAGGTTGGGTGTTCAGGGCGAGAGAATGGGAGAGAAAGTCAGGAGTAAGCTTTAAAATAACAATTACAATTGCCATACGTGCTGAATTAGATCAGCACAATACTTGTTTGTTTAGCGCTCGTCCCCTGTTTGTTAGTGTCTGTTTCGTTTAGTGTTAGTATGTTTTGTTTGTCTATATATTTTTGCCTATAGTGCCATGTGCTGTTTTTGTTTAAATCTTTTATTTGGTTAGGTGTTTAATAAAACACTGAGCGCCGCAGCGTCTCAGTTTCCCCCGCCAGTACTGCCTGTCTGTGTGTTCCTTTCTGGCCTGACGTCACCCCTACAGCCAGCCTGTTCACAATCACAAATCCTTTTCAATTATAAAAGCAACCCTACACATAATAACATGCATCTTTGTTCACAGCTTGTAAAAAAAATGTTTTTTTCATTTTACAAATAAAGACATCTGTGTCTATATATGTCACCTGGCTCAGTCACATTAATTACTAGTGCACAGCAAACAGTGAGGGCTTTCCTCCTAACCAGTAAGCATAACACATCCACAGATGACTTTCCTGAAATGGTTGAATCTCCAAGCTTTGTTACATTCATCCCTAGATTGCATCTTGCACCTAATGCTTTCACAATGGTGAAATATTGTAACCCATTTATTATTATTATGGATCATTATACATCTGCCATAACACAATGACAGTAAGATTTAAAAAAAAATGCTGCATGATTTACCTTGCTGATATAGTTAATTGGCTTTTACATTCTGAAATTAACATAAAGGACTCACAGCATGGACTTCTAAAAAGGGAAGGGAATTACTTTTACAGCTTAAAGCACCTGATCATAAAACTTGCTTTCCTAGGACAATGCATCAGCAATAATATTTTATGAGTTAATGACTGGAATGAAATCACAGATGTGCAGGCTGGCCCCTCTCCTTTTGGGGGCATCACAATTTGCAGAAGTGCCTCTGAAGGAAATAGCAAGACAAGAGACCTTCAAGAATCATACAATCACTAACATCCCTCAAAGACATTTGATGTAAATGTGTGTGCTCTGGATAAATCATTTTTTGAGTATTCACCCCCAGCTCTGTAATGCAACAGGACCATTATTGGTGGCAAGGGACTTACACTTGAAATTAAATGTTGTGTGTATGTTCAGCCCTGGATCAGCTACTGGATCTGTGGTGACTGGGTTTTTGTCTCTGAAGGAAGAGAACTCGAATGAGAGATTTAAACCCTCACAAAACTCAAAAGTGGTAGAAGCAGGTTTTTATAGGCAGCAAATGCTGTTAAACATGGAGCACCCCTGCCTCTACAGCTTCACCAAACAGTGGAGATTTTGAGGAAGATGGGGAAGCAGCTTGTTCATTTTTTAATGAATTTTCATACTGCTTAATTGCCCTAAAGGAAAAAAAAAAGTTTGGCCACTTTTAGAAAAGTTTATGGGCAATGGGCTAGATTCCAAGTGATTGGTAGAAAAACATGATGCTGAATTATGAATTAGCTAACTGACTAAAGGATTGATTAAATTATTGATTGTTTGATCAAACACTAGCTTGACAGCGAGGTAGTGTGGGAGAAGTACAGTCGTGGTAAAGTACATAGCAGTTTGAAGCAGTAAGGAGAAATTACATCTTTAATTGCTTTAATCAGAAAACACAGTAAATTGGGAAATTACTGCAGCTTAAATTCTAACAGTCTTTTTCTGATAACAAGCTGAAGCTCAGAGCAGCTGATTCAAATTCGGCGCCATTCTGAGACAAGGAGGAGGGGCGGAGCTACAAGCACCAGCAGACACAAACAGAAGCAAGGCAGTTCATACAGCGGCAGCGTGGGAGAAGTACAGACGTGGAAAAGTACAAAGCAGTTAAAAGCAGTTTGAAAGCAGGTTGGCAGCTGCAGAAACTAAACTTACAAGAAAAAAAAGAAATTGACATGCAGTACTTTTACATGACAAAGCGTTTTCCGAAAACTAACGTCACTTTTCTGTGTATACATGATTAACGATAGAAAATCTAATTAGAATTCAACTGTATACATGGATTGAAGGTTTCAGAAAACGCAGGATATTTTCGCATGCAAAGTACTGTAGTAGCCTAAGTACGATTTGAAGACCAGACATTTCTGCGATAGAACGGAGACCAATCCAATATAGATTACTATCCTATACCTCTATTCAGATTCCCCACAATGTGCAATCAGCCTTTTCAACAGCTCATCCTGTTCTATATTACCAGTTTCTATTGCAGACATTATTTTAAATTATCATGTCATTTTAAAGCTGGAAAACATCTGCTGCTTCAGTATGGGCTATTAACAAATACATACAGACTTTAACAAATGTATTACTTTATCCCTAGACAAATGGATGCATGCAGACTGACTACAGATTATTATTATTTTCTCTGTTTTCTAAACGTGCAGGAATGAAGGTCAAAGTTTGCACATGTGCAGTACGCTATCGGAATAAGTTTTCCGAAAAGTGTGTTTACATGACATACAAGTTTTCGGAATTTAATCGGAAATTTCTAGGTGCTGTTTTCCGAAAACTGACTTTTGTAATATTCCAGTACATTTTCCGAAAACTGTGTTTACTTGACTTTTGATATCGGAATTAGTTTTCCGAAAAATATTGGAATTCTTATGGTCATGTAAACGCAGTGATGGTCTTCAAGCCAGTAATCTGTGACACCTGTATGATGTGGGAAATCCGAGAAAACCCAGCAGAGCTAAACCAAGTGTGTGTAAAGTGCCGCATGATCAAGGACTTGCTTAAACGAGTAAGTATGCTAGAAATGGAGCGGCACAAAATGACAAAGCAACAGGAGTTTGAGGAGCTGGCACACACACAATTCCTGGAAGTCTGCACCCCTAACAAACAGAAAGCCACCAGGGAGATAGAAGAGGGTCAAAACAGCTGGGTTCAGGTAGGCAGAGACAGGGAAAAAAAGAAATGTCATCAAACACAACCACCAGAAATCAGAACATCAAACAAATTTGAGCCACTTCAAAATTTGAAGGAACAATATCCAGGACCCCATAAACAGTGCTGGCCAGGCAGCAAAAAAGGGAAGTCATGATTGTTGGGGACTCCATATTGAGAAACACAGCAAGTTCAGTGCGCAGTCTGGACCCCCTTACTACAACAGTGTGCTGCCTTCTGGATGCCTTTGTCACGCACATCACTGAAAATGTGTACAGGCTACTAGAACGAACTGGAGACAACCCGGTAGTAGTCGTTCACATCGGTACAAACAACATTGGAAGAGACAGACCAAGATCCCTGCAAAACAAATTCAGAGAGCTAGGAAGGAAATTAAAATACAAGACGAAAACCGTGGTATTTTCTGGGATACTGCCGGCACCTTCAAAGGACCATATGGACAGCTGGAAATAATAAATGCATGGCTGAAATCGTGGTGCACACAGGAAGGCTTCACCTTCCTTGAACACTGGAGCACATTCTACAACAAGGAGTATCTATATAGGTGGGACGGACTGCACTTAAATAAAAAGGAGGTTCAGAAGCATTTAAACTAGAAATAAAGGGGGTAGAAATCAACAGAAAAACAGAAGAGAGACCACATCAAAACAAGGGCAACAACTCAGGTAAGACAGCCATTAAATGTATTTATCTAAATGCTAGAAGTCTAAGAAACAAAATGTCAGAACTTGAAGCTACTGCACTAACAAGTAACTACGATGTGATAGGTGCTACAGAAACTTGGTTGTCTGAGAGTAATGGAGACGAATATAATATTAGTGGGCATACACTGTATAGGAAAGACAGGCAGGACAGAAGAGGTGGAAAGGTAGCGCTATACATAAGAAATAGTCTTGAAGCCCAGGTGTTAAATCTGGATGAAGAAAACAACACCGAATCAATATGGGTCAGAATAATAGACACAAATTCAAAGGGCATAATAATAGGAGCATGCTATAGACTGCCAAATTCAGACGCCGAGCAAAATAATCTGTTATACAATGACATTAGAAATGCATGTAGCAAAGGAGAAGCCATACTAATGGGGGATTTCAACTTCCCCCATATAAAATGGGAAAACCCGGTGGGGAGCACAATGGACGAAATTGAAATGGTGGAAATGACAAATGACTGCTTCCTAAAGCTATTTGTCATGGCACTGACTAGAGGGGAGGCATGCCTTGATCTAGTCTATTCAAATAACGAAGACAGAATAACTAAAACAGAGGTCAGAGAACCATTGGCAAACTCAGACCACAACATGGTCTCATTTTAAGTGATTTTTAAAACGCAAAAAGTAATGACTAAAGCTAAGGTTTACAATTTTAAAAAGGCAAACTATGAAGGTATGAAACAGAGACTAACAGAAGTAGATTGGAGTAAAATAGAGAAGACATCCACAGAAAAAGGGTGGCTATTTTTAAAAAAATGTAGAACTAGAGGCTCAAAACAATTACATCCCAAAAGTAGACAAATCTAAATTTAAAACAAAATGGCGAAAATGGTTTAATAGGTCAATTTTAAAAAAATATCAGCGAAAAAAGGCACTTTACAGAGCGTTTAAAAGGGACCAAAAACAAAGTACATAGAAAGAGTACTTGTAACTGCAAATGCAAGTCTGAAAGGAAGTTAGAAAGGCCAAGAGAGAGATAGAAATGAGCATTGCTAAGGGGCTAAAACCAATTCCAAAATGTTTTTCCAGTATTATAAGAGCAAGAGAACATTCAAAGAGGAGGTTAAATGTCTAAGAGATACAAATGGCAAAATCATAGACGAAGAAAAAAAAATAGGAAATATATTAAATGATTACTTTTCACAAGTTTTTTTACAAAGGAGGATACGGACAACATGCCCCACATGCCAATCTGTTCCTATCCAGTTGTAAATAACTTTAGCATAACAGAGGCAGAAGTGTTAAAGGGAGTAGGTGCTCTTAACATAAACAAATCCCCTGGGCCAGATGAAATCCTCCCAATAGTATTCAAAGAAATGAAATAAGTTATTTACAAACCGCTGACCAAGATCATGCAACAGTCTCTTGACACAGGTCTCTTGACCGACAGACTGGAGAATTGCAAACGTAATACCGATCCACAAAAAGGGAAACAAAACCGAACCAGGTAACTACAGACCAATAAGCCTGATTTCTATTATATGTAAACTTATGGAAACTATAATAAGATCCAAAATGGAAAATTACCTGTATGGTAACAGTATCCTGGGAGGTTTGGTTTTAGGAAACAGAGATCGTGTCGAACTAACCTGCTTGATTTTTTTGAGGATTCAACATTGAAAATTGATGAACGTATATGACGTGGTTTATTTAGATTTCCAGAAAGATTTTGACAAAGTCCAGCATAAAAGATTAATTCTCAAAGTGAACTCAGTAGGGATTCAAGGAAATGCGTGCACATGGATTAGAGAGTGGTTAACATGTAGAAAACAGAAAGTACTGATTTAGAGGAGAAACCTCAAAATGGAGCGAGGTTACCCGTGGAGGACCACAGAGATCAGTATTCGGTCATCTGCTCTTCCTAATCTACATTAATGATTTAGATTCTGGTATAGAAAGCAAACTTGTTAAATTTGCAGACGACACAAAAATAGGAGGAGTGGTAAACACTGTTGCAGCAGCAAAGGTCATTCAAAATGATCTAGACAGCATTCAGAACTGGGCAGACACATGGCAAATGACATTTAATAGAGAAAAGTGTAAGGTACTGCACAAAGGCAATAAAAATTTGCAATGTAAATATCAAATGGGAGATACTAAAATTGAAGAAGGAATCTATGAAAAAGACCTAAGAGTTTTTGCTGACTCAGAAATATCTTCATCTAGACAATGTGGGGAAGCTATAAAAAAGGCCAACAAGATGCTCAGATATATAGTGAAATGTGTTGAATTTAAATCAAGGGAAGTAATGTTAAAACTTTACAATGCATTAGTAAGACCTCATCTAGAATACTTTGTTCATTTCTGGTTACTTCGCTACATAAAGGATATTCCTGCTCTGGGATAAAACAAAATAGCGATGAAGCTTAAAATGCAAGTTTTTTGACTGTAACAGCCCCTAAGGCTGATTTATTAAATCCTCCCTGATAAGTAAATAGACTTATGCTAGCATTCATTTTATTTCCCAGCTGAGAAATATTTTAAATGTATGCCAAATGTATATAGTACTTGAGATTTGCTTGATAAAGTAACCTTGAAAATCTTTAGGATGTTTAGTATTGGGTTATTCTGTGTCACATTATTTAACTGCAAAGTGACTGCAGACCAAATAATCCACTTTCTTAAGATGTTTTAAATAAAAATATTTGCAGATTTGCTAGGAACATACTTCCAGGGTTACTTAGCAAGTGGTGTAGAATAGGGGTGTGCAAAACCTTGTATAGTTTACTTTCATCAATTGTACCCCAGTTTTTTACCCAAATTGATATGCCCAATTCATGCTATATGTTGCCTTTTCTACAACAGTAAACTCTGGGCTGAAACTATATATGCATTTCACCATGGAATCTTAAATCATGAAACAATCATAGAAATGTCAAAAAGAAATAATGAGTTGTTCATTTTGTCTCAGGCAAAAGCCTCTTAAAAGCAACATTTAAAAAAAATGGATTTTATGTTTGAGCAATGATGCTAATGTCAGTCATATTTTAAATATATGTCATAAAATCAAACAAAAATTGATTGCGATTCTCTTTAGAAGAATAACATCAGTGTGCAATTCTATAATTTGTATTCAATATGCCCATTTTTTACTAGCTGAGAAGCTGATGTTGTTATGACCTGCAGGGGACGAAAAAATCTAATCCCCGCTGACAGCATGGAAAAAACAGAAATTGGAGGCATCAAGGGAGCTGCCTGGTGATGAAGCCCAATAGCTTTGCCACACATTAGAGGTTTCATTTTACAAGGTTGTGCATTAGAGCTTTGCCAAAGGTCACAGGAAGTTGGATGTCACAAAACAGGAATAAGAACATAAGAACATAAGAAAATTTACAAACGAGAGAAGGCCATTCGGCCCACCTTGCTCGTTTAGTTCTTAGTAGCTTATTGATCCCAGAATCTCATCAAGCAGCTTCTTGAAGGATCCCAGGGTGTCAGCTTCAACAACATTACTGGGGAGTTGGTTCCAGACCCTCACAATTCTCTGTGTAAAAATGTGCCTCCTATTTTCTGTTCTGAATGCCCCTTTATCTAATCTCCATTTGTGACCCCTGGTTCTTGTTTCTTTTTTCAGGTCAACAAAGTCCCTTTGTTCAAGACTGGTCGCTCTTCTTTGCACTCTTTCTAGAGCAACAATATCCTTTTTGTAACAAGGTGACCAGGACTGAACACAATATTCTAGATGATGCCTTACTAATGCATTGTAAAGTTTTAACATTACTTTCCTTTATTTTAATTCAACACTTTCACAATATATCCGAGCATCTTGTTGGCCTTTTTATAGCTTCCCCACATTGTCTAGATCAACGTTACCCACTAAAATATTGTGAAGGCCCACATAAGTAACTCTGCGATCATTGGTGGGCAACATAGACATATTATAACCCCTTTTATCCCCAAATATTGAAAATGGAATACGTTTTTAACTTACCTTTACTCGCTAGAACTTCAGAAACGAGTGAACTTGCTTGTAATATTCTAATAACGTGGTTCGTAGGAGGTGGTCGCGGCACACAAACAATTTTGCAGGCGGTCATGCCTCAGTCTGTTATGGTGCTTGTTCTTTATTGAGTTCATTGCCGAAAAGCTGGCTTCACACACATATGTGCTACCAGAATTCAGGCACGGAGCCTGTCGAATGTATCGCTTGCATGTCAAAGTCAGTTTGAAGTTCCAAAAGTTCAGAGTCTGAATTGGCAGCTGCTGCCCCCATTTGTGCCAGTTCAGTAGAGGTGGCTCTCGCTGGTACAACAAAAGGATTGTACAAAAAATGGAACAAAACCTTCCCATTGCAAAAGTCACCAAATCGTGCTTCAAACCTCTCCCTCAGTTGAGTCATGTACGTCCCAAATACATCAGGTCTGTAGTGATCCTTCAGCTCAGGTCGTTCAGTGGTGATGCACGCAAGTTTGAGGAAATGGTGTGTGAACTATGCGCTTTGCAAGTCGCTGATCAAAAGCCCCACTTTGCTTTGGAAGGAAAGCACACACTGCAGCATGTCACTCGCATTTTACATTTTCCATGCAGGGAGAGATTCAGGGTGTTTAAATGCCCAGTCATATCTGTGAGAAAAGCTAGTTTTAATATCCAGTTAAAACTTTGCTTCGTTTTTGCCTTGCTCGGTTAAAAAATCCTAAACTACTGGAAGCAAAAACGCTCAAGTTCACGTCCACGAGACAACAAACGAATCTCACTGTGCAGAATGATGTCGTTGTACTCTGCATCGCCGTGACTGAGAAACTCGTGGAAGAGGCGTGGTTTAAGGCTCATGCACACAGATAGTTTACTGTTTTCACAAGATGACTTGAGAGAGTTCCCCTTCTTTTATCTTTGCAAGCAGAGCCTCTGGGTGAATTATGCAATGGTATGAAATAAACACCTTTGGCTTGTCTGAGCAGCGACACTGCACCATTTTCACATCCAGTCATTGAAGACACTCCGTCTGTACAAACTGAAACTAGCTTATCACACTGTACATTATGATCATCAAAGAAATTTGTCAGCTTCTCACATACATCTCGTCTCCGAGTCTGGCCTTCAAGAGGCAGTAAACAAAGCATCTCCTCCTGAAACACACCATCTGACTGTTTTGGAAAACGTACCCATACAAGTAGCTGTGCAATATTTTGGACATCGGTTGTTTCATCCAGTGCTATACCGAAGCAAGGCACTTTGTTCAAGTCAGATATCAGCTGTTCAAATACATCAGAACCAAGAACTTTGCATCGCCTTGTAGCTGTACTGTCCGATAGCTGCAAGAGACTGATCTCTTTCAGTATTTTTTCTTCGTTAGGAAAGTTAATCGTAAAGAATTTTAACAGATTCAATGAAGCACTCCTTTATGATTTCCATGTCACTCAGAGCTTTCTTATGTTTGAGTAAAATCCATATAATTCCTGCGCGCCTGTGACAGCGTTTCAACTCCAACTCCTCTGTCTTGCAATGTGCTTACCAACACGTGTGACATGAGTACCTTGTCATAATACTGTTTAAATGTTGATCAATGTGAAGGAATCTTCATAAAAGTACTATATATTGATGTTCAATTCAAATTTGCCGTTTTGTCATTATTCTGAAAAATGCCAAACCCTACTATAGTGAACACCCTGATATAACGAACATTTCTCCAGGACCCAGGGGGGGTCGTTATAGTGAAGTTAGCCTGTATATATATATATATATATATATATATATATATATATATATATATATATATACATATATATATTTTAGCTCAAAGAGCCAGCTGCCCAATGTTTCGATATGTTGTTGTGACAGGCTGGCTTGCAGTGGTGAAGTGTGGTGACGTCACGGACCAGGAAGTAACTGAATCACAACAATGGATGGGCGGGTGAAACTGAACGCAACGGCGTTCAGCTGATTTTATTAATAAACAAAACAAATGATTTGAACAAAAACAACAAAACAAAAGGGCACGAGGGCCAAACGAATCAGACAGACAAACAAGTAAGTGTCGTGCTGGCTAATCCAGCACGTTTTAGCAATTGTTATTTCTGTTTCCTCTCTATCTCCCCGTACCTCCTCTCTGCACCCAACCCTGCAGCACGGACAGCTGCAGGTTCTTATACTCTGGCCGAGGGGTTAACTAGTTGTTAATTATCTTATTACCCCTCGGCCAGAGTCTGCATCGTTAGTAGGATGCATGACTGTCAGCTAGTTACATAATCAGTAGCTGATCAGTCATGCATCCTCACAGGGTTTTTAAATATAAATAATAAGAAATACGCGGCGCTGTCATCCGCTACCAAACAATAATACAAATAATAATAATAGGGGCGGGACACTCCGCCACACATGCCCCCTCAGCGCAGCACACATGGCCTTTCGCCACCTCCCCTTATTCCCTAAAGTCCCGGCTAGCAGTCCTGGCACTGGAACAGGGGAAGCAAGGTGTCTCGGGCGGCCACGGCGGGATGTCCTCCTCCCACCCCAACAACTGTAGCGCCCTAGTGGACCACGCACAGGCCGGCTCCTCTGGCCAGAAAAAGTTTGGGGTGGTCTCCAGACCTGCCCCCTTCTTCATGGCCGGCAGCTCCCTCCGTGGGGCTCCGGCCACCCTTTCTCCTGCAGCGAAATTGCTGCGGGGAGCTGGTCTCCTGAACTCCCCCTTCTTCAAGGCTGGCAGCTGCCCATGGGGCTCCAGCCACAGTATTTCCTGCCGCGAAGTGCGGCTGGGGAGCTGGTCTTCTGACCTTCCCCACTTCTTCGTGGCTGGCAGCTGCCCTTCATGGGGTTCCAGCCATAGTATTTCCTGCCACGAAAGTGCGGCTGGGGAGCTGGTCTCCTGACCTCCCCCTTTCCGTGGTCGGCAGCTCCCCTTCATGGGGCTCCAGCCACAGTATTTCCTGCCGCATGGCAGGACTGGTAGCGACCCCAGGCAAAACAGGACCCTCGGGAGGCGAAGGTAGCAGCTGCAGACCTTCGGCAGGCAACGGCAGCAGCAGCGGACCCTCGGGAGGCGACGGCAGCCGCAGCGGACCCTCGGGCGGTGACGGCCTCCGCAGCGGACCCTCGGGCGGCGACGGCAGCAGCAGCGGACCCTCGGGAGGCGACGGCAGCAGCAGCAGCGGACCCTCGGGAGGCGACGGCAGCAGCAGCGGACCCTCGGGAGGCGAACTCGGGAGGGGAGCCCCTGGCCATGGAGGCGGCAGTGGGAGCTCCACTTCTCCCTCGTTCCCTGTAACTGGTGGCTCTCCAGGCGATGCGGAGCAACAGGCAGCCCCAGGCGATGCGGAGCAACAGGCAGCCCCAGGCGATGCGGAGCAACAAGCATCCTTGGGCGGTGCGAAGCAGGCATCCTTGGGCAGTGCGAAGTAGGCATCCTTGGGCGGTGCGTAGCAGACATCCTTGGGCGGTGCGTAGCAGGCATCCTTGGGCGGTGCGAAGCAGGCATCCTTGGGCGGTGCGAAGCAGGCATCCTTCGGCGGTGCGAAGCAGGGCAAGAGCAGTCCTTCCCATGACGGTGGATGTGGAACCAGCAGGTATTCACACTCTGCTGGTGGAGGTGGAAGGGGAAAACAGTCCTCCCACGGCGGCTGAGGCGGAACCAGCAGGCATTCACCCTCTGCTGGTGGAGCTGGGAGCGGTAAGCAGTCCTCCCATGGCAGTTGAGGCGGAACCAGCAGGCATTTACCCTCTGCTGGTGGAGGTGGGAGGGGCAAGCAATCCTCCCACGGCGGTTGAGGAGGAACCAGCAGGCATTCACCCTCTGCTGGTGGAGCTGGGAGCGGCAAGCAGTCCTCCCACGGCGGCTGAGGCGGAACCAGCAGGAATTCACCCTCTGCTGGTGGAGGTGGGAGGGGCAAGCAATCCTCCCACGGCGGTTGAGGCGGAACCAGCAGGCATTCACCCTCTGCTGGTGGAGGTGGCGGAGGCAGAGGCAACTCCTGCTGCTCTGCTCCTGGTGGTGGTGGAGACAGAAGCAGCTCCTGCTGCTCTGCTCCTGGTGGTGGTGGAGACAGAGGCAGCTCCTGCTGCTCTGCTCCTGGTGGTGGTGGAGACAGAGGCAGCTCCTGCTGCTCTGCTCCTAGTGCTGGAGACAGTGGCGAGGGCTCCTCACCCTCTAACGCTGGAGACGGCAGCAATGGCTCCTCTCCCTCTGGCATTGGAGACGGCAGCAATGGCTCCTCTCCCTCTGGCGCTGGAGAAGGCAGCGATGACTCTTCTCCCTCTGGCGCTGGAGAAGGCAGCGATGACTCCTCTCCCTCTGGCGCTGGAGACGGCAGCAATGGCTCCTCTCCCTCTGGCGCTGGAGACGGCAACAATGGCTCCTCTCCTCTGGCGCTGGAGACGGCAGCAACCGCTCCTCTCCCTCTGGCGCTGGAGATGGCAGCAACCGCTCCTCTCCCTCTGGCGCTGGAGACGGCAGCAACGGCTCCTCTCCTTCTGGCGCTGGAAACAGCAGCGGGGCCCCTCCCATATCTGCAGCCAGGTAGTTGAGCACCATGGCTGCGATGTCTGGGAGGGATGCTGGGTGGTGTTTCTGTTCCCAGGCCTCCCAGCGCCCCCATCTCTCGCCCACAGGAGGTTGATCACAGCAGGAAGGCGACCATGATATCCTCTCAGGCTCCGCCAGCCAGTCCCAGATCCCCTCAGATGAGACAGGATTCTTCCGCCGGAGGATGCGGGTCCTCTCACCCTTGCTGGATGCTCAGGCTCCTTCCTCTCCTGCCATGGAGGGGGTTGGTCCGGTGCTACGTGCCCGACCTCACCAACCGTGAAGCACCACTTCTCACCCTTCAGGCAGGTGAGGCAGACGTCCAGCGTGGTAAGGACCCGCTGCTGTTGCTACGCCTCCTGCTGCTGTTGTTGTTGCTGCTGCTGCTTTCTCCTCCGGCTACTTTTCCCCATTTTTTTTTTTTTTTTTCCTTTCAAAAACACACAAAAAATACTTTTGAAAAAACAAAAAGGTCCTTTTCCTTCCTGGTCCGACTGTTGGAGGCATTGTTTTGTCCCACGCAGGACACCATATGTGACAGGCTGGCTTGCAGTGGTGAAGTGTGGTGACGTCACGGACCAGGAAGTAACTGAATCACAACAATGGATGGGCGGGTGAAACTGAACGCAACGGCGTTCAGCTGATTTTATTAATAAACAAAACAAATGATTTGAACAAAAACAACAAAACAAAAGGGCACGAGGGCCAAACGAATCAGACAGACAAACAAGTAAGTGTCATGCTGGCTAATCCAGCACGTTTTAGCAATTATTTTTATTTCTTATTTCTGTTTCCTCTCTATCTCCCTGTACCTCCTCTCTGCACCCAACCCTGCAGCACAGACAGCTGCAGGTTCTTATACTCTGGCCGAGGGGTTAACTAGTTGTTAATTATCTTATTACCCCTCGGCCAAGAGTCTGCACGTGTTTGGTAAGGATGCATGACTGTCAGCTAGTTACATAATCAGTAGCTGATCAGTCATGCATCCTCACAGGGTTTTTAAATTTAAATAATAAGAAATACGCGGCGCTGTCATCCACGCCGCAAACAATAATACAAATAATAATAATAGGGGCGGGACACTCCGCCACAGTTGTACATATCTTTCTCAAGGGAGCCTGTGTTTGAATCAAAACATTGGAGGTATTTATAGGTTTTTGACAGCATGACAACTACTTGTTATTGTTTACATTCAAATCCATGATTTATTCTTACATGATGTAATGCTGTTCTATATATTGTGACATCATTTTTATTAATTCTGTATTAATTCTAATTAACATTACTTTATATAAATTTATATTTTTATTATATCATGCAATGCTGGCTCTGAGGATCAGTCTAGATTTGGCCTCCCCAGCGCATCAGCATGCACAACTTTTGAATGAATTTTGTTTATTTATTTAAATGTTATATATCTATTGATGTTAATTAGTTCATTCTTTTCTGTTGAGTCCCGCTGGCATAATTGTGTTCAGTCTATTTATGCATTTACTTTCTTTTATTCTTCTATATGTCGCATTGTCTAATTTTAGCTGTTCTAATACGACATATACTATATATAATATAAGTTATGGCAGCTGTAGATCTCCTAAATAGGCCCATACACGTATACATCGACTTAAAGAATAAGGATTGTTTTAAATACGAAGGCACAATAGAATATATTAAAAAGAAGAACGATCCAATTAATCTTTTATACGATACTACATATACTATATATACTGCTGTGCAAAAGTCTTAGACATGTTGCATTTTTCTTACTCAAAGCCTCCATTTGTGTTTTCTATTATTATAACAACCTTGACTTGCATAAAGAAGTAAAAACATTGAGTGAAATAGTTTGCATCACTTGATTTTCAAGATGTGGTATCCGAAGCATAATCAACAAGTACAGAGAAACATCATCTGTAATTGACAAACCCAGGACTGCAAGACCCAAAAAGCTGTCTTAAAAGGATGAGCAATACTTGAAGATAATATCCTTATGGAATAGAAAGAAGACAAGCATTGAATTGACAACAGAACTGGCAGAAGGCACAGGCGCCATTGTCCATCCATCAACAGTCCAAAGCACCTTTCACCATTGTTCTTGTGCATATTTTAGCCTTTTAGTCTTGTTCCCCTTTCTTAACAGAGATATTCTTACTGCAAGACATCCTTTAAGTCCTGTTTTCAAGAGTGACCTTCGTACTGTTGATTCGATGGACAACCTATGCCTTCTGCCAGTTCTGTTGTCAATTCAACACTTGTGTCACGCAGTGACATTGGACTCCTTGTAAAGCCCCAGTTGAGCACTGTTATTATTTTTTGCACGTTATAAATAAGTGTGTGTGTTTACTTTTTTTGCACTTTTGTATATTTTTCTTTATTGAGCATGTTTATAAAAGTATTATAGTGTTAGAACTCACCTTATATTTTGACACAGAGCACTTATTAGGATTTTTTGTGTATGGGGCACGGGGCTGTGAGAGGGGAGTCCATGGGAAATGTAGTTGAGCAGGCAAGGTGAAGCGCTGCTATAGGGTCAGGTACGAGCTCTCATTGAAAACCTGGTTGTGCATTGGTGAGAGGGTTGAGGGGAAGAGTTAACTCCCTTTATAAGCAGGTATGCAGCAGCAGGAAAAGAGAAGACAGGAGGGACAACAAGAGGGCAGACGAGAAGGAGAGAAACAACCGGGGAGACAGACGAAGTATGGATTGGAAGCAGAGAGCAAGAGGAAGCAGTGTGGGAAATCCTTTTTCTGGACTTGGACTTGGCTGGAGACGCAAGAGGCACTGGAACTACCCTGGATAAAGAGGAAATCCAGCATGCACAGCCATTTTATTCTCAGTTGTATCTTTGCACTTTGTTTTTATGCTAGTTTAGCTTGTTTTATCCCGACTGTTTTATTAGTATTTTAACAGTTTTAGTGTCTCTAGAGAGAGAGAGAGAGCTTTTATTTGGATTTTAGTACAGGTTTTAAACAAGGCATTTTAATGGAGTATATTTTAGCCTGCCATTTTAGTGTCGATTTGGCAAAGAGGGAAGAAGAGGTGGTGAGGGACTTTTAAAGGGACGTTTCTAAAGCTTTTTATTAGTGTTGTTGTTTCTCTGCCCCTCCCTGATGGGTGCCGTGGAGGAACCTCAGGGGCTGCTGGACCCGACCATTGTGCTGACTCTACACACCCAGGAGGATTGGACTCAGCAGCGGAGTCCAGTGGACGGGGCCTCTGCACTGCCAGTTGTATAGTTCCCTCTTGTTATTTTGATACTTTGCGCCCTAGCCCAGTGGTGGGCGCTCTTTTTATTTTGATGCTTTTCCACCCTAGCCAGTTAGTGGGTGGTGGCCGTTTTTAACTGTTTTTGCCATTTTTAAATATAATTAATAAACACTGTTTTAATTACATTTCTGGTGTTGTCTGTCTTTGGGCGGGTTGGTCTCCATTCTCCTACATATGTTGCAAATTAAATTAACCTGTGCAAATTAACGGTTTTATTGTTGTATACTGGGTCCTGGTGCCCACTACCACCAAGTGGTATAGTCGGACTACATATATATTTTTACTGCCTTGCCACCGTGTACCGCAACACTTGTCTTCTTTCTATTCCTTAAGGATATTATTTTCAAGTATTGCTCATCCTGGTTAGACAGCTTTTTTGGATCTTCCAGTCGTGGGTTTGTCAATTACTGATGATGTTTCTCTGTACTTGTTTATTATGCTTCGGATACCACACCTTGAATATCAAGTGATGCGATGCTCAGTTTCATGTTGCTGTAATATAGAGGGTGTGCATGAAGCTAGAACCTGTACCATTACTGTGGTTAAAGAAAAGGGCTTGTGACCAGGAGATCTCCAGTTCAAATCCCACCTCAACCACTGACTCATTGTGTGACCCTGAGCAAGTCACTTAACCTCCCTGTGCTCCGTCTTTCGGGTGAGACGTAATTGTAAGTGACTCTGCAGCTGATGCATAGTTCACATACCCTAGTCTCTGTAAGTTGCCTTGGATAAAAGTGTCTGCTAAATAAATACTGTTACATTTTTAGACATAAACCCTTTTTAAGCAGGTTTTGTGGGTGGACATTAATATAATAAGTTATATCCACAGCAGGTGGTGATTGCAATTGCCTGTTGCTAAGGGACAGTGTAGTGGTGTCAAACAAAGACCTGGAAGAAGCTTCTAAAGACCTAAAGAACAGCCTTTAGAACAGCCTTCTAAAGACCTAAAGATGGTCTTTAGAAGGCTGTTCATATAATAAGATAGCACACTATGTATATAAACTAAACACATAAATTGGAGACCCTGATTACCTCCATTATTGGACAACATTACCTAAAGTAACATTAGGTATAATTAAAGTTAATCAGGAGCTCTGAAACAATCCACCATCATCATCTTACCACAGAATGTATTTATTTCTTAGATTTTTTATTTATTTTTATGGGATTTTTGTTCAAATGTTATTCTTTAAACATGACAGGTAGAATCAATCTATAAATCTACCTTAGGAACTACATTGCATTTAATTACCTCTGTTGGTCTGGAAACTGTTTTGACCTTGTTTTTCATCATAGACAAATAACACAATAACGCTCATGCTCTGCCTCGCTGTGGTTCTTTTAAAATATTGCTTTATGTATTTAACATCAAAATAACATTTAGGTATTGACATACAGAAAGAAAAAAATACTTTGGTAAATTAAAAAAAAATGACTTCAGATAACATAGGTGTCGGTTTATTTTATCTTCCAGAAGACTAACATTCTAGAAATTTGTGAAACAGACTTGTCAAATGTGTTGGGAAGGCTACCAATCACCAGTCTCTTTTATACTCTGCTCAATTTCACAAAAGATTGCTTTGAGTTACCCTCGATTACAAAAATTAAATTAGGATTTTCAACAGGATTAGTTGAAGTTGCATGGAGGAGGAAGTAGTCAATAGTTAGTGATGGTGTTAAAAAAAATAGCAAAGGTATATAAATTTGTATGGTCTCTATCCTGTTCTAAATAAAGCATTTTAACTGCAGGTTTATGTTGTATACTGGTGTCTTGGAAGTACATAAGTAAAATTAAAAGAAGGGTATTCCCAAAAAACAAGTAATTCTATTGAACAGATTGCTAAAGTCATAACTCAGTTTTTTTTTGTTTTAAAAAAGGCCAATACGCAAATAAACACATGGCTCAATAAAATGTTGCATCCTTAATACTGTTTACAACCCTTTATATATTGTATTGCATAATCATGCAGATGCAGTGGTGCCTATGTACCCCAGATCCAGCTGAGGGCCAGGGGCAGAATGGGCTGGCTGATGCCGTGTCGCCAGGCTTCCAAAATGAGCTGCTGTAAGAAAGTCACTCTGGAAGGCTGTCAGGTGACTTGAAATAAATATGTAGATGGTGAAGCATAGAGTACATTATTCATGTGATGTTACTTTGGAACCCATGTTTCAAAGGGAGAATTAACGATGCACTAAGTAACCATCACAGTTGGTTGAGTTTCAAATTTTGCCTGTTAGGTTTGTATAATGAATCCCATAGCCCTTGTCGAGGCACACACCTTGAGATCCAATGTTAATACTGGTAACACATCTCATGTACAAGTTGCTACATTTGCTGTTCAGTGAAAATTTCCATGAACTTTTGTCAAGCTACTGCAATATATTCGCAGTTATATATATATATACTGTATATATATATATATAGTGATGATCTGCCTTCTTATTACAGGTTTTTCTTCAAACAGACACTTGACAACCAGATGCAAGGAAACGCCGTAGCGTGTGTTTATTATTTTTAAACACTGAAAAAGAAAATAAAGAAAACAAAACCTAACCCAGTCTCGGGTCCTAACTAAATAGATGGTTCCCTAACTAATGACTGGGCAGGCTAAGCCTGTTACCTCGTCTCCAAAACCAAATCGTAATCCAAATACCTTTTCCAAACTGTCGTTGACCAGTTCTCACAATAATAATACTCTTTTCCTCGCTTACTCTCCCACTCTCCAACCCAGCTCCTACCATCACCCTCATCCAAACACTTACAAACACAGACATCTTAAATGGTAACCAATTACACCGTTAAACAATTGACATATGATTAAATTGAATAATTAATTTGAACTGGAGCCAGCCTTGACTCCAGTAGCTTCCACCTGGTCCTAGTGTCCCCATGTATTGTCTCTGCATAATAGTAAATATTTATTTTAAACCATACTTTTTTATTTGTACTTTCCCTTATTTAACACAGTTATTATTTACAAAGTGTATTCTTGATCCCAAACATTTTACATTAATTTCTTTGTTTACCATCCAGTTGGTTTACGTTGTCTTCACATTTTGTTTGTTTCCTTTAACCAATCCCTCACAATATATATATATATATATATATATATATATATATATATATATATATATATATATATATATATATATATATATATATATACTGTAGTTCTTAATGACTTTCGCTGTATGTTTGGGGTCGTTGTCATGCTGCAGAATAAATTTGGGGCCAATCAGATGCCTCCCTGATCTGGAAACCCCTGTCTGCCTTGAAATTTCTGCCTGGGAGAGACCTTGCTGATGCAGTATAACTACCTTGTGTCTTGTTGCTGTGCTCAGTCTTGCCATGTTGTATGACTTTTGACAGTAAACTGTCTTCAGCAACCTCACCTTGTTAGCTGAGTTTGGCTGTTCCTCCCCCAGTTTTATTCCTCCTACACAGCTGTTTCTGTTTCAGTTAATGGTTGTGTTTCAACCTACATATTGAATTGATGATCATTAGCACCTGTTTGGTATAATTGTTTAATCATACACCTGACTATATGCCCACAAAATCCCTGACTTTGTGCAAGTGTACCTAGAAGAATTGATGCTGTTTTGAAGGCAAAGGGTGGTCACACCAAATATGGATTTGATTTAGATTTTTTTTCTGTTCACTCACTTTGCATTTAGTTAATTGATAAATATAATCTATTAACATGTCTATTTTTGAAAGCATTCTTACTTTACAGCATTTTTTCACACCTGCCTAACACTTTTGCACAGTACTGTATCTTCAGCGTAAAGAAGAACAAGGAGTCCTGGAAGTGATGGTATGGCCCCCACAGAGCTCTGATCTCAACATCATCGAGTCTGTCTGGGATTACATGAAGAGAGAGAAGCAACTGAGGCTGCCTAAATCCACAGAACTGTGGTTAGTTCTCCAAGATGTTTGGGCCAACCTACCTGCCGAGTTCCTTCAAAAACTGTGTGCAAGTGTACCTAGAAGAATTGATGCTGTTTTGAAGGCAAAGGGTGGTCACACCAAATATTGATTTGTTGTAGATTTTTCTTCTGTTCACTCACTTTGCATTTTGTTAATTGATATATAAAAGTATTAACATTTTTGAAAGCATTCTTACTTTACAGCATTTTTTCACACCTGCCTAAAACTTTTGCACAGCACTGTATATATACTCACATAGTTGAAATAAATTACATTTTCCCCTTTTCTGTTGGTTTCAGGGGTTAAAATAAAGCTCATTTTGAGAGATTTAATGCTAATCTATAACTTAGTTGCTGGAATAAATATAGCTTTTAGCAATACTACAATCTCACTGATCAGCTTATAAATGATATGTTAATCTGTGCAGCAGAGGAATGATGTGTGGGATATCATCAGAAAATGTTTAGTCAACCACTAAAATTTGACCTCCTGACACAGGAAGAGCTAAAGATAGTTGAGGGTTTCCCTTATCAGGTTCTGCGGGACTGTGACTTTAATGGCTGCCATCTTGGTAAGGGTAACAGTGTGAGTCCTTCAGGCTCTGCCACTCCAATCAGCACAACATTAAGAACACCTGCCCTGAGGGGATCGGTTTTAGATTGATTACAGGGGTGGAGCTTTGGGTACTAAAGGGAACACACTGTCCCATAGCCCTTAGTTAGTGGAGAGGAGTGTAAGAGGAGTGGACGGGCTGCCACACGAAACTGTGTTCTGTATTGTTGCTGTTCTGAGTGAGTTTTTTTTGTTGTTGCTGCATATGCTTTGTTGCCACTTACCGCTGAGGAATGGTTCTTCCATGCTGTAAACAGGAAAACACAGAGTAAAGGAATGAGAGACCGACTTCTATGGAGTTTGCATCTAAAGACGAAACAAAACTTTTCGTGAAGCAGCTACAGAAATGTTTCTGTGCCGTCATCTCTAGTTGCAAAGATAACTCACTGTAAATAAATGTGCACTTTGTTTTTATTCCAAGACTGTTGTTATTGGATTTAATTCCCACTCTACTGCCGTCCTCCCACAAAAACATATGCCAGTTTCAAGACACTGAATACATTAAGGAAATTCTCCCAAACAAAATTATATATAGCACAGATTTTATTGTAGGATACCATAATAAATGTTCATGTTTCTGTTACAAAGTTAAAACACTGACCTTTTAAAAAAAATCATATTTAAAAAAAAAAAAAAAATGTTGGGGTGTTCTTGAAGTAGCGAGACACATAGAACAACAATCAAACTTCATTTTCGAGTGTTAATCTTGGTCTGTATACAAGCAGTGCCTGAACATTGTATTTGGCACCATGATGGTGTGGAGTAGTGGTTAGGGCTCTGGACTCTTGACTGGAGGGTCGTGGGTTAAATCCCAGGTGGGGGACACTGCTGCTGTACCCATGAGCAAAATACTTTACCTAGATTGCTCCAGTAAAAACCCAACTGTATAAATGGGTAATTGTATGTAAAAAAAATAATGTGTTATCTATATAATGTGAAATAATGTGATATCTTGTAACAATTGTAAGTCGTCCTGGATAAGGGCGTCTGCTAATAAATAAATAATAAAATATATTGAACAAAAGCTTAGTACACGTGGCCCTGAAATTGTTGTAGGTTGCTCTGAGAATATGAATTGTTTAAATAATTATAAATAGGCAGATGAAGAGATTTTTCAGCATCGTAATCATTATTGAGTGAAATTGCTTTGGGGGATTTGGTCAGGGGACTAGGGTTAATAATCTTGCATTACTCTGCCAAGTGTCTTGAACTTGTTATATGGGGATCTCGGACCCTGTGTGATTCTCCATTTACCCTTTTTGACCCGAGAGTGCCTGTGGGTGCCCACTTAGCAAATTCCACAAACGCCCACCTGTGCCAGGATCATTTTACCCATCATGTTGTGCTTATATATAATACATGTTCCATATTAAACCATTGTAGCTGCAAGATCTCTGTTTGAACTTATGGAAGTATCAGGACAAAAGTTCACTGTAGAAAAAGAAAATGTTTGTTATAAAATGATGCTAGCATTGTTATTCTACAGCAGGAATATGCAAGTACAAAATAACCATCATTCATGTTCTTCTATTAAAATTCTATTTCAAATCTATACTATTCTATTTTGAATCCAAATCTATTTAATATAGGCTATTTATAATAATCTTGCCTTACACTGTTAAAGGGTCAATCACACAATTATTATATCCAATAGCATACTTTTTTGTTTTAAGTGTATCATTCAACATACTACAACATTTTCATAGCTTTTTACTCCAGTTTAAATTACTCAATCTTTTAAACTGATAAAATCAGCTTTTAAACATATACAACTAGAAGTAGAAACTTCATGTATTTATTTGTAGGGATTTAAAAACAATTGAGGGTGATAAAAACCCCTAATGATTGTATCCCCAGTGTGTTTGCCTGTTGATATCAATAATAATACACCCCTTTAATGATTCTTACCTTTTTGGAACCTATAAACTTCAGTTCAATTCAATGCCTATTTGAAAAGATAGCTATGAACAGCTACTCTCTCTCTCGCAGTGAATGGGCTAATCTGCAGTGGGTGTATGTTCACAATACCTCCTGGCCACCCACTCTTTATACAGATTAAATACAGGTTTAGCATAGTGATGCAAACTGCTGATTCCTGTTACAATTTTTCTATTCTGTCTGTATGAACAACATGACCATTTACATGTTCCGAAACAAGCAAGTGCTCAGCCACCTCATCAGTCTCCCCTTTCTTGTGAAAATATATTATTTTGGGGACTTCGACCTGCACAGCACCTATAGAGAATTACAATAATTTATCCTTCCTGCCTAGACGTCCATCTGCAGTCTTACTAACAGCCCTGTAATCCATAGATTGTTATCTTTAGTTTTAAATGCATTTCATCTGCTTGTATATCATTGCCTGTTTGCCAGGGCAACAAAACATATCGACCAATGGTTCTGCTTGACTACATGCTACTGGGAGAAATCTTAGCAGCAGTTCTTGATAATGTAGGGACTAGGGACAGAACTGATTGTATTATCTAGCCTTTTCATTTACTGTTTAATCCTTGTTGTTGACATTGCCTACACAGTAATATAGTCACTTTTTGTGACTTAAGTTCACAACGTGCTCTGAGGATAGATACAATGACTTCAAATCAAAAAAGAAAAGGTGTATGTTTAGCATTTGTTCACTAAAGGCTCAAGCAGAAAGCAAAAATATTTTCTCATTATAATTTGGATATGCAGAGTAGACTGCTAAAATTGTTAAATGAGTCATTGCTTTACAAATAGACCTCTATTTTTAAGTGAACCCAGCATGCAGACGGATTGGGACTAACAGCATTATCATTTTAATAATGGATGCCACAGTTTCTGCAATCGGCAATGGAACATTTGTTTGTTTAAATTATGCATATGGGATTAATGATAAGGTTAGTGAGGAGGCAGCTAAACATGTGAATAAAGTTACAGTATTTTGTTGACCTATTGCATAGATATATGCTATGGTTAATTGAAATGACTGCTGCATCAATTCACAGCAACCCCCTTTGCAATTGTGACCTTCTTTCACAGAAATATGAGTTGCCATGCTGACAGGTCTGTTGCTTCTTGTATGATTACACTACTGTATCTTGTAAATTTCGATCCCTAAAGCATTTTCAAAAAAGTTTTTCCCGCAACATTTACCAGGTTAATATACAAACTCAGAGTAACCTGACAATAATAAATAAGCCATGTTAAATATTAAGGGCTCGATTTATGAAACCTAACATGCCCATGCACTTGAAATAAACCCCCCTGACCTCTGAATTGGCATAATGTCCTGTATTAAATCCCAGGTAATGCATTCAGACACAAAGGTGTTACTGAAGGTCTGTGGCAGGTTTACTTCTCAAGCCACGTACATGAAAAAGTAGGTGTCGCTGTATGCAAATGAACTGTTTCACCTGAAAAAGTGGGAGTACCCTTATGTGCATGAAGTGTTTCTGTACCCTCACCCTCTATAAAATGACAGCCTTATTGTGCACAGCTGGGTGTACATGCATTCCTGAAATTATTACTATTGTTAATTCAACACAACATAAATGTAGGCTAATCAGGACACTATTATTGTCTATTGCAAAACCTTTTTCATTTGGTCGGCTACATTTCTTACTTTATTGGATTTTAAAACAGTAGATATTTTCTAAAAGCCTTCTTTTATTTAACATAATTGTTGCCGTAGGAAGACTATTTAAACAAAAAAGTTCTGAATGTAAAAACAATGCACATAATAGAAATACAAATAATAATAATGTGCACTAGGACCTAGGGTAATACCCAAAGCACCAAGATACCAAGGTGGATTGAGCTGATTTCCTTGCTGTTGCATATTAATTTCTTCAGCTTGCTCATTTGCATATAGAATTAGTTTACCTGGATAACACCCTGTGACAAAGTGGTAAGTGGTGCGCAGGTGTAGAACAGGTGCAGTAATCTCACAATGAAAAGACAGACAACAAAGTACGGGTGAAATGAGTTCTGTTTAATTGTAATCCAATGGTCTGATGACCGAGCAGTAAATAAAGAGCTTGCAATACACAGCAGGGTTGCAGTCCTGTAGGGTTTAGTGCTATGCGTGGACGACAGCTCCGGATTGTGTTTGCCGTCTAGTCTAACAAACAAACAGTACGTTTTAGACCGACAGACAAAACAAACAAACACTCACGTTAGTTTCACAATAACAGGTCCTTTCGGTCTTAGCGTAACCATTTACAAGGAACAGATCACAGTCCCCTTTATATATCGTCAACCATAACCCCTTGGTTAACGAGTGCAACCGCTCCTCCAATCCACAGATGTCACACCATTAACCTTTTGAGTCAATGATTTAGTGTACTGTAGCTCCGTCCCCTATCTAGATGGCCGACTTCTGCCTAACCCTGGGAACGAACTGTTGGGCCATCCGGTTCAGGGTACTCTGTTCCCTTTACACAGCACCCCCGCTGGTCGGGAAGGAGATCAAACACCAAGAATCATTCGATCTCTGTCACACACCCCTATGCATGCTCACAATTTTCCTCTTTTTCTGTAAATACGGAGTACCTCACCCACCTGAAGAAGTGTCGCCAGGGTGCGTGGCTAAGTCTGTGCACCTGGGTAACCAGGGATCTTTCTTAATGGAGCCCTAAGAGAGCTGCAGTAGTAGATGTTTACAATTGACATATTTAATAACTCACCTTCAAAGTGAGTTTTTTGAGATAAACATGTAATTCAATAAAAAATTATCTGAGAGAACTTTTTATTAAAATACATGTGGTGAGATTTTTGCATTTAAATAATCTAAATGATTCCATGTTTGCTTAGAGTTTCCTGTATCAATATGCAGGAGGACAGCCACATGGCTTGTCATGGGAATTGATTTCTAGCTAGCCCAGGGCTTACGTACTGCAGTCACAACCTCTTACTAAATGAGTCTTTTATGCTTTGTTCTCCAACTGGTAACATAAAGCTTTGGATGTGGTCCATGACAAAAATCATCTATATGAAGACTGTTTTTGCTTTTTTAGATGGCTCAAAAGAGATACAAAGCTGACCTAAGGATCTGTCCTCAAGAGTGCTATTAATATAAAAGGAAAGCTTGATCTTGACATACGATGTGAGTAGGAGTCTGTCTGCACTGGATTTATGTGATGCTAGATAAAATGTTGGTAATGAACTGTTCTGTAGCACATGGTAACTGGAAAATATCACAGAAAGAAACAAGGTTGGTTTATGTAGATTTCCTTTTTTGGTCCTGCAAATTACATATACAGTATGACAGTGGCTCCAATCCTGAGGGTGTGGATCTCACTGTTTGAGGGCATTGAAGTTATTGTTCTTGGGGTCATTCTCATCGAAAATCTGTTTCACAAACACACTGACTATTTACATTAAAAAAAAAAACACACACACACACACATATATATATATATATATATATATATATATATATATATATATATACACCACCCACTCAATATATCGTGGGTGTTGGGGTCCAATATAAATCTGCTATATATCGAAGGCTGCGATATAGCGAGAGACCCATAGAAAAACAAATACGCTAACAAATGCTGTACAACCACTCCTTCGTTTTATCAGGGGCGTCAGGGTCCAGTATAAATCCTCTATGCAACCTGCTTTTTCTCATTGTTTGTATAAAAAGCAGCACACCGTTTTAATTCATACAATGGAGGGTAATTGCTTCTCATCAACTTCACTCTCCAATTAATTTCATGAGTCTTCCTCTCCTTTCTCAAATGCACAAACCCACTGCAGTGAAAGAATCCTATTCCCAACATAGGAGGCTTGTTGCTAGGGAGCTGACGTCACTGTCTTGTGACTTTTGCTCGTGTATTGCTGCTACGTGTGTATATGATAACAGTACGATATTAATGCTTTGTTTTTAATTGTTTTGTATATTGTTGTTTGTGATGTGCAGTACGAAATAAAACAGTAATTCTAAGTGCCTATGTATATTGCAGCTAAGGCATACGCAGCTAGACAGTAAAAATGGGGAGACAACTCCAGGACCACGATATATCCGAATACGCAGTATAGCGAGGGCCAATAGAATGAGGGGTGGGTTTGTGTATATAAATATTGACTTGCACCCACTCAGGTTTTTTGCCCCTTTAAAAACAGACCCAGGATACAGGAACCTTCGGTTTTAGCGCGGTTGCACACTTTTATTACAACAAAAACCAAACAAAACAAAACAAACACCTAGCTCTTTCTTGAGCAATAACTAAAACACAACAGGAACCTAAAACAACAGTAATACAGCACACTCCACCAAAAGTTTCACACTACCTTTCTCTTTTGGTACGCCTGCACACACTCGCAAGCGAGCTCTTCACACAGCAGCCTAGAGCAGACTGGCTGCCCTCTTTAAATACCCTGCACCTGGCTCTAATTTACAATGATAGCCAGGTGCAGGGGATCATTACTAATTAACCAATTAATCAAATTAAATTAAACAATTAAACAAATTAAAGCTGTTCCCTTCTGGGAGATGTAGTCCTATACGCCCAGCACTACACTATCTTACTATATATATATATTGTAGCAAGGAGAGGGCATGGAGAGAAGTATGTGTGTGTGTTCACAGGTGTGAGTGGTGGTTGGCAGCAGAGCCGGATTTAAGGGAGGGCAACCGGGACATTTGTCCAGGGCCCTGAGCTGCCGAGGGGGCCCATAGCCCTGGGCTGCTGATGGGGCCCGCAGCCTGGTTAAAATAAATACATAAATACAAATTGCTATTTTACAGTTTAAAATCCAATCCACTTGCCCTGTGATCGCGCTAGCTAAACACTTGCATCTCTTAGTGGTCACGCACACGCTGGAGGACAACGAGAGAGAGGAGTGAGAGATAGAGTGCGAGAGAGAGACTAATACAGAAAAAAATTGAAAAACTTAGCAGTGCAGCGAAACGAAAAAAAAAAACAAAAGGAAAAGCAAGCTAGTGAAAAATGCCTATCAAATTTCAGTTTTAAATCCTATAAAAATGAAGTAACGACAACAAGAAATGAACCTGAACAACTGGTCAACGAGAGTTTTGGTGACGCTACTGTTCAAACATACCCTGTATATATATATATATATATATATATATATATATATATATATATATATATATATATATTCATTAGATGTTGATAATGATTACATTAATACATTACATCACTAAAGAGATATCTAGCAAATCACAATTGTGGAGTTCAGTGCAGTGGTAAAGTGATGCGATTGCTACAGGGAAATACATTTCTTCAGATAATGGTTACTATGACGGTTTAATCCATCTGGGGAGATTAATACTGACAATTGCTGTTAAGTTTTCTTTTTTAAAATGTGTATATTTAATATATAGTTATGTACTGTGTAATTTGGGTATATAATGGAGTAAAATTTAAGGGGCATGAATATTAAATTACATTTTAATTAAATATATGTTTACCCGTACTGGGAGGTCAGAGGTCAGGGGTCAATAAAACAAAAAGATGGCCGTTTACACAGAAGGAAGGCGTGGACCATGTGGTCATGTAGGATACTGCTGTAACTGATACCGTATTTATTTTTAAACTTGAAAGTATTTAATAACCTCTGGATTATTTATTTTTGACACTGTTTGCACATGTTGGATGTGTTTTTGACACAGCACGACGTACACTATTCTATTTGGATTTATTTACAATATATTTCTGCACTTTATGGACTATACTGAAGGTATGTTATGCTGAACTGTTTTTAACACTGCCCTCGCTATTTATGTACTATTGGACTCTGCATCTTATTTTTAAGTAAAACTCTTGAAATGGAATGCTGCTTGTGACTGAATTACAACTGCTCTGCACACAACACTGCCATAGGCAGTGACTTGAACCCTGAGTTTTCAAATATAGTGATGGTCTGCAGGATAACGCCGCTCGGCTCCGCAACAGTGACTCTGACTGTCCATTTATTGGATCATTCATTAATCAACCCTAGAAAGTTTATTAGTGTATGGTTGAGAATGGTTTGGCTTGCAAAAAGCTTTAATATTATACATTTGTACATCTGTTGTAAATGGATGTCAGGTCTTCCTATTTAAAAGCTTTTTCTCAGCTTTTATGATTTAATTGGCAAAGTGTTTAGTTATTGTGGGGATGATGACATTGTTTATTTTAATGAAAAACAAGAGTGATGTTCAATTTTTTCTCCTCTAAATTGCTGTGTACATGTCATTTTGAACCATATGTAATTTCTCCAGCTTATGAACTACTGCACAGAATACCAATCCATATTGCTGCTGACAACCATGGTCAAAGAAACATGGTCATTTATTATGGTCAGTTAAAACTAATCTTGATTTATGCTGACCTTAAGTAATGCATTTATAGGGATTATATATCAATAATCAATAGATAATTGATTTGAGACATGCAATACTCTGAGCTGCATGTGTCAATCAATAAAAGTAACATTGTGAGGTTCCTCCCTATGTACACCCAGAATACTGTACCTGACTCCGACCTGTCCCCAATGGCTTTGAGCAGACAAAGGTGCCTTGTCCAAAGGATTGCTCCACCCTTTTCTTACTCTTTGAGCACAGAACATGTCAACTTGCCTGCCGCATTTGGGTTCACCTTGCATAAGGCTAGATTTTTTCATGCCATGACATGGTTTCCAATACTGTCTTAGAATAACTAAGTCTGCCTCCATCTATCATCTACTAAAATGTGCAGCTAGAAGTATCATTCTTCAGATGAGTCATAAAAATATGTTTCCATTTTTTTAGTGGATGTAAAGAACCCAAAAGTCCTGCTGAAAGAGCAGGGATATTGATGAACCTGGTTAAATACAGAGACAGTGGCTTTTTATATTCTATAGCATCTGATTTTTAATTCCAGGATTTACTGCATGCCAGGTGTGTCGGTAATATCAGGTGTGACTAAAAATGGATCATGGTGAAATGTGGAATGACTCAAAGTGCTGTGCAGTGTAACAATCATTGTATTATTTTGGACCATGCAACTGAATCTGACACATTTTGTTATGCATACTGAAGGAACGATTTTCAGGAAGAGTCAGTTAACTTAGTGTATTTTCTCAGGAGGCTTGCAACACAACATTATTCCAAACCTCACCCTGTGCTCCTGCCTCATTATAATACCAAGCCCTGTCTGTGTTCCCTTTGCAGAAACAGGAATAGAACATTTCAATTTCATTTCCCTTGGTAAAAAAGAAAGAAAGCTTATTTTTAAGTATTGAAGAAAAAGCAGTTTAATCTCAGCTCTGCAATTATTAGCTCTTCTGCAAAAGAAAGGGCTTTATACAGCGCTTGAAACAGATTCAATGAACATCAAATGTTTATCATTTTGAGTTAACCTACTCAGGTGCCATGAGTCTGGACACATCGCCCAGCTGTGCCCCTCGGCAATGGAGTGCGATGTGTTACCTGGCATCAGAAGCAGGTAAGAAACAGGGAAATGAGCAGGAGGGACCTTGTATTGTTGATGTGGTAGCTGGTAATGTGAGTACCCAGGCTTTAGTGGACTCGGGTTGTGAGCAGACCTTAATTCAAATGTTACTCCGGCCCTTCTCAATATACCGGACATGGGGACCGAAGCGTGTACCTAGTGTGGGACCAACACAACGACCCCACACTGGTGCATGCTTGAGGACAGGTCCGGTCTATTGAAGGTAAGGATTTTGAAGGCACTGGGGTGCTAGTATATCCACACTTCATTATAAAGGGTCAATTATTATATAGGGTGAACCCCGCCATGGGCACAGGACAGCCTGTAACACAATTGATGGTTCCCCAGTCTTATCAGCCCGAGGTCATGAGGCTGGCGCATGATATCCCTTTTTTGGGACACCTGGTAGCTGATAAAAAGGGGAACACATATTGGCCTGATTTCATTGGGTAGGACTTCATAAGGAAGTGTCGATATGTAGCCACGTGCCCAGACTGCCAGCGAGTAGCACCGAGTCGAGTGTGCCCCGCCCCTTGGGTCCCACTGCCAATAATTTCCAGGTGCCGCAGAGTTCAGCAGGGTTCTCCCCTTTCGAGCTCTTGTACAGCCAACAGTCTTGCGGCATCCTGTTGAGAGAGGGGTGGAAAGAGCACAAAGGCTTGTCCAAAAATGTAGTGCAGCATGTACTCCTACTGAGAGAGCCTGGATTTGATCGGTCGTTTGGCCCATCTAAAATCGGCTCAGCAACAGCAACAGTATAACCAAAATGCACGCATTTGGACCTTTCGATCAGGAGACAAGGTACTGTTACTTCTTCCCACTTCGGAATCCAAACTGTGCTAAATGGCAGGGGCCATTTGACCATATGAGGTGATACGGGCTATAGGGAAAGTGAATTATGAAATTAGGCAGCCCGATCACCAAAATGTGCGGGGAAATTTACCACATAAATTTATTGAAGCCCTAGCAGGCAAGGGAGGCCTTATTTATAGCCCCAGGTGAGGTAGAGAATGATTTTGGACCCTGTATAGAGGACCCTAGCACTCAGAGCATTCCAATGGGGGAACAGTTACTTCCAGATCAGAAGAGTTAATTGGAGGGTTAAGGATGTTTTTGTTGAGCATGCCATTATCACACCCCTAGGTATCACAATTCGAGAGAGACTTTACCGAATCCCGAAAAGTTGACAAAGTGGCGTGAGCGAAGAGGTGCAGGTGATGCTTGAACTTTGGGTGATTGAGTCTTCCAGTAGTAAGTGGTGCAGTCCAATTGTGATAGTCGCCAAAAAGGACGGCACCAATCGCTTCTGCGTTGATTTCCGTAAGGTAAATGCTATTGCCAAGTTCGATGCCTACCCCATGCCTCGGGTCGATGAGTTTCTCGACAGACTGGGAATGGCAAGTTTCATCTCAACTTTGGAGCTGACGTAGGGATACTGGCAGATCCCCTTAACCCGCAGTTGACAGGAGAAAACTGCATTTTCTACCCCTGATGGTCTGTTTCACTTCATAACCATGCCATTTGGGCTACATGGTGCACCTGCTGCCTTTCAGAGACTAATGGACCAGGTCTTACGCCCTCATCATGAGTATGCAGCAGCGTATACTGACGATGTGGTTATTTACAGCTCCACCTGGAGAGAGCATATGGCTAGGTTCACGGACGTTCTGCAGTCTCTGAGGGTAGCTTGGCTGACAGCCAACTTGGGAAAATGTGCATTTGCCAAATTAGAAACTCAATATTTGGGATTTATTATGGGACATGGGCAGGTGAATCCCATCGCCACCAAAGTCCAGCCTTTGATGGATGCAGCAGTCCCGAAAACCAAGTCCCATGTGAGATCTCTCTTGGGGTTGGCCGGTTATTACCTAAGATTTATCCCCGAATATGCCACAGTGGTCACCCTGTGGCACCTGCCGCATAAATTAAATATTTCTATATGGTGCAATAAGCGCACCATGTGTTGTTGCTTAATTGAACAGCACTAAAACCTGGCCAGGTTTCCATTTCCTATTGTTCTATCCATCTGTTTCTATTCATCTGTTCTCAGTAATTCAAGTTATTATTACTCGTCTCTTCAGTTGGAGATTTCATTTGTTGCTTCCTATAAATGGTTGCTAGGTTACACGAGAGAGGGAGCTCATTATTTTTTTTCTATGGCATTTCTACAGGCTCTTTGATGGGCTACACACTGGTGCAATTTATGGTCTTTGTGAGCATTTGTTATGCTGTGAGCATAACAGAGAGGGAGACCGTACTCTAAATTAGTAAAACTTATTCCTTTTTGTTCTGTTTTGCTAAAGTCAGGAAGTTTATCACCAGCACCAAGCTGTTGGTTAGCATTTCAGTACCAGGCTCAATGTACTCGAATGAATGCTAATGTTTGGATGCGATTGAATAAATATTCATTGCTGACAAAGTTTTGGATATTATTTGGACTCGCTGGACTTTCTCACTCACTGGATTTTTTAATTTTTAAAAAATTTTTTATTTGTTACTTTGTTTTGAAGCAGAGGTTTTGTTTCTTTTGTGTTTTCACTCTATTCGGGTCTTACTGGCTGAATTTATATGTTTATTTTGATCGGGACTGAAGCGCTCATTGTCTGTTTGGACATACTGTTTGTGTGTTTGCATATAAAGAATCAGTAAATTTATTGTCTGGTTTAAATGATTGATGCATATCCCTTTATTACTTTTTTAGTAATTATAACTTAAAAGGATTCTGCAACCTTTTGCGCTATTGATGCGCCTTTCCCCCTTTATTAAATGTTTTATGCAATTGGTTCAGGGAGGTAACCTTTCCTTAGAGGTTGGCGTTTCCACTAAAGGTGGTTGTTATAAACCCTTTAGTAAACCTCACTAAAAAGAGCTCATCAAATTCAATTAAATGGATAGCAGAATGTCAGGGGGCGTTTGATACTATTAAGCAGAGACTCTACCTATTAGGACATTCATTCAATCTTGTCACTGACCACGCCCCACTCAAATGGTTAAGTACGATGAAGGATAGCAACGCTCAGATAACTCGTGGTATCTGGCGCTGCAACCCTTCATGTATTTCATGACACACCGTGCAGGGACAGATCACCAAAATTTGGATTACTTTTCCCGGGAAGGAGGTGTAATGGGGAAAGTAGATTCAGCCGACTGTTCCTTAAGGGGCGTTCACACCGGACGCGACGCGGCACTAGCAATGGTTTTCATTGAAGGCGGTTACGCGCAGCGGCACGACAGAGCAGCGCGCAAGAGATAAAATATTTTCAACTTTTGCTGTGACGTAACCTACCAACAGCCAATCAGGGGAAAGTAGGAGGTTCCTTTGCAAGGAAGAAATAAAAAAATAAAATGGAGGAAAAGCTGCTCGCTTTAATTTCAGATTTCCCCGCGTTGTATATAATTAATAGTTACTGAGATATTAATAAAAAAAAATGTAGAATGGTGGTTTGTGGGTGTACAAATGGGATTACCGAGTGAATATTAAATATACATAATTATGTAAATTAGGTAATATATATTTTTTGTGCTAAACTCCACATTGAAAATAATTATGCACCTGCTACTATAACGTAAGCATTTTTTTTTGGATAAATTAACTGCAGACAAACTTTTAAAAGATAAAGCAAATCGTTTTATCCAAATCTGAGACCGATGGGGGACAATGATGTATTGACACGGAATGACCCATAAGTAAAAATGTGAAAAATGGGATAGTAAACTTAAAAAGACCCGCTGTATTTATTTATTTAAACAATGCTGTGCTGCCATGCCACTTCACCTGGAGCAGCCGATGGTATTCGCCGTACTGTTTTCTTTTCTTCAGGATGTCATGTACTCACAACGATCTTACAGTTTTTTTCTTTCTCCGGTAGAGCAGAGCGATCACAATTTTTTTTTGTTTGTTTGCTGTGCATTCTTCGAAGTGTGTGTGTGTATACTGTATATATATATATACATTAAAAGCAACTTGGTCGGGTCATTCGGGATGATTGTGGTGCTACATAACATAAGCATTTTTTTTTTTTGATAAATGAACTGCCGACAGACTTTTAAAAGATAAAGCAAAACGTTTTATTTGGTGTACATATATTATATTTTAACAGTTTTTAACAAAATTAATACAAAAAGGGGGGGGGGGATTGTGGTGGTGTGGGGGTTACAATTAGGTTTCATAAAAAAAATATTTATAATGTTTCGCTCCTCAGTTTTGTCTTTTGTCAGTGTCTTCAGTTCTGTCAAAAGAGCTTTATTTTCCCGCTGGCATTTACTGTTTGTTGCTCGGTAACCAAAAGCCACTGTACCTGCAGCCGTGACGTAACAACAGACCACCCACTGACTTTACACTGCCGCGTTTAGTGTGAACAGTACTGCAGCTCGGCGCGCAAGCAGGCGGCATGCGCGCCACGTCCGGTGTGAACGCCCCTTTAGGCTCCACTCTGAGTGGCGGAATATGTGACAGAGAGTGAAAGAATCCTAGTCAACAATCTCCATCCCAACCTGTGAGGGCGCTGTATAACAGGAACAGTGTGCCCCGGACTGGAGGGTTTGGCAGTTCATTCCAGGGTCAGTTGGAAGTCGGCCATCCAGAAAGGGGACGGAGTCACAATACCAGAAGTCATCGCCTTAATGCGATAGGCGATGTGTCAGTCACGGATTGGAGGATACGTGACTGCACTTGCTACGAATGGGGGGTGACTAAGGGTATATCAGGGGATGTGGCAAAGCAATCTGTTCCTTTTGTTATGGTTGTATTAATTCACTACCTGCACTAGGAGCACTCACTATTGGACTTGTGATCGTGTGTGTGTAATAAGTGTGTGTGGTTATTGTTATTATTTCGGGACTGAACCCCATGGTTTACCTGTGCAATACACATGGTTGTGTAGAGCCAGGTATTATTATTTCAGGCTGCAAAACAATTGTTTGTATTTTAGTTAGTGAAGTAGTTATATACACATAACCTCAAAAAGCACCCTAACTATGTTTTATTGCGCTTCTGAAGGCAAATCATACATGCCAATATTTATTGATCTACTGTAGTTTGGATTTGACTTTATAAATGGTTATTGTTATACAGCATTCATATCTTTCAAGTCAAAGCCAAAAGCACAAACCCAAAACACAAAGACTAAACAATAATGAATTTAAAGTTTTTCAGTATTTAAAGAAACAATGTTTTGGTAAGCAAGAGAGAAAAAAGAAATATAACTTGCTTTTGTCTTTGTCTCTAAACTACAGGTAATTGTAAAAACACCAAGTTTGGGTACACCCATGCCATTCTAGACCTACCGGTACTACAGATCTCTTGACACTTGTAAATCATCAATATGAGGAACTTTTAGAACACTATTTAAAGTGCAATCCAGAAACAGACTGAGCTATATTTGATGTCCACCCAATCAGCAGAATTGTGTTTCATTAAAAAGGAAATTGTTTTGTACACAGCTAAGGTAAGTGAAAGGCATCAATAAAAAGCCAGTATCTCTGGTATCATTTAAAAGTAAATGAATAATTGATTAACAGTGTTGAAACTTCCTATTTTCAATCTTGTCTGACTTACTCTGGGATAATTAAATACAGTGATCATGCTAGCTCTGCTTGTATGCACCTTGCAGCACCTGAGCAGGATTCTACAGCTTATCAAATTGAATTCTAGTGTTAAGAGTGCTTCCTCTGAGCCACATTCTATGAATCATTTGTTATGTAAATCAGTGCTGCAATGGTTAGCTGTAAGAAATTTAAATTTAACTCCTGGTAGCTCTCCAGTTGTTGAAAGTCTCAGACAATAGAAATGACTGAATAATCCATCCAAGCTATACTGAAAGGTTTTATTAGACTACTGCAAAGAATGTAATGCAAAATAGGAGGATAATAAAAATGTAGCAATTGAAATTGCTGGGTTCTCACAGATGATGTATTTGCATGGTGAATATTGTACTCTATAGTGAATTGAAAGATCACAGCATAGATTATAATGTCACAAGAGCTGACCAGTTGTAGGTATTGACAAGAATAATCCTTTTCAATATTAGCATTACAAATGTTCATCTGAATTCATCCTGTACAAATCAGAGGGTATGTTGTCAAAAGGATCCATCCCTTGGATGGTAAAGAGGTAGTCATTTGGTAATGCCAGTTCTGAATATTAGACAGCAAGCATTACAGAAGTACTTCAAACTGCTGTATACTAACGGCATTGTGGGGGACGGGGGACGGAGGGGGGTGATGCTGGGACGGCAGAATCACCGTCAAGCCCTCTTGAGGTGTCGTGGGCTAGTCGACGAAACACCGAGGATGGAAGGTGCCCACTTGAAGACCCCAGAGATGTACCCTACTTAGCACAATCCAGACGGTTGTCATGCTGATGCGCTGGGAAGACCGCACTGTGGTTGATCCCCGGAGCCAGCATCGCAGCCATTGTGTGTGCTGATGCACTAGGGAGGCAATAAGCCGATCCCTGGAGCCAGCATTACTCTTCAGCCATCAACACCAGACAGAAGGATATCTACATCATCATATGGAAGGAAGCGCAAATGGATGGAGACACAGATGGATCACATTAGTTTACTGTAAAGCTACGTCTTAGTTGGTGCTTATCTTGGCGAGAGCCGAGTTCAAATCATCATGAAGTTTTAACATCTTCTCTTGTGTAATGGAAATCAAACATCTTAGTTTGTTACAATATTAAAAACTTAGCACACAAACAAAATTGTCCCCACACTTTGGCTGTAGAGGGCTACTGAGTGTGAAGAGTTTGAGTACTTGAAGAACTTATTACTGCTCAATTAATTGTTCATTTGTTTAGCTGATATTCAAATGTATTTATTTACTTATTTATTTATTTAATATACTGCAGCTTGAGTGCATTGTTTTTCTGTAAAGGAAAACTATAAACATGTAAAATTAAAACTGCCTACTATGTTTTGTTTACACTGGTATGCAAATGTGAGGTTTGGAATTTCCCTACAATGATCACTGCACCTTTAAATTTTAAACGCCAAGCTTTTGTTTATTCTTTGCACCAGTGAGCCAGACCCTCAGGCTGAGCTCCTCAGTTGAACTCAAGGGGCTGTGTCAGGCAATATGGCTCATAGTCAACACAAACAGAACTGCTTACTGCAATTGCGTTACTGTTGTTTACTTTAATACATCAAGCATATAACTTTAAAAGCTGAATCTTTTTTTTCTCATATGTGATCCCTTTGTAGTTAAGGTCCAATGCAACCACAGAACCCCAGTTTTAGAAACTGTTGATCTTGTGCATTCGGTTCTAAAGCCCAGGGCTTCAAAGACGATCTTGCTGCAGCCATCCCGATCAAAATTTTGTGATTTTAAAGCGCTCTCCAAAGAGACAGATTCATATTTTAAATGTGTATAATTTCACCTTTTTATCTGACAGGCAAGAATTATACCATGTGCAAATGATGAACCATATGAAAAGGGTAGAATTTTCCCAGTCCTAAAGGGTCTACCATATGGCATTTAATGTAAGCAGCCAATCACAATGCAGGAAATTTCCAAGCCATTTTATAAAGGGTAGTTAGTGTGCATCAACGCAAGATTACAACTGTTAAGCAGCAAATCCACCCACTATTGTAATGCATAACAGCTGGACAAATACAAATGCTTGTAATGGCTTTTTATTGATAGTTGTGGTGTACACAGTTGCTATGTACCTCACTTTAGGTGGCTAAAATAGCTGTCAGGGGGGAATGATTGAATATGGCCTTTCCACTCCACTGGAATGTCATGTATCAGATCCTGCATTCATATTATTCCTCTGAGATCAGCACACTTCACTTTTTAAACACAGAAATGGAAAATAAGTAGAAAATGAACCGCCTCGTTTACAATTATGACAGTGACATTAATGCTTATGAGCATGCCATTAATTAATATTCATAGCATGCATTTCCCTGCTTTAGACCCTGCTGTATTCAATGTGTCAGAGGGTATAAAAAATGGAATATAGAAAAAGTTCTGAATTAAGGACAATGCACCATTTGTGCATTGCAGTACATAAAGAACAAGAAAACATAATGGGAAACTTAGATTGCACAGAAATGTAAATAAATAACTTTAAAACATAACTGAGGGTTATATAATGGTCTAGGTAGCAATTTACCTTTGACAGAGAAAATTTTAGTGTATCACAGATACCTATATAAATACAATCAAGGAATGAGAAAATGAATGGTACTTGACTGGTTTTGGACACCAAATTCTTGTAGGTGTTAATTTTTTTTTATAGTACCCTGGCTAGCTACAATATTTAACACTGTAAGGCTTTAAAAGTGATGTGATGTAGAGCATGCAATAAAAAAAGTGACTGTAGAAAACCATTAACATGTAAATTGAAGTTACTTAAATTGTTTATCCAATTAATCATATTTATGTTTATATTCCTTAATATGTCATAATCTCTCACTGTCACTGGTACAACTACTGTATTTCTTAGATAAATTAAGGATTATACATAAGATTTTGGATGGCTTCGGCTGCATAAAGGATTTCAATGGAAAATGAGATAAATGTACTGGTACAGTAAGTGTATTTCTGAATACATTTTTCACAGAAAATATAACAACTATTCTCAACATGGTCAACCAAGCAAACGTTGCCATTCTAATCTTCTGTAGCTTTCCTTTAAGTCTCTGTGCTGCAATTTAGGCAGCAGCTACACCAGTTCTTCTGGTCACGGTATGTGCATAGATGTGTGGCTTCAGGGCACATCTATTCTTAGAGGTGTGAAATCATTCTTAAAAAAAATATATAAGAACATAAACTAACAGCCCAGCCAGGTCTGTGCAATATGATGCAGGCAGTAGGGCACTATGGCAGGGATGGGGTTAAATCCTATCCCTGCAAACAGTCAAGGTGTGGTCATTCCCTAATGAGATCATTGGTGCTAATTGGGGAATGAACACCTACAGAAAAACAGAAAAAACGCATTGTTGGAGAAGGCAAGACAGTGTTTATTTTGTTCCTGTGATTTTGTGTTTGTTTTTGTTAAATAGAGTCAAACACAAAACTTATATGATGCAACTTTAGGGAAAATATGGTTTACGAGTCAAGGTGCTTTAGTTTTGAAAATGTAGCCCTTATTATTAAGCCATATAATACTGTTTATAACATCCTTTACACAACATTTATTAAGACATTATTAAAGGTTAAGTAGCTTCAAATGTCTTTTTCCCACCTTTTCCTCAGTCTTTTTCTGATGTGTACATGAATTCTGGTTCTAAAAGCTGTGTCTCTAATCATTATTCCCTGTATCAGAATCCACCTGCCATTATCTGTTCCTGTTGAATCCTAGTTTCTCACTCCTTTTGAGTAGCTGCTAGATCTGGAGGGAAAATCTCTGATCTGGCAACACTGTAGGTTGTGGTCCTGTCACAAGTGACTAATTTAGAGTGTAAGGTGGTATATCATTTATAATTATTGTGTGCAGGCGTGTGTTCCTTTGTCTAAATTGTTATTATCATTTAAGATATTGTTTGAATTTTGCTGTGCGATTTAATTTCATTTATGTATTGTTTTGTATGTGTGTGAGTATTGGTTATTTTTGTTTGTTTCATTAATAATTGAGCACAATCAGTCACGTATTTTTCCTAGGATCCAGACTTTAATTGCCACAGGTGCATCCCATTCTGCATCAATTGACGGACTGCAATAAAACCGGAACCAAAAATACAGAGAGGAGTTGAGTTGGACAGGAATGACAACAAGGGAGTGCAGAAAGTTGGCCATGTTTTTGGACTTTAACAAGGGTGTTGGAAAATAAAAACATTTTGATTTTTACCTGTTGTGGACCCTCCTCTCATTGTCCAGTGGTCTGGGTGGTCACTTCGAAATCCAAAGAACCTATAAAGGGAGAAAAGAGAAACATTTAGTTATTTATTAAATATTACTTACCATTGTCACAAGTCCACATTGTGACAGTCCTCCTGTCAAAATCCCGCTCCTCCTTGGTGGGTCAAACAGCAAACTCAGCACATTTTTAGCATTTGTTTGGTTTATAGCACAAGAATGGCATTTGCGATATTAACTTGTTTTTAAAATGACCTACCATCTGAAGCTCTTGACCTATTAAATTCCAGGATTCAGTTCTAAACCTATTATATTCCAGTACTAGATCTACCATTGATAATATTGACAGGATAAGCGTGCGTTTTAATTGTCTCAAGTTATAATCTCATTTTCATTAACTAAAATTACCATGCTGGGTGGGAGATTTCTTTTTGAGAGGGAGATCTGGAGATTAGTTATTAGTTATTCTCACACTGATTGCAGGAGACTTGACATGTCTGCAGAGAGGATAACAAGGTTTCAGTTTCCTTTCAGTAAGAAATCACAACAGCAGTTTTTATAAGGGAGTGGTGGACCCCATATTATCAATACTGTAAAACTTGCATAGTGGTAGAAATTTGTCACAACCCTGACAAAGTTTGAAAAGTTAAAGTAACTTCTGGTCTTCAATGATGTACCCTCACAGTAATGTCCTTTTGAAAGATGCATCACTGGCAGGCTAACCTTCAGTATAATACAAATGTTCAACCATGGAGGGAACTTTTCAAAAGCTGACAGGGTTTGTATCAACTATTCTCTGGAGAACCAAGCTCTCTAGCAGGAAGAATCTTTACAGCTAAAATAGATGGGAAAACAAAGCCTCCTGGGAAACAAAACCTCTTCAGGGTGCACAACGGTTTGGAAAATAAAATTGGTCAAATTAAATGTTAAAGAAGCAGTGAGTCCCATTTTACTAAACACGTGTCCTACTGTGAAACGGTGAAACCTGTAATGTTTTAGGAACAGGCTTACTATACATTTTTATAACACAAAGAAATCTGTGTATAACCATACACAATTCTATAAGACAATACTGTTTTCCATCTTCTCCCTCTGCAATAAAACATTTACAATACACAATAGTCTCTTAACAAAATTCAGTAGGCTACCGGTAAAACAAATCCTGCAGCAAATGTAAATGTGTTTATTGTATTTTTTCAGGATGGAAAAACCACAATGTGGATGATTTTATTTGCAATTGAACAGACAAATTAATGACGCATGATGAATTTGGCCGATGACCTTGTCCATGGGTGCTGTCAGATATCCGCAATGCTGGCAGACTAGCGAATACACGATGACATCATGTAGTCTAGTGCCTAAGATAGGAAGTGGCTTATAGGGCCACTTCCCCCCAAAAGACAAAGCCTCCAAACCATGACTGGATAAAATGAAGATGATGAATAGTTAATGCAACAGCTGCAGTGGTGCAATATCACCTGCCCCCCCAAAAATAGGAAAAGGATGCAGCTGAGACACTGGCCTGCCCCCCAGAGCATGAAATGCACTGAGAGAGAACCCGGCCTGCCACGCACCCTGCAGAAACTAAATACGAACCGCCGGCACTCAGGTAAGGAAAACCCCCTACTTGCTAGTAGGAGGAAACCTTAGGGTTGGTGCATTTCTCTGTGCTTTGGTCAGGAAAAAAACAACAAACCCGCCCCCCACACACACAAATTCGATAAAAGTGGTTTGCCAGGCCTGTTTTAAATTACATTCGTTTTGTTGGTATATTTGATTATATTTTTTATATAGTTTTTTTTTTTCCTGTGGCACTGCCACCTTGATTTCATTCCCCTTGAATTGCTAGATCCAGGATGATCTATCTACTGTGTCAGTAATTAACGGCAACTGTTATCGGATTCCATACGCAGTCATTCTTGTGGGGTTGCATACTGAAAATCTTATTGCACAATATTACTTTCGCTTTACTCAATACAATTCGTTTTTATTTTTTTTTATGATATAAGCGTCAGGCTACAATATCACTTAATGTCGACTACTCAGATTCTTCTTAAAATGTATGGCTTCGCTTATTAATGCAATCATGGCTCCCTACAATGTGCATAACTAATCGGGTGCCATATCACCTCACTACTCGCAATTAATGTTTCATTAACCTCTTCCTCTGATAAATGTCGCTGTGGGACATTCAGGATCTGTCCAAAACATCATCTTGCAAACCACCCATCACAAAGAAACGGCGTTCCTCTCCGCTGCTGTGGGTTCTACAGCCTGGCAATCACCATCGAAACCAGTTCCTGATTCAGTATCGGACCCTGCATCGAAGACCTTAAACTTTAATCAGGTCATGTATTCTGTACATTTTAAAGCACCTAAAATATTGTACTAATTGCATTAATTGCCTTTCTACTTATAGCTACCTATCGAGGGTCCTGCTGCAGTTTATAGACCTCAACTTCAAAGTTATGTATTACGTACATTTTAAAGCACGTAAAATATCATACAATCATATTTGCCTTTTCTGCTCCCCCTAGCCATGTAGCAAGGTCATGTTGCAGTCCAAGGGGAATTTTCTATCTTAAACAAGTAAATCTGATAAATTAAGGGAAGTAGAAACCGCACTCATTGCTCGCACTAATTCTGTTTTCTGTCCCCATGCTTCCATGCTGAGATCTGGCCTCCAGACCCCAATCCGCTGTTTCTACGACCTTTCTTAATCAAACTATTTGTGCCATGTTTTCAGGATCGGAGTTGCAACCAGCTCCTTCAAGGAACATTTCGCCACACCTGATCAAATCACTGGGGCGATGGACTTCCGAGGTATATGAACTGTACACACAGAAAAACAAATATATATATATATATATATATATATATATATATATTGTTTGAACCTGGAGGAAGGGTAACCCTCGGCCATGGATTCCCTAAAGTTTCCTCCTGCCTCCCTTCGGTGAAGCCTAAACCTTTGTGATGGTGGTCAACTATGAAAGGTGCTATATAAAATAAAGATATTATTATTAAAATATATTGTTTTGGGGGTAGGTGTCTTAGCACCACTCTCCTCAGCTGATGTAAGCATATCAGTAGACCGTCGTAGGCCAGAGGTGGCCCAGAGTGCCACTGGTCCTACTGCAGGCATGACTGTAATTAATCAATAAGCATTACATAACAATCATACAGTACATGGGGGAGTGGAACGTGGCCCAGAGTGCCATTTGTCCTGCTCGCTGGCAATAGCGTCATCAAGCAATAATTATTCATCTCAGTCAGCTAGCACACGGGCAGCTCCAGAGCTCAATGGACAAGGCCACGGGCCAAAAGGTTTGTTACGTTCTCTTGGTCTTTCTGTCAAAACACAATAAAAATTCGGTCAAATAAATCTTTGGTGGATGTCTCCTTTCTAAATGTTATAGTTTATTACATATGATTTAAATATTGCTTGGAACTTTCTGTCTGAAAAAAAATCACCACAATGCATCCCCAAATCGCTGTCAGCCATAGAACAGAAATGGAAATAAATGATTTTGTGAAAAGGCTAAAACCTGAAAGTGTCTGAGTCTGTCCACCTCACAAAATTCCTCCTTAACTAACGGTTGGTAAACATTCAGTATTTAAAGCAATTACATGCATTTTGGGATATTCATTTGTTAAGTGTGTTCATAAAATGATGTTTTCGCTTATGAGTTGTGTTCTAAGTTTAGAGATGCAGACTTCACTCAGGTTCAGGTACCTCATTCACCAGTTTTGAGTAAGGTTTGATTTGGCGAAGGGGTTGTCATGTGTCCCAACCATTCAAATCCAGATGGGACATATTTGCTGAACATTTGGAAAGATATAATTACAGTAAAAATAGCTGCAATACTGGGAGTTGGTAGACATTTCACTATGGTATAGAACACATTACGGTACATTTCCCAATGGTACAAAGTAAACAATAACAGTATAGACCGTGATTTTACATAATTTCATATTTTGTGAAAAATAAAACATTTGCTACCTAATTCAGATAAAGGGTTGTCAATTCCCACAAAACAATATTTAGCTGCAAAGCTTATATTCCATTGAGAAACACTTTTTAATTAAACAGTAATAAGAATTCAAAGAAGTTAGCATCTATTAAATACATTCAGGGAAACATCTGTTCGTGCTGAGGCTTATTGTGTACAACCTTTTTCAAAAGTTTTCCTTGGAATAAAATGGCTAGAGGCTTGCATGCTACTTTTAAAGTGCATACTATTCCATGTGAAATACAGAAGTGCAATTTTGCAAATTACATTGAAATACTTCCCTTTGATTTTGACATTTGTAATTTGGGGAGGAGGGGTGATTCAATCGTATACATCTTTTAAATTTTTTACAAAAATGTAGTAGTCACCAATGGATTTTTTTATCTCATTTTTTTCCCAATTTGGAATCACCAATTATATATATTAATCTCGTCCACCGCTGCAACCCCTGCCGACTTCGAACGACTGCAGACACGCTTCCTCCGAGGCGTGCCCTGCCAAGCCGTCTTTTTTCACACTGCAGGTGTAGTAAGGTCTTTATTATTATTATTATTATTATTATTATTATTATTATTATTATTATTATTATTATTATTATTCATGCGTGTATTGTTTGTTTTCTTATATTTCTTATATTTATAAATGTGTATTTTACTTTCATGTGTAGCACATTATATTTAGTTTTGTCACGAGTGTGGTTTGATTTATTTCACTTATGCATGCCCTAAACCTGAAGGACTGCCTCTGTCCAACACATGCCTCCAGTTGCTTAGCAGCCCTGTCCCCTCTGCTACGGCTCCGTTTACCAGTGGCTCGCTGATCGGTCGCCCCGCCCCGTCAATTGTTTTGTTTCTTTAAAAATGCGGAAGAACAATGTAAATGATGCGCCCTCACCTGTAAAGGAGATGTCTCGCTGCAGACCAGACCAGACCAGACCAGAGCTGAGATGAGGAGAGCTTTCAGAATTACTTTTAGCGTACCAGGAAAGGCTGTGTTTGGACCGTGAGTGTATTACTTCCAGCGTGAGACATAGCGTGTTGGGGTTTCCCGGTCAGTGAGCCTGTTGTTTTTAGTTTGTATTGTTAATGTCGCTGCTATAGTGAATAGCTCTCCCGCTCTTGCTGCAGGGAATCTTCTGTTTTAAATGGGATTTTTGCCATTGGTTTTCTTGACAATTGAATAGTTTGTAACAAGTTGTCTACTGACGACTTGCAGTTTTTTTGTATAGATACACTGAAAATAGTATAACCTGTTGTAAACTAGTATATTAATTTAATTATAAGAAACTGATAGACATAAAGCTTGTTGTTGTATGTAATAGTTGAACATTAGGCATGTGTTTGATATTTTGAATTTAAGGTGGCATTGTTATTATATTGTATACTTGATTTGATTATTTGTTTTGAGATTTTTTTAAACTGTTACTTTTTTTTCTTTTTTATAAAAACTAACTTTTTTGTTAAAACTATTTTGGTGTATGGTTTCTGGACCAACCACTCGAGGTCCTTGGCCTCAGTAAACACAATGTGGCGTAGTCGAATTATCATTATAGTTATCATTGTAGCTTATTTAAATACCTGCTACACAAGTCCAAAGCGAAGCCATCAGACCTATAGTGCCGGAGGACAACACAGATCTGAATGGCTCCACAGCAGACCTGCAGGCACCCTGCTGGCCACAGGAGTCGCTGGTGTGCGGTGAACAAAGATTACCTTGCCAACCTGAGCCCTTCCCACCTGGGTGGCGCTTGGCCAATTGTGTGCCGCTCCTGGGAACTCCCGGTCACAGTTGGCAAATGACATAGCCTGGGTACACCTTTATTGGATGCGCCACTCGGGAGCGCCATGTAATCTCATATTGTAAACATGCAGGTTGTCTTGTGTCACAGGGTATGGATCATTAGCTTAAGCCAATATTCTAGTCTTATTCATACAGTCAATTTGACCATTACTATGTAGCTCCAGGTTCACTGGAACAGATTGCATGACTCACATTGCAATACATCCTTGTAGTCCTGTAGGTACAAGGTATCTGAATACAGTACATGCATTCAGATGCAAATTTAAAAAAAAAATGAAATGAATGATGAACTAGAGCTATTTGGTAACCCTTGACCTATTGTGACGGGGTGCCCACCCCTTGTACATATTTATGTATATATTATTTATTTAATATTTGTATTTGTATATATAAATAGTGTTTATATGCGGGCGGACAAAGCCGTCCGTCATTATTTTGTTGTTTGAGACCGGTGAGGAAGCCTGTCTCGTAAAGTGTAGCGAGTGTGGATGGGGTTAAATTCCCCATCCCGAGAAAACCTGTGGGAATGTGGCTGGAGCCTTATTAATAGTTAAATAAGGCTCCAGCCACAAATATAAAACCCCCACTGCGGGCTCATAAAAGGGGTTGTTACAGCTAAAGGACAGAACCTAGGAGAAAGGTAAATAAAGAGACAGAGAGAGCGAATACTACCACGACTCGCAAGATTGAAAGGTACTCGGTTAGAAACCTTATTACTGTTTGTGTTTATTTTGCTTTGGCCAACATGCCCTTTTATTTGGTTTTGTGTTTTGTTTAAAATTATTATTAGTTATTATTGAAAAAAAATATGGCTGCGGCTGTTTCAACCCCGTATATCTTTTGTTTTGTCCTGCTTCCTGGTCCGTGATGTCACCACACACACCACTCAAGCTATCAAGTGCCACACCTATGTAAACCATTTTGTTGTCACATAAACAGATGAACCCAATGGCAGTCAGCAAGGAAACCATATTGAACATTTATGAACAGGTCCTGAATTCGGGTGACATGCTCTTTGAAATAATGAATACTAATTGTTAAAGTTTCGGAAGATTTTTCAGTTTGTTATATGGAGTTCAGTAGAAACAGACAGCTAATGTGAATGTGACAGTGCTTAAACATTATAAAACGGAAGGCAGATGCTGCTTTCTGATTCATGTTCACAATATCACCACTATTGGAGACTTACTACAAAATATTAATAATTAAATATTAATCTGCCAGCAGTTAAACAAAACAAAACAAAAAAAGCAGGGACTCCATGAACCCCTCCCTACACTAACATTCATAGAAAAAAAAAAACACTGAAACAAACAAGAAATTGTGAAATGATGTCTGAGGGCTTTAATAATCTACTCTAACCTGTACTTTCACTACAAATATACATACAGTATTGTATTGAAAATGTAAGAAATCCTATCTGCTTTTTATTTACATCCTCTGTGCCTCCTACAACATCGCCTACTCATGGGAGCAAATGGGTATAAATTACATTGATTCAATGACAATGAAGCTGAGCAGAGCGGTGAATATATACATTGTTCAATACCTGTTCATATTCTTGCCAACACTGGGCTTGAAATACAGTAAATAATGTCCATAATGGGTCACAAAAGTATGGCATCCATCAGAAGCTACTGGCAAGCAAGCAAGGAAGAAATAAATATTTCCCATATGCTTACTGGCAGTGTGGCAGCGAACCAACCAAATTCAAACGGTCCTTCGTGTCCACACTGGAAATTACCTGGAGCAAAACATAAACAGAGGCTGACTACTCCCTCTGCATAAACATCTGCACCATCCTTTCAATAACATTACACCCATCACATTTTTAGCAACTGTTCTTAATAATCAGTCCAGTATTCTCCAGTAAAATGTAAGGATCAATAGTTAGTATTACTAATTGTAAAATAATAAATGTAGTACCTCACACACACACAGCAACACTCACCCGAACATTCTTGTTTAAAACAGAGGAAGGACACACCAATGACGATCATTATCAAGAGTGTAAGTGCCTAAGTATGTTAGTAAGTAACAATGATAAATGAATTATTGTACTCCAGGGTGTTGTGATATGATGAAATATCCCAACGGTGTGATGTTAGAGGTGTGGGGTCATAATGCCCACAGACTTTGTGATATTCCAGGATAAAACAACACCCTGTTGTACCAACATAATTCTTAAATATGGTTTAGGTTGTTCATAACATTCTAGCTGCCAAAACAATTTAGCATGATTAGATTTAATCAATGGAAATATGCTAAGGGATAGATAATGAGATCCCAAAGGGTACACTGGATTTCTAAAATAAATAGTCCCTTTTTCTCTCATTTATACATGATTTAAAGAGTAATTAGTATATTAGTAATTAGTATATTTGTATTTAATGAAAAACGATTCTCGGTCCCTGCGGCAGAGTGTCCCGCCTCTATGTATATACAGTATATGTGCGCTATTATTATTATTATTATTATTATTATTATTATTATTATTATTATTATTATTATTATTATTTCTGTATTATACATGATGGAAAAAGCTGTGTTTTTTATTTATTGTTTGGCAAGGACAAGCGAGGTGCTGTCCGCCACATTAATTGTTTATTGTTTTATATTTTAAAAAACCTTGTGAGGATGCGTGACTGATCAGCAACTGATTATTTAACTAGCTGACAGTCACGCATTCCTTATTAAACTCATGCAGACTTATTAACCCCTCGGCCATAATATAAAAGCCTGCAGCTTTTCTTGTTGGTGAAAAGTGTGTTCGGAGTGGAGAACGAGAGTGGAGACAGGAGGTAACAGAGAGAAACAATTGCTGCGTATGCTGGTTTTGCAACCAGCATAATACTTGTTGCTGTAATTGTGTTTTGGTTTCATTTCCCTGGTCTCATTTCCCCTGAGACTATCCTATCACAGTCCCAAAAAGTTTGAAAAAAAACGCCTTTTTTGTGTAATATTAACAGTTAAATAATTAAACCCTCATGCATTTTCTAATCATGCTTGTGCCATAGCTATACATCAATGCAAACAGAGAGCTCTGCATTTGTACAGTTAAAGGAAGTTCATGCAGCAAGGGGACCAGCTGTGAGTTTAATAATGAGGCCCCATAGGACATGCCATATTTAGTTAAAAACAAACTTTAAGCACTGATTACATTCTACCAAAACATGCTATTGAAAAAGTAGAACACAATAAGCCCCACTGTTGAAAGTAGGTAATTATGACATAATTAATGGATAAATTACAAGAGCAGCTGTGAAAAGTGCAGATGAGTTGTCAGTTGCTAAGGATGATCTGAACATAATGTTTAAAGATACACACTCATCCAAAAAAAAAAAGACTGCATTGAAATGTAACAAAAAATATATATAAATCCAGTACAGGGGCCTATATTTTTCATACTTAATTTCCTTTGTGTAGTGTTTAGCTCAGTCCACGTCTGTCAGATTATGCAAATCGTCATTGTGAAAATGCTGTATAAATAAATCTTTGAATCAGGCTGTGACAGTCTCAAACACAAACAGAAATACTGACACCCAAAACAAACACTGTGCTTCCTGCATGCGTAGCAATGGTTTTAGTTTTCTTTTTTACTTTTGTTTTACCTCACTCTCTCTTGCACACATTCCTTCTCTTTGAACACCCATCCTCCAAACAAAGGATTTTTCTCCCCTTATATCCCATGTGGCTGGAGCATAATTAATGATCAATTATTCAATAAAAGCTCCAGACACATTCTTCAATGTTTTTGGCAGGGATAGGAATTAACCCCACCCCTGCCAACCAACACACAAACCAAACAATACATCCATCCATTATCATGAACCACTTACTCCTTTACAGGGTCGCGGTGAGCTGGAGCCTAACCTGGCATACACAGGGTGCTAGGCGAGACTACACCCTGGATGGGATGCCAGTCCATTGCAGGGCACCACACACACACTCACTCAGAGGGCAATTTAGAGTGACCAATCAACCTGGACAGCATGTCTTTGGACTGTGGGAGGAAACCGGAGCACCTGGAGAAAACCCACGCGAACACGGAGAACATGCAAACTCCACACAGACAGTACCCTAGGCCGGATTTGAACCTAGGACCCTGGCGCTGTGAGGCAGCAGCGCTAGACACTACGCCACCGTGCCGCCCCAAACAATACATTTCTTTTTAAATCATAATGCACCTTTTTTATTTTTAAAAACCACTAACTATGTGCAGGGCTCTCTTCTGCCTCCTGCCTGGGTTCCATGGAAACTTCCTGAGTACCATGGTAAATCTGCAGGCACGTCACAGTATACCGCAGTTCCCTTTCAATTCAAAGACGACCACCAACAATACTTTTGGGATATGCCTGCCACAGGTCAGATATTCACTGAGCATTTTATGTCAGAGCTGCTGATAGGCCCCTCCGGGGAGTGACGTCCTCGGTCTCGCCTCTCGAGGGATCAAACAGTCACTCCACAGAGCTTACTTCCTCTTTTGCTTCTCACCACGGTAAGGTAAGGTAGCTTGCCACTTCCCTGGAAGTCTGTGGTGTCTGTGCCTCGGCGCTCCAGAGGTTAGATGCCCTTAGTGCTCACCGCCCCTCAGGTCTTCGGTGTACTCGGTGCTTTGGCGCTTCAGAGTTTAGACTCCTTTGGTGCTCATTGCCCCTCTGTGCTTCGGCGCCCTCGGGGCCTCAGAGCCTCTGTGCATGCAGTGAACTTGCTGCTTTGGTGCCCTCTGTGCCTCGGCGCTCCAGAGTTTAGACGCCCTCGGTGCTCGTCACCCCTCAGTTCTTCACTGTCCTCGGGCCCTCAGAGCCTCAGTGCAGGCAGTGCCAGCAGTGCTTCAGTGCCCTCGGTACTCCAGTACTTAGACGGCTCCTCGGTGCTTGGCACCAGGTCGAACCTCAGTGCACTTGGTGCCCTCGTACACATTGATGCACTCGGTGAACCTCGTGCCCGTCGGTGTTTCAGCGCCTCAGTGCCTTGCTGCACTTAGTGACCTCGGTGCTTCTGCACCCTTGATGCCTGAATGCTCCAGTATTTAGACGCCATTGGTGCTTCGGCGCCTTGGTGCCCTCGCTGCTTCGCGTCTCTGTGCCTCAGCCCTGACCCTCCTCCATCTATCCCAGAGCACCTCGCAGAGCATTCTCTGCAATCAGGCTCCAGTGCCTCATTCTCGCAGCCGCTCTAAGTCTCCTGCGTGGAGTGCTAAGCGGGTGAAACAGTCAAAGCATGCACAGGACATTTCCGACTTGAAGGACCAAATGGCTCAAGTCCTGGAGTATTTGGCCAGGCAACAGGTCCATCCCCCTGCTCTGGCCCCAGCTCCATCGCTAGCACCTGCCCCGGAACTGACCCAGCCCTTACCCATGGTTGCCCAGGACGTTTTAGAGCCAGACTTGGCTGTGGCTGAGGAAGACCAGGACACAATCTCAGTCGCGGCCTCCTGGGATGGTAGCTCCTTCCCTCAGGATGAGGAGGAAGGAGGTGTCCAGGAGCTAACTTTCGGGATGGGTCCCAGCTCCGAGGCAACCTCAAATGCTGGGCTTTCCCCTCTTGCAAGGTCGATCCCGGCACTTATGGAGCGAGCCTCCCAGTTCCTCCAGGTACCTTGGACGGCAGTGCCCGAACCGCGCCGTTCTGTCTTCAGGATGTAGGCTTCATTGCCCCACTCTTCTCAGCATTCCCTGATTTCCTGGAAGCAGTACGGAGCCACCTGGCCTTGGCGCCGAGTGTGGTGAAACGAGTAACCCCACTGACTTCTTTAGATGGCAGGGGCGCTGGGCTTGGTGGAATTCCCACGAGTGGACTCGACCATCGCAGCCCTGGTACGAGCCCATCCAGTGGGGGGTTTACCTAAAGACCCTGCATGCCCTAATGGTCAATGCAGGGTAATAAAGGCCCTGGGCCGGAGCCTGGCAAGCCTTGTAGTGGCTCGCATGTGGCTTTGGCTATCCCAAGTGAGGGTTCCTGATGTGGGCAAATCAGCTTTGCTAGACTCGCCGATATCTCCCGACCATACCTTCGGGCCAGCAGTGAAGGAGATTTTACAATGCTCTCACTGAGAACGTGAGGCATCTGAGCAGGTAGCCTTGATGCTCCCTTCCTGTGCTCCAGTGCAAGATAGAACGAGACACTGGTGTCCACCCGGGGCACGAATGGTGACTTGGACGGTCCCGATCCACACTGCCCCGCATGGTGACCTGAGGCATCACCTACAGGCCTCTGCGGTAGCTAACAGCCGGGCCCACATGCAAGGATGGGGGGGCGCCAGACATGGGGCCCCAACGCAGCAGCGCTCCAGAAGGCAGTTGACCCGTCGCCCCAGGTAGCCCAGGCAGCAGGCTCTGCCACAGCCTCAGCAGCCCAAGCTGGCCCCTGAAGGCTTGCAGCCTCAGACCCATCCTTTTATACAACACCAGCTGCGGCTGGACTCCCTTGCAATGCGAGCCTACCTGTCAGATGACAGAGTAGCCGCCATACAGAATTGTCTATCCCTGTTTCAACAGGTATCGATAGTACCTCTGGTGTTGTGTCAATAGTTGCTGGGTCTGATAGCCGCAGCCTCATCAACCCACCAGCTGGGATTACTCCATATGTGACTGCTTCAGGCGTGGCTCAACTCCTTCCGGCTACATCCCAAACGTGACAGACACCGTTGGCTGACCGTGTCTTGCGCATGTTGCGACCGTGTCTTACACCTGCGACTTTGGTCCCTGGGGTTACATCGCATAGCCTTCCGACTATTGACTTAGGCACAATGGAACCAGCTATCCCTCCAGGCTGTTCATCTTCCAAGAGTGGTGAATTGGGTGGCAGACCAGTCTCAAGGGAGGGTCCTCACCCGTCAGAATGGCAACTCCACCCTCTGGTGGTGGAGTGCATTTGGGAGCTTTTTGGGAAGGCCCGAGTCAATCTCTTCACTATGGCGGAAACAACTCATTGCCCCCTGTGGTTCTCCCTCCACCGCTTCGGCGGTCCACTAGGCGTCGACGCCCTAGCCCGCGAGTGGCCCAGGACGCTTTTGTATGCAATTCCGCCAATACAGTTGCTCCCGGCCTTCCTAGAGAAGGTTTGGAGAGAGAAGGCGACAGTTCTGGTGGCCCCCCGATGGCCCAGGAGAATCTGGTTTTCGACCATGTGCCAGCTATTGCAATGCCAACCCTGGGAGATCCCACTATGCCTGGATCTCCTCAGCCAGACAAGAGGCACTCTCTGGCACCCAGAACCGGGCAGACTATAATTATAGGTCTGGTCCCTGAACGGGACCAACTATCCGCCTTAGGGCTCTAAGACGAGGTCGTAGGTATACTGCAGGATGCTAGGTTGTTGTGCACCTACAAATTAAGGTATTTTCAAGATTGGTGTCTGAGCCGGGTCAAGACCCTATCTCTTGCCCTATAGCAACTATTCTGCAATTCCTGCAAGAACTGCTGGAAGCAGGAAAATCCCCCTCTATGCTGAAAGTGTACCTGGCAGCCATATCTGCATGCCATGTCCCCATTGACGGTGTCCACAAGCGCCCATTTCATGGTGACCCATTTACTGAAGAGCACTCAGCAGTTACGTCCACCTTGAAGGGAATCCTCCCCGAGTGGAGTCTAGATGTTTTAGTGGAGGCACTCACTAAGTCCCCATTTGAGCCTATACATTCCATAGAGTTGAAATACTTCTCTATGAAGACAGCCTTTTTGTTAGCCATCACCTCCGCCAAATGGGTCAGTGAGCTACAGGCTGTGTCTGTGCACATCTCCCGTATGCGCGTCTGGGACG